>CAJNDT010004830.1:0-10504 GCA_905221615.1 Symbiodinium sp. CCMP2592
CCGTCTCAGATAACTGTCCTAAGATTTTTGCTTTGGGAAGACTATGGGTCATCCGTCTCAGATAACTGTCCTGGATTTTTGCCTTGGGAAGACTATGGGTCATCCGTGTCAGATAACTGTCCTGGCATTTTTGCCTTGGGAAGACCATGGGTCATCCGTCTCAGATAACTGTCCTGGGATTTTTGCCTTGGGAAGACCATGGGTCATCCGTCTCAGATAACTGTCCTGGGATTTTTGCCTTGGGAAGACTATGGGTCATCCGTCTCAGATAACTGTCCTGGGATTTTTGCCTTGGGAATACTATGGGTCATCCGTCTCAGATAACTGTCCTGGGATTTTTGCCTTGGGAAGACTATGGGTCATCCGTCTCAGATAACTGTCCTGGAATTTTTGCCTCGGGAAGACTATGGGTCATCCGTCTCAGATAACTGTCCTGGGATTTTTGCCTTGGGAAGACTATGGGTCATCCGTTTTAGATAACTGTCCTGGGATTTTTGCCTTGGGAAGACTATGGGTCATCCGTCTCAGATAACTGTCCTGGGATTTTTGCCTGGGGAAGACTATGGGTCATCCGTCTCAGATAACTGTCCTGGGATTTTTGCCTTTGGAAGACTATGGGTCATCCGTCTCAAGGCAGCCTTCTTGATGAAGGGGTTCAGCTGAACGGTCATCGCAAAGAAACCTGATAGCTGTGGTTGCTATCGTAAAACGATGGCGTGACCGCAGCTTCAACTGTTGGAGGCAATGTTGTCAGGCAGTGGACACAGTCCGCTGTGGAAACATTGAAAGACATGAAATCGAATTCGATAGCTGTTCTAGGTGAGGAGATTCAAGTCATGACACTTGACAGCTATGGTTGCTATCGTAAAGCGATTGCGTGACCGCAGCTTCCGCGGGTTAGGGCGATGTTGTGTTTCTTAACTAGCTCTCTTAGAAAGCTGGTCGGCAGAAATAATTTCTTAAAGTGAAGCGTGTGGCGAGAACGACTGTAAAGAAACAGCACCTGCTTGATCGAAAGAGTGAAAAGTTACGATCTGTAATAGTTGTATGTAAGTGATCGTTTAAAGATTCAAGCCAAAAGAAATAAAACTCTTAATTCTAATGTAATGGGATTCTGTGGGCGGGTGGGGTTTCTTCTAGAAGATAGCTTGACTAGAAATAGCCTGACATGAAATGTTCAAAGTCAGAGCTGCTGAACCCTAAACCCTAAACCCTAAACCCTAAACCCTAAACCCTAAACCCTAAACCCTAAAACCCTAAACCCTAAACCCTAAACCCTAAACCCTAAACCCTAAACCCTAAACCCTAAACCCTAAACCCTAAACCCTAAACCCTAAACCCTCTCTCTCAAATGAGTATTTAAATGTTGAGCCATTTTTTCGGCACGGACCCCCCAATGTTGAGCCAATTTTTCGGCAGGACCCCCCAATGCTGAGCCAATTTTTCGGCAGGAATTTCAATGTTGAGCCAATTTTTCGGCAGGACCCCCCAATGTTGAGCCAATTTTTCGGCAGGACCCCCCAATGTTGAGCCAATTTTTCGGCAGGACCCCCCAATGTTGAGCCAATTTTTCGGCAGGACCCCCCAATGTTGAGCCATTTTTTCGGCAGGACCCCAATGTTGAGCCAATTTTTCGGCAGGACCCCCCAATGTTGAGCCAATTTTTCGGCATGACCCCCCAATGTTGAGCCAGTTTTTCGGCAGGACCCCCCAATGTTGAGCCAAATTTTCGGCAGGACCCCCCAATGTTGAGCCAATTTTTCGGCAGGACCCCCCAATGTTGAGCCAATTTTTCGGCAGGACCCCCCAATGTTGAGCCAATTTTTCGGCAGGAACCCCAATGTTGAGCCAGTTTTTCGGCAGGACCCCCCAATGTTGAGCCAATTTTTCGGCAGGACCCCCCAATGTTGAGCCAATTTTTCGGCAGGACCCCCCAATGTTGAGCCAATTTTTCGGCAGGACCCCCCAATGTTGAGCCAATTTTTCGGCAGGACCCCCCAATGTTGAGCCAATTTTTCGGCAGGACCCCCCAATGTTGAGCCAATTTTTCGGCAGGACCCCCCAATGTTGAGCCAATTTTTCGGCAGGACCCCAATGTTGAGCCAATTTTTCGGCAGGACCCCCCAATGTTGAGCCAATTTTTCGGCAGGACCCCCCGTCCCACAAGTGTTGCACCAGGTTTTCGTCAGGACCCCAGGGTTTGGGCTCGGGCCTAGGGTTTGGGCTTTAGGGTTTAGGGCCTAGGGTTTGGCCTTTAGGGTTTAGGGCCTAGGGTTTGGTTTTGGGCTTTAGGGTTTAGGGCCTAAGGCTTTAGGGTTAGGGTTTAGCGCTTGGGCTTTAGGGTTTAGGGCCTAGGGTTTGGGCTTTAGAGTTTAGGGCCTAGGGTTTTGGGCTTTAGGGTTTAGGGCCTAGGGCTTTAGGGTTAGGGTTTAGCGCTTGGGCTTTAGCTTTAGGGTTAGGGTTTAGCGCTTGGGCTTTAGGGTTTAGGGCCTAGGATTTGGCCTTTAGGGTTTAAGGCCTAGGGTTTGTTTGGGCTTTAGGGTTCAGGACCTAGGGTTTGGGCTTTAAGTTTAAGGCCTAGGGTTTGGGCTTTAGGGTTTAGGGCCTAGGGTTTGGGCTTTAGTGTGTCATGCTTCTTTCTGAAAGGCAAAAAAGATGACACATATCCGGCCTGAAATGTGTCATGCTTTTTCTGTAAGGCGGAAAAGATGACACATTTCCGGCTTGAAATGTGTCATGTTTCTTTCTGTAAGGCGGAAACGATGACACTCTGCAAGGCGGAAAAATGACACATTTCCGGCCTGAAATGTGTCATGCTCCTTTCTGTACTGCAGCAATAGAAACATAAGTATATGCTAGAAATCAAGGCGTAGGGTTTGAGGTTTGATGTCGTCTGAGGGTAACGAAAAATTTTTTCTAACTCTTATGTATTGGGATTCTTTGGGTGGGTGGGTATTCTTCCAGGTTCTTACTAGCGAACTTGACTAGATACTGCTCGACCAGAGCTGCTGAACCCTAAACCCTAAACCCTAAACCCTAAACCCGAAACCCTAAACCCTAAACCCTAAACCCTAAACCCCTAAACCCTAAACCCTAAACCCTAAACCCTAAACCCTAAACCCTAAACCCTAAACCCTAAATGCCCCCCCCCAACCCTTCACGAGATGAGGCGGCCGCCAAATGGACAAGGGATGCCCCCCCCCAACCCTTCACGAGATGAGGCGGCCGCCAAATGGACAAGGGAGCCCCCCCCAACCCTTCACGAGATAAGGCACCCGCCAAATGGACAAGGGATGCCCCCCCCAACCCTTCACGACTTGAGGCGGCGTTTAAGTGGACAAGGGATCCCCCCTTTTGAGCAAGTTCTCAATTTTGCTTGGACAAGGCTTCGAGGCCAAAGGTCGACAAATCCATGACAGGGCCCTTCGGCCCAGAATTTACCCCAACGCAAACCTCAAATTTTGTTTGGACAAACCCAAAGATCGGCAAGCCAATGATGGGGCCCTTCGGCCCAGAACTTCCCAAAACGCAAGGCCCAAATTTTGCTCCTGCAATGTTTGGCTTTTGAATAGCCGGACGAGGATTGGGGGCCCCCCAACCCTTCACGATTTGGAGCGGGGAGGCCCCCAACACTTCACCAAAGATCTGCAAACAAATGACAGGCCCTTTCGGCCCAGAACTTCCCCCAACGCAAAACTTAAAGTTTGCTTTTAGTACAATGCTTGGCTTTGGCTTGGCCGGACAAGGGTGGGCCCCCCCGAATCCTTCACGACTTGGAGCGGGGGCGGGCCTCCAACACTTCACCAAAGATCGGCAAATCAATGACAGGGTCCTTTGGTCCAGAACTCCCCCCAACGCAAAACCTAAATTTTGCTCTTGGTACAATGTTTGGCTTTGGCTTGGCCGGAAAAGGGTTGCGGGCACCCCACCCCTTCACGACTTGGAGCGGGGGGGCCCCCAACACTTCACCAAAGATCGGCAAATCAATGACAGGGTCCTTTGGCCCAGAACTCCCCCCAACGCAAAACCTAAATTTTGCTGTTGGTAGAATGTCGGGCTTTGGCTTGGCCGCGAATAATGAGGATGGCTTGGTTGGGCTGGCTTCGGTTTGGTTCGCAGTGAGTAGTGTTTGGGTGGTCTTGGGGTGGGCATGTCTGCATACTGCTGCGTTCAGCTGACCAATGCTACACCCTAAACCCTAAACCCTAAACCCTAAACCCTAAACCCTAAACCCGCCCACCACCCCTCTCCTTCTGTGGGTAGGTGGGCGCCGTCGAGCGCCAGCGAGACCATGGCAGGCTCTGCTAGGCTGCAGAGCCTGCCGACCACACCACTGAGGGGTCGCCAAGCTTGGTCGCCAAGCCATTGTATCAGTATATATTAATAACCCTAAACCCGACAAGAGTGCTCTCGCGAGGTTCCCGGACCCCAACCCGGGTTGCCCCCCCCAACCCGGGTTGCCCCCAACCCGGAAAATGCCAAAAGCCGGCGGCCCCCTAACCCTTCACTCCGCTTGTCCCGGGGCCTCCCCGGGACAGTTGTCCCAAAGCCCCCCCGGGACAGTTGTCCCAGGCTGTACCGGGGCCTCCCCGCAACATTGTCTCGGCCGCGGCACGCCCCGGGACACACCGGGACACTGTCCCGGGGCCGCCCCGGGTCGCGCTCTCGCGAGGTTGTTCCCAAGCCGAGCTGTTTTACTGCATCAACTCGGTCCACTGTAAAGCCGTCCTCACGTGGCAGGCCTGCTCCCCGGGACGCCCCGGGACACCCCCGGGACACTGTCCCGGGACGCGCTCTCGCGAGGTTGTTCCCAAGCCGAGCTGTTTTGCTGCATCAACTCGGTCCACTGTAAAGCCGTCCTCACGTGGCAGGCCTGCACACATGTCCGGCTGAACATTCTGGTGCTCAAAGCTTTGGTTTTCTGGAGCTTCTTGCCATGATTCATCGCGGAAGTGCCTTGGCAAAAGTTGTTCTTCTTTCAATTGTTTCATGGTGTTTGCATAGTTGTTGGCTGGCTCTGGTTTTGGCTCGCTGTGAGTAGTGTTTGGGTGGTCTTGGGGTGGGCATGTCTGCATACTACTGCGTTCAGCAGACCAATGCTACACCCTAAACCCTAAACCCTAAACCCTAAACCCTAAACCCTAAACCCTAAACCCTAAACTCAAAAGCTTAAGCCTGAATGCTCAGCTTAAGCCTTATTACGCACAGGAGCGTACTACACCTTGTTCGGGAAGGAAACGAAAGACATTCTAGTCTCTACGAGGTAAATGGTAATTATAGACATAATTACTTCCATTTACTAGTAAGCTCATAACTGATTGCAAGTATTCCGTGATATATAGAGTTATATATTACCCTAAACCGGTGTTTCTAACCATCGGATCCCTCGAGTGCTCGTGTGTGCCCAAGCAGGTCGGGGCCACATTCTGCAGCAAAACAGGGCCGATCTTTTCGTGCGCCTGCTCTAAACCATCTTTTCATGCGGCCGCTCTTAGCCACCTACCTCATCCCTAAACCGGTTTTCTAAATTTAAGTCTCGCTTGTCCTTTTCGGTAAAGGACAACCAGCTCTAAAATCAAGGTTTTCTTCATTTAGTCGCGCTTGTCCTCTTCGGAAAAGGACAACCAGCTCTAAATTTTAGATTTTCCACATTCTGCCTCCAGAATTCTGGAAAATTGCTGGTGGTTTTCAAGTGACAAATTCTGTTCATAAAATGTGCCTTTTAGACTACGCCGGCTGCGAATCTCGAGGTGCCCCCCTTTCTTTTCGTGACGCTGCTCTTAGCCGCCTTCCCCATCCCTAAACTCCGTCCCTCGGAGCTCGGATCAAAAAATGGACCCTCGAGTGCTCGTGTGTGCCCAAGCAGGTCGGGGCCACATTCTGCAGCAAAACAGGGCCGTTCTTGTCGTGTGGCTGCTCTTAGCCGCCTTCCCAATCCCTAAACTCCGTCCCTCGGAGCTCGGATCAAAAAATGGACCCTCGAGTGCTCGTGTGTGCCCAAGCAGGTCGGGGCCACATTCTGCAGCAAAACAGGGCCGTTCTTTTCGTGTGCCTGCTCTAAACCATCCGGTGCCTATGGGTGCCCAAAGCGGCCAAAGCCACATTCTGCAGCAAAACAGAGCCGTTCCTTTCGTGTGCCAGCTCTAAAATCGAGAATTTCTACATTTAGTCGCGCTTGTCCTTTTCGGAAAAGGACAACTAGCTCTTAAATCCCAAATTTTCCACATTCCTGCCTCCGAAAATTTGGAAAATTGCTGGTGATTTTCAAGTGACAAATTCTGTTCATAAAATGTGCCTTTTAGACTACGCCGGCTGCGAATCTCGAGGTGCCCCCCTTTCTTTTCGTGTGGCTGCTCTTAGCCGCCTTCCCCATCCCTAAACTCCGTCCCGCGGAGCTCGGATCAAAAAATGGACCCTCGAGTGCTCGTGTGTGCCCAAGCAGGTCGGGGCCACATTCTGCAGCAAAACAGGGCCGTTCTTTTCGTGTGGCTGCTCTTAGCCGCCTTCCCCATCCCTAAACTCCGTCCCTCGGAGCTCGGATCAAAAAATGGACCCTCGAGTGCTCGTGTGTGCCCAATCAGGTCGGGGCCACATTCTGCAGCAAAACAGGGCCGTTCTTTTCGTGTGGCTGCTCTTAGCCGCCTTCCCAATCCCTAAACTCCGTCCCTCGGAGCTCGAATCAGAAAATGTACCCTCGAGTGCTCGTGTGTGCCCAAGCAGGTCGGGGCCACATTCTGCAGCAAAACAGGGCCGTTCTTTTCGTGTGCCTGCTCTAAACCATCCGGTGCCTATGGGTGCCCAAAGCGGCCGAAGCCACATTCTGCAGCAAAACACGGCCTTTCTTTTCGTGTGGCTGCTTTAGACTTTGCCTTGACCTTCGGCGATTGGAAAACTGGTGCTGATTTTGGTGTACCAAATTCTGGTCATAAATGTGCTTCTTAATGCAGGGCAGTTGCGAATCTCGAGGTTTCCTCCTTTCTTTTCTTAGAGTTGTCATCGCCGCCGTAACGGTGGAAAGACTGTCCGCCTCCCTGTAGCTGCATGGGTATTTCCTTCGTGTTGGACGCTTAAGGACTTAAGCTAAGGACAAATGCTCCGGGTGGGTTGTGGTGGGATCTATATCGAGGTCCACGGACGTGACGAACTCTCTTACACAAAAAAACTCTGACGTCCGTCCTACATTCTTTTTACCGCAACAGTTTGGTCGACACACCCTAAACCCTAAACCCTAAACCCTAAACCCTAAACCCTAAACCCTAAACCCTAAATTTTAGACGGCTTGCGCCGAAGGTGCGCCAGCGCAGCTTCTGGTTTTATGTTCAGCATGTACGCAGGATTTAAGGCAAGCAACGGTCGACCATAGGGCAGTTTAAGTAAATTGACAAGTTTTTTCTAAGTGCAACTGAACGGTTTAAGTAAATTGAAATGACCCAAGCAACACACCCAACCCTAAACCTTTAACCCTAAACCCTAAACCCGAAAACCCTAAATCCTAAACCCGAAAACCCTAAACCCTAACCCTAAAACCGAAAACCCTAAATCCTAAACCCGAAAACCCTAAACCCTAACCCTAAACCCGAAAACCCTCAAACCCTTAACCCGAAAAGCCTTAGCCTCCGCAAGGGTTGGTTTCAGTAAATTGAAAGAGTTGCCCCCCCACGAGGGTTTAAGTAAGTTGAAAGGTTTAAGTATATTGAGAAGGTTAGCCCCCACGAGGTTTTAAGTAAATAAGATGACTCAAACAACCTGGTTTCAGTAAATTGCAAGAGTTGCCCCCCCCCCCCACGAGGGTTTAAGTAACTTGAAAGGTTTAAGTATATTGAGAAGGTTAACCCCCACGAGGTTTTAAGTAAATAAGATGACCCAAACAACCTACCCGCAACCCTAGCCCCAAACCCCAAAAATACGAGGGCGATCCCTAAACCCTGACGAACCCTGCGTTCCAACCAACCCTAAACCCTAAGAAACAAAAGCCCTAAGAGCATGCACCCCAAACCTCACTGCCTCGGAGCCCCAACCCACCTTCCAAAGCCGAAGGACCCTCAACACCCAAGCCTCGCGCACTCGGACCTCTCTGCCTCGGAGCCCCAACCCACCTGGAAGCCCTGAAACCTCGCGAGGGAGGGCCCGGCCACGCAAAAGCAGCACCGCCGAGCCTGGGCGGAAAGAAAACGACACCTAACAAACCCTCAACCCCAAAAGACCCTAAACCCTAGCAAACCCTCTAGCCTAACAAAGCTTAAACCCTACCGAGCCCGAAAGCCTAACAAACCTTAAGGCCTAGCAGAGCCCTCACCCCCAACGCAGCCTGATCCCTAGGTCGCAACAAACCCTGAAGTCCAACAACTAAACCGCAACAAACCCCCTAGGACCCCCTAAACCCTGACAAACACAGAACCCTAACAGATTTCAGACACCAACAAACCTTGAACCCCAGCAGAAGGCCCAACCCCGACAAGGCCTCAACCGTAACGAACCCTGAGCCCTGATACCGCAGGAAACCCAACAAATAAATCGCACCAACTCCTACACCTTAGCGGGACCTAAACCCCGGCAAAGCCCAACCCCGACAGTCACCAAACCCTGTGATACATGCCCCAACACACAAGAACCGAGACCGTTAAATTTACGTAAAGCAACCTTCCTAGGAAACCTAGCCCTCAAACCCCAACCCCAAAGCCCTAAGCCCTGAGCCCTGAGCACCACAAGCTTAGCCCGAAACCCTTAAACCGAATACTTTGAATGCGCGCACGGACCACAGCCTCCCTGCCTCTCAACTTCAACCCACCTTCGCAACAAACCCCAAAGCCTAACACCTCTGAAGGCACCGGCCAATGACAAGGTCGGACCTGGGCGCAGGGAGGGGTAGAAGGGCCGGGATCCCGCAGACAGAGCAGCGCAGGGTAGCAAGACAGCACAGAGGACCTAAGAAGCCGCAAAAACCCTCCAAGGCCCGGCAACGACCCCTGCACCCCACTCTAGACCTCGCAGCCTGCGAAAAAGCCCACATCCCAAAAACCCTGCAACCTTGCGCGCACGGACCGCTGCCTCGCTGCCTCTGAGCCCCAACCGGCCTCCAAATCAAACCCCAAACCCTGGAACCTCTGAGGGCACCAGCCCAAGTCGAGGTCGGACCTGGGCACAAGGAAGGCAGGCGAAGACGGAAGAGCAAGGAGGAGAGGCAGAGCGGACAGATGCAAGCACAGACCCATGCAGTGCCGCAGGCGACGAATGTACCTTCCTTTTAACCGACAGATGCACAAGGAAGTGTGAAACAACGCAAATGCCGGCCTCAGCCCCCGGGCCACCGATGCTGATGTTAGGCGCTCGGCAAATGCGAGAAAAAGCGGGGCAAAGAGAGGGAAAGGGGGGGAGAGGGAGGGAGAGAGAGAAAGAAAGAGAGGAGGACAGAGAAAAAAAAGATGAGAGAGCGAGAATGGAAGTGAGAAATACAAAGAGGCAACACACAAATTCAAGTGAAACAAACAAATTCCAGTGCGGCAGGTGAAAAGGGCCACGCATTGACGGAGCGCATCCCGAAGGACTCCTTCCCCAAGGCACAAGAAGAACAAACTAAATCCGATAACCACAGCCACCAACGCCAAAACCATTGCACAGACGGAGCAAGTCACTCAGCGGTGCATGCCTGTATCTGATTACTCAGGAACCGAACCTAGCGGCACGATCCAACAACCAAGCCTGGGAGAAAGAGTCCACGGCCCGTGAAACAAAATACGATGGACAGCTAACCAACCACGAAACGAAGAAAGACCTATCTCCAAGAAACGATGCCAGTTCCACTCCAACAAAACCAAACTGCAGAACCAAAACTGACGAAGCTGTCCATCGCGGGAACCCATGCGGGTCGGTGTGTCTCGGCATCTGGAAGCAAAGCTTCGCTCCGACACACCGACCCGCAAGTTGCCACGGTTGCGAGACTGTAATTTCCTTAATGACAACCAGCTATCATTCCTAGACCAACCCACAAATAAGAATCAACAAAGGTCTATGCCAAAGAAGGAAATTAACAGTCCCGCAAAAGCCGTGCCCGGCCCCCCCGGTCGCTCAGTCCGACTACCGGCAACACAAGTAGAGATGTCATGTCGATTCGTATTGCCGTCACCATGAACTATTATATACTGCCACTATTATTGTTACTCCTATTACGAGTATTAGCACTATTATTATCACAGCTACTAAAACAATCACAGGCGCACACACACACACACCCATGTACAAGTCGGACTGAGCAACCAAAGATTTTTTTTTTAAAGAAAGAAAATGGCAGGTGGCAAACGGCCGAGACCCCGCGATGTGAAACAATTAATTACCGCTTTAATAGATGGACAAGGATACATACAAAGTTACATACATAAAGGATAATACCCTAGGGTTAGACAACACTACATAGATAGCTACATACACACCCAACCCCTCAATACCCAGGCCTACTTACTAGGCGGGTTCTGATAAAAATGAGCCTTGGCCTTTGCCTCGGCTTTGG
>CAJNDT010004831.1:0-10486 GCA_905221615.1 Symbiodinium sp. CCMP2592
ACTGACTAGCCGGAAAGTTTACCGTCTGCTCAGGCAACAGTTTGGGCAATGCTCATACATTCACTGGCTCAGATGGCAGACCTCTTTGCCAGATGGCAAACCCCACTCCGCAGAGTCATCGCTTTTAGTGCCGGGCTCAAAGCCCGTGAAACATTCGTGCCCTGGCTCAGACAAGGCTTGCACACTGCTGAACCGCTCACGCTCAACCGAAGACGAAGAAGTTACTAGCTGCCACGCAACAGTTCGGGTCACAGCCAAGCTCTCTCACCCACTGCTTCGGCAGGGCTCGCACCGCTGACCACTCTCAGCGCCGGGCTCAAAGCCGTAAACATTCATTCCCTTGGAAAAGAAAGAGCGAAGCTTGGTCACTGCTCACCCGACACCGAAGAAGAATTTACGCACTGCAGGCAGCCGTTCGTCGCAGCAAAGCTCACTCATTCACACTCACTGACTCACGTACTAAAAGCTGGCAGAGCTTAGTCACTGCTCAACAGATACTCGCTGCTGGGGCAACAGTTCAACACCAGAGAGGCGACAGCGAAGCTCACTGACCGCTGATCACTCTCAGTGCCGGGCTGAATGCGCGTTTCGCGCCGTCGTGTGAGAAACGACAAGGGTTACTGCGATTCAGAAAGCTGCCGTGCTACTGTTTTTTGGCCTGGGCAAGTTCACAAACATCTACATTCGACGGGGCAGCAGACAGAACCATGCCTTGCGAAGTGGTTTTTGCTCTGCTTTCAGGATCTTAGCGACTCTGCGCGCTTCTACCTGCTTTGGACGAAAGACAATCAAGACATCTTGTAGACACGCAGACAATACCACACCTTTGCATCCTGACGCTCCTGTCGCAGGCGGGCCAGACGGGCGGACAAGGTCTCCTAGCAACAGGCAGACGAGGAAGGACCATTTATTTACGAAGGACGTTCTACACTCCTGCGGCAACTCCACTCTTTGAGGGGGAGGAACAGGAGGTGCTTCCACGTCGGACATCGTTGCAACACATGGGCCAAAAGAACGCTCGAATTACGGAGCCAATTCCGGAAGCTGTTCTCTAGGATGCTTGGAAGGGCCTCCTCTGTATTACAGGTCAGCTGTCGCAGACCAAGGGCTAACCTGAGTCAATCCGGTACCGTCCCAGCGAGGTGCCACTTCCCGCCCTGTTCCCTTTGGTCTCCGCCAGTTTGATGGGTCACTGTGCCAATGCCAAGTATGCCCTGCGTGCACTGTTGGGGTCCTCTGATATACCTACGTTTTTGTTGTTTTCCTCCGGGCCCTCAAAAGGGCTCGTAAGCTCGTCGAAAGTGTGGCAGGGTAGGAAATCCCTGGACGGGAGGTTTTCAGGGCCTGGGAAAAGTGTTCGGAGGGACTTGGCAGGTGCAAAGAAATAGTAAGAACGCCTTGAAATAGTGCCTCTCGAATAGTGCCGAATAAGTGCCCTAAATAATGCGCGAACTAGTGCCCGAAGGAACTCTCATGTGCCCAAATGTTTTTCGCGAAGAAAAAGGAGATTTTCTTTCCTTTACGAAAGAAAATGTATTCAGAGGAGGCCCTTCCAAGCATCCTAGAGAACAGCTTCCGGAATTGGCTCCGTAATTCGAGCGTTCTTTTGGCCCATGTGTTGCAACGATGTCCGACGTGGAAGCACCTCCTGTTCCGCCCCCTCAAAGAGTGGAGTTGCCGCAGGAGTGTAGAACGTCCTTCGTAAATAAATGGTCCTTCCTCGTCTGCCTGTTGCTGGGAGACTTTGTCCGCCCGTCTGGCCCGCCTGCGACAGGAGCGTCAGGATGCAAAGGTGTGGTATTGTCTGCGTGTCTACAAGATGTCTTGATTGTCTTTCGTCCAAAGCAGGTAGAAGCGCGCAGAGTCGCTAAGATCCTGAAAGCAGAGCAAAATCGACTTCGCAAGGCATGGTTCTGTCTGCTGCCCCGTCGAATGTAGATGTTTGAACTTGCCCAGGCCAAAACAGTAGCACGGCAGCTTTCTGAATCGCAGTGATTAACCCTTGTCGTTTCTCACACGATGGCGCGAATGTTTTAACGCGCATTGAACCCGGCACTGAGAGTGATCAGCGGTCAGTGAGCTTCGCTGTCGCTTCTCTGGTGTTGAACTGTTGCCCCAGCAGCGAGTAACTGTTGAGCAGTGACTAAGCTCTGCCAGCTTTTAGTACGTGAGTCAGTGAGTGTGAGTGAGTGAGCTTTGCTGCGACGAACGGCTGCCCGGCAGCGCGTAAATTCTTCTTCGGTGTCGGGTGAGCAGTGACCAAGCTTCGCTCTTTCTTTTCCAAGGGAATGAATGTTTACGGTTTACGGCTTTGAGCCCGGTGCTGAGAGTGATCTGCGGTGCGACCTTGCTGTGACCGGAACTGTTGCGTGAGCAGCTAGTAACTTCTTCGTCTTCGGTTGAGTGTGAGTCTTGTTGTGACCCGAACTGTTGCGTCAGTTGCTGAACTTTTCAGCTCAGCAGTGTGCAAGCCTTGTCTGAGGCAGGGCACGGATGTTTTATGGGCGTTGAGCCCGGCACTTAAAGCGATGACGCTGCGGAGTGGGGTTTGCCATCTGGCAATGAGGTCTGCCATCTGAGCCGGTGAATGTATGAGCGTTGCCCAAACTGCTGCCTGAGCAGCTTGTAAACTTTTCGGCTAGTCTGTGATCCCAGCCTTCTTTTTCTGAAGGCCACCAAAACGTGGTTGCGTTGCGGTGTAGGGTTTAGGATGAGTAAGTGAGCCTTGCTGTAGTCCATGCGGGCAGCCAAAACTCTTTGTTGACATCTAGCAGGTTTTTCCGAATGCACGAATGTCAGCCCGTCATATCATGCTCATTCGCAAGTGCTTCTGAAATGTTGAGCCTGTTGCAAGGTCGAAGCTGAGCGCCGCAGTCTTTTACGTAGAGCAACACGCAGCATGGGAAATCTGGATCCGAAACTGTCCGCTTGCAGAAAGCTAGGACAGGCAGGCTCTACTGATCCGCCGCAGTTTGATTCGAGATTGTATGCTGCAGGGTGTGAGGATACAGACGAGGGAACCTGAACGAGCCCAGAGGTGGTGGGCAAATGATTTCACCCTTAGGGCAAAGCCGGTGGTATAATACTCAGCTGCCAACTGAGTTTGATTGACTCCGGCATGTCTGGGACCTTCCACCGTTCTAATAGTGTTATACTACCCAAAGGGGGTGTAAGTGGGTTCCCTTGGTTTTTGCAGCAGATGGGGTGGGTTCCCTGTGGGTTCCCTTGTTTCTTGCAGCACTTCAGGTGGGCTACATATGGGTTCCCTAGTTTTTTGCAGCATTTCGGGTGGGTCTGTGTATGTTCTTCATTGAGCTTTCTTGTAGATTCCCATGGTTTTTGCAGCATGGACGGTGGGTTCCCTGTGGGTTCCCTAGTTTTTGCAGCATTTTTAAATGGGTTCCCATTGTTTTTAACAATATCGACGGTGGATTCTTTGTGGGTTCCCTTGTTTTTTGCAACACTTCAGGTGGGCAGCATATGGGTTCCCTTGTTTTTTTGCAGCATTTCGCGTGGTCTGTGTATGTTCATCACTTAGCTGTCTTGTAGATTCCCATGGTTTTTGCAGCATGGACGGTGGGTTCCCTGTGGGTTCCCTAGTTTTTGCAGCATTTTTAAGTGGGCTCCCATGGTTTTTCACCGTTGATACGGTGGGTTCTCTGTTTGGTTCCCGGGTTTTTGCAGCATTTGTATTGGGTTCCCATGGTTTTCCAATAGGCTCTTTTGGCTTTTGCAGCATGTCAGCTGGGTTCCCTGTGGGTTTCCTAGTTTTTTGCAGCATTTTTAATGGGTTCCCATGGTTTAACAGCATCGACGGTGGGTTCCGTGTGGGTTCCTTGCTTTTTGCAGCATTGCAAGTGGGTTCCCATGGTTTTCCTAGCATATATTGCGCAAAGGTCTGGGCGGGCTCCCTTGGCTCTTGCAGTGTGTCATCTCGGTTCCCTGTGGGGTACATGTGGGTTCCCATGGTTTCTCCAGCTCGCGCATTATGTTTCAGAGAAGAGTGGAACTGAAGAAGATGTTCAGGACAGTGGCTGCAGGTGTGGCCCAGTTCCATCGCACATCTTGCGCTGCATTTGTATTTGCTGCTTTGAAGTAAGGCTGCAAAAAGCACGTCTGCTATCTGCAGTTTGGGTCGAGACCAAAGACGTTAAACAGGCTCACCTCTGATGCACATGAGGCTCGCCGCCCTCCTGTGGTAATGCTCTTGATAAGTTTGCTGCGGCTAAATGCTGGCACGCTGATGAGAGGATTTTGCGGCATCTACTGGCAGATGTTAATCTCAGCTTGTAGCTTCAACTGTTTCGATTGCTTGCTGTACGTGGGCTGTTTTTTTGCGCTGGGAAGCTCCACTTGCAGGAGCTCTTTTTTCCTACAGAATCGTAGGAAGCCTCGAAGGGCCTCCCCTGTGCGGGAAAGAGCTTGTACGAACAAGAACAGAAGCACTTGTCTTGAAACGGCAGCCGATGGCAAGTTTGGCAAATTTTCCAAAAGTATCTCACATTTCACAGCATGTTGGCTTTCTTGGACGTTGATCCAAACAGCATGCGGAAGGAATTTTGTTTTTTCCGTGCAGTTTTCCAGCTGAAACGGGTTCCAAAAAGCAGCTCTAGTCCGGGCACCGAAACGGGGCCCCCGATTTTTGGCTTTCTTCGTTGGACATACAAGCTCACGCAATTCGGGGCCCCAGATTAGAGCTCAGATTTGGGAGTCATTTCTGGGGCCCAGTTATGCCTTTTTTTCGTCGAGCAGATGCCACATCTGCATGCACAGCTGGCCGTTGTGTGCAACAGTATATAAACCTCGCCAGCTCTGTTTTGCATTTTGCCGGTGTTCCTTCAAGATTCAAAATAACAAGTGGAATGCGCGCAAACATGTGAACCTTGCAAACAGAACTTTCTCACACAGAGGAGGCCCTTCCAAGCATCCTAGAGAACAGCTTCCGGAATTGGCTCCGTAATTCGAGCGTTCTTTTGGCCCATGTGTTGCAACGATGTCCGACGGGGAAGCACCTCCTGTTCCTCCCCCTCAAAGAGTGGAGTTGCCGCAGGAGTGTAGAACGTCCTTCGTAAATACATGGTCCTTCCTCGTCTGCCTGTTGCTAGGAGACTTTGTCCGCCCGTCTGGCCCGCCTGCGACAGGAGCGTCAGGATGCAGAGGTGTGGTATTGTCTGCGTGTCTACAAGATGTCTTGATTGTCTTTCGTCCAAAGCAGGTAGAAGCGCGCAGAGTCGCTAAGATCCTGAAAGCAGAGCAAAAACTACTTCGCAAGGCATGGTTCTGTCTGCTGCCCCGTCGAATGTAGATGTTTGAACTTGCCCAGGCCAAAACA
The DNA here is from genome assembly GCA_905221615.1 of Symbiodinium sp. CCMP2592. NCBI lineage: Eukaryota > Dinophyceae > Suessiales > Symbiodiniaceae > Symbiodinium > Symbiodinium sp. CCMP2592. The sequence continues at coordinate 5,333 of CAJNDT010004831.1, forward strand.
GTAGCACGGCAGCTTTCTGAATCGCAGTAATTAACCCTTGTCGTTTCTCACACGATGGCGCGAATGTTTTGACGCGCATTGAGCCCGGCACTGAGAGTGATCAGCGGTCAGTGAGCTTCGCTGTCGCCGTGTTGAATTGTTGCCCCAGCAGCGAGTATCTGTTGAGCAGTGACTAAGCTCTGCCAGCTTTTAGTACGTAAGTCAGTGAGTGTGAATGAGTGAGCTTTGCTGCGACGAACGGCTGCCTGCAGCGCGTAAATTCTTCTTCGGTGTCGGGTGAGCAGTGACCAAGCTTCGCTCTTTCTTTTCAAAGGGAATGAATGTTTACGGCTTTGAGCCCGGCGCTGAGAGTGGTCAGCGGTGCGAGCCCTGCCGAAGCAGTGGGTGAGAGGGCTTGGCTGTGGCCCGAACTGTTGCGTGGCAGCTAGTAACTTCTTCGTCTTCGGTTGAGCGTGAGCGGTTCAGCAGTGTGCAAGCCTTGTCTGAGGCAGGGCACGAAAGTTTTACGGGCTTTGAGCCCGGCACTAACAGCGATGACTCTGCGGAGTGGGGTTTGCCATCTGGCAGTGAGGTCTGCCATCTGAGCCAGTGAATGTATGAGCATCGCCCAAACTGCTGCCTGAGCAGCTGATAAACTTTCCGGCTAGTCAGTGACGAAGCCTTGCTTGGACGTACTCCCAGCCTTCTTTTTCTGAAGGCCACAAAACGTGGTTGCGTTGCGGTGTAGGGTTTAGGATGAGTAAGTGAGCCTTGCTGTAGTCCATGTGGGCAGCCAAAACTCTTTGTTGACATCTAGCAGGTTTTTCCGAATGCACGAATGTGAGCCCGTCATATCATGCTCATTCGCTTCTGACATGTTGAGCCTGTTGCAAGGTCGAAGCTGAGCGCCGTAGTCTTTTACGTAGAGCAACGCGCAGCATGGGAAATCTGGATCCGAAATTGTCCGCTTGCAGAAAGCTAGGACAGGCAGACTCTACTGATCCGCCGCAGTTTGATTCGAGATTGTATGCTGCAGGGTGTGCGGATACAGACGAGGGAACCTGAACGAGCCCAGAGGTGGTGGGCAAATGATTTCACCCTTAGGGCAAAGCCGGTGGTATAATACTCAGCTGCCAACTGAGTTTGATTGACTCCGGCATGTCTGGGACCTTCCAGCGTTCTAATAGTGTTATACTACCCAAAGGGTGTGTAAGTGGGTTCCCTTGGTTTTTGCAGCAGATGGGGTGGGTTCCCTGTGGGTTCCCTTGTTTCTTGCAGCACTTCAGGTGGGCTACATATGGGTTCCCTTGTTTTTTGCAGCATTTCGGGTGGGTCTGTGTATGTTCTTCATTGAGCTTTCTTGTAGATTCCCATGGTTTTTGCAGCATGTACGGTGGGTTCCCTGTGGGTTCCCTAGTTTTTGCAGCATTTTTAAGTGGGTTGGTTCCCATGGTTTTTAACAATATCGACGGTGGATTCTCTGTGGGTTCCCTTGTTTTTTGCAACACTTCAGGTGGGCAACATATGGGTTCCTTTGTTTTTTGTAGCATTTCGGGTGGTCTGTGTATGTTCTTCACTTAGCTGTCTTGTAGATTCCCATGGTTTTTGCAGCATGGACGGTGGGTTCCCTGTGGGTTCCTTAGTTTTTGCAGCATTTTTAATTGGGCTCCCATGGTTTTTCACCGTCGATACGGTGGGTTCTCTGTTTGGTTCCCGGGTTTTTGCAGCATTTGAAGTGGGTTCCCATGGTTTTCCAATAGGCTCTTTTGGCTTTTGCAGCATGTCAGCTGGGTTCCCTGTGGGTTCCCTAGTTTTTTGTAGCATTTTTAATTGGTTCCCATGGTTTTACAGCATCGACGGTGGGTTCCCTGTGGGTTCCTTGCTTTTTGCAGCATTGCAAGTGGGTTCCCATGGTTTTCCCAGCATATATTGCGCAAAGGTCTGGGCGGGCTCCCTTGGCTCTTGCAGTGTGTCAGCTCGGTTCCCTGTGGGGTACATGTGGGTTCCCATGGTTTCTCCATCTCGCGCATTATGTTTCAGAGAAGAGTGGAACTGAAGAAGATGTTCAGGACAGTGGCTGCAGGTGTGGCCCAGTTCCATCGCACATCTTGCGCTGCATTTGGATTTGCTGCTTTGAAAAAAAAAAAAAAAAAGCACGTCTGCTATCTGCAGTTTGGGTCGAGACCAAAGACGTTAAACAGGCTCACCTCTGATGCACATGAGGCTCGCCGCCCTCCTGTGGTAATGCTCTTGATAAGTTTGCTGCAGCTACATGCTGGCACGCTGATGCGAGGATTTTGCGGCATCTACTGGTAGATGTTAATCTCAGCTTGTAGCTTCAACTGTTTCGATTGCTTGCTGTACGTGGGCTGTTTTTGCGCTGGGAAGCTCCACTTGCAGGAGCTCTTTTTCGCTACAGAATCGTAGGAAGCCTCGAAGGGCCTCCCCTGTGCGGGAAAGATCTTGTACTAACAAGAACAGAAGCACTTGTCTTGAAACGGCAGCCGATGGCAAGTTTGGCAAATTTTCCAAAAGTATCTCACATTTCACAGCATGTTGGCTTTCTTGGACGTTGATCCAAACAGCATGCGGAAGGATTTTTTTTTTTTTTTGCAGTTTTCCAGCTGAAACGGGTTCCAAAAAGCAGCTCTAGTCCGGGCACCGAAACGGGGCTCCCGATTTTGGCTTTCTTCGTTGGACATACAAGCTCACGCAATTCGGGGCCCCCGATTAGAGCTCAGATTTGGGAGCCATTTCTGGGGCCCAGTTATGCCGTTTTTTCGTCGAGCAGATGCCACATCTGCGTGCACAGCTGGCCGTTGCGTGCAACAGTATATAAAACTCGCCAGCTCTGTTTTGCATTTTGCCAGTGGTCCTTCAAAACTCAAAATAACAAGTGGAACGCTCGCAAACATGTGAACCTTGCAAGCAGAACTTTCTCACACAGAGGAGGCCCTTCCAAGCATCCTAGAGAACAGCTTCCGGAATTGGCTCCGTAATTCGAGCGTTCTTTTGGCCCATGTGTTGCAACGCTGTCCGACGTGGAAGCACCTCCTGTTCCTCCCCCTCAAAGAGTGGAGTTGCCGCAGGAGTGTAGAACGTCCTTCGTAAATAAATGGTCCTTCCTCGTCTGCCTGTTGCTAGGAGACTTTGTCCGCCCGTCTGGCCCGCCTGTGACAGGAGCGTCAGGATGCAAAGGTGTGGTATTGTCTGCGTGTCTACAAGATGTCTTGATTGTCTTTCGTCCAAAGCAGGTAGAAGCGCGCAGAGTCGCTAAGATCTTGAAAGCAGAGCAAAAACGACTTCGCAAGGCATGGTTCTGTCTGCTGCCCCGTCGAATGTAGATGTTTGAACTTGCCCAGGCCAAAACAGTAGCACGGCAGCTTTCTGAATCGCAGTAATTAACCCTTGTCGTTTCTTACACGATGGCGCGAATGTTTTGACGCGCATTGAGCCCGGCACTGAGAGTGATCAGCGGTCAGTGAGCTTCGCTGTCGCCGTGTTGAATTGTTGCCCCAGCAGCGAGTATCTGTTGAGCAGTGACTAAGCTCTGCCAGCGTTTAGTACGTAAGTCAGTGAGTGTGAATGAGTGAGCTTTGCTGCGACGAACGGCTGCCTGCAGCGCGTAAATTCTTCTTCGGTGTCGTGTGAGCAGTGACCAAGCGTCGCTCTTTCTTTTCCAAGGGAATGAATGTTTACGGCTTTGAGCCCGGCGCTGAGAGTGGTCAGCGGTGCGAGCCCTGCCGAAGCAGTGGGTGAGAGAGCTTGGCTGTGACCCGAACTGTTGCGTGGCAGCTAGTAACTTCTTCGTCTTCGGTTGAGCGTGAGCGGTTCCGCAGTGTGCAAGCCTTGTCTGAGGCAGGGCACGAATGTTTTACGGGCTTTGAGCCCGGCACTAAAAGCGATGACTCTGCGGAGTGGGGTTTGCCATCTGGCAATGAGGTCTGCCATCTGAGCCAGTCAATGTATGAGCATTGCCCAAACTGTTGCCTGAGCAGCTGGTAAACTTTCCGGCTAGTCAGTGACGAAGCCTTGCTTTGACGTAATCCCAGCCTTCTTTTCTGAAGGCCACAAAACGTGGTTGCGTTGCGGTGTAGGGTTTAGGATGAGTAAGTGAGCCTTGCTGTAGTCCATGTGGGCAGCCAAAACTCTTTGTTGACATCTAGCAGGTTTTTCCGAATGCACGAATGTGAGCCCGTCATATCATGCTCATTCGCTTCTGAAATGTTGAGGCTGTTGCAAGGTCGAAGCTGAGCGCCGTAGTCTTTTACGTAGAGCAACGCGCAGCATGGGAAATCTGGATCCGAAATTGTCCGCTTGCAGAAAGCTAGGACAGGCAGACTCTATTGATCCACCGCAGTTTGATTCGAGATTGTATGCTGCAGGGTGTGAGGATACAGGCGAGGGAACCTGAACGAGCCCAGCGGTGGCGGGCAAATGATTTCACCCTTAGGACAAAGCGGTGGTATAATACTCAGCTGCCAACTGAGTTTGATTGACTCCGGCAGGTCTGGGACCTTCCACCGTTCTAATAGTGTTATACTACCCAAAGGGTGTGTAAGTGGGTTCCCTTGGTTTTTGCAGCAGATGGGGTGGGTTCCCTGTGGGTTCCCTTGTTTTTTTCAGCACTTCAGGTGGGCTACATGTGGGTTCCCTTGTTTTTTGCAGCATTTCGGGTGGGTCTGTGTATGTTCTTCATTTAGCTTTCTTGTAGATTCCCATGGTTTTTGCAGCATGGACGGTGGGTTCCCTGTGGGTTCCCAAGTTTTTGCAGCATTTTTAAGTGGGTTCCCATGGTTTTCAACAATATCGACGGTGGATTCTCTGTGGGTTCCCTTGTTTTTTGCAACACTTCAGGTGGGCAACATATGGGTTCCTTTGTTTTTTGCAGCATTTCGGGTGGTCTGTGTATGTTCTTCACTTAGCTGTCTTGTAGATTCCCATGGTTTTTGCAGCATGGCCGGTGGGTTCCCTGTGGGTTCCCTAGTTTTTGCAGCATTTTTAAGTGGGCTCCCATGGTTTTTCACCGTCGATACGGTGGGTTCTCTGTTTGGTTCCCGGGTTTTTGCAGCATTTGGAGTGGGTTCCCATGGTTTTCCAATAGGCTCTTTTGGCTTTTGCAGCATGTCAGCTGGGTTCCCTGTGGGTTCCCTAGTTTTTTGTAGCATTTTTAAT
>CAJNDT010004832.1:0-10473 GCA_905221615.1 Symbiodinium sp. CCMP2592
TCGGCCCTAAACCCGAAACACAAGTTTGAAATCTAAACTCAACTCTGAACTCAACTCTCAACTAAACCCTCAACTAACCTAGAGGCCCTAAAATAAACCCTAAACTAAACCCTAAATTCACATTTAAGCCCAACTTCCAACTCCAAACTAGAGCCTAACTTAAACCCTAAACTAAACCTTAAACTCAAACCGTAAACTAACACCGAAACCAAACCTTAAACTAAACCCTAAACTAAACCTTGAACTGCACCCTAAGTTCAACCTTATATTCAACCTTCAACTTTAAGCCAAACTCAACCCTAAACTAACCCCGCAACTAAACCCTAAACTAAACCTTAAACCTAAACCCTATACCTTACCTCAACCAAACCTTCAAGCAAACCCTAAACCAAACCCTAGGACAAACCCTAAACCAAACCCTAAGCCAATCCTTAAACCTAACCCTGAAATAAATCCTAAACTCAACCCTAAGCTCAACCCTAAACTCAACTCTAAACTCAACCCTTAACTCGACCCTAAACCTCAACCTAAACCGAACCTTCAAACAAACCCTAAACCAAACCTTAAACCTAGCCCTAAGCCAAACCTTGAACTAAAGCCTCAACTCAACCCTATCTAAACTCAACCCTAAACTCATCCCTAAGCCAAAACCTCAACCAAACTTGAAAAGCGAACCCTAAACGGCACCCTAAACAAAACCCTAAACCTAGCCAAAAACCAAACCTTAAACTAAGCCCTACACTAAGCCTTAAAACTCAAAACCCAACCCTAAACTCTCATCCCAACGTTGATTTTTATCTTCAAACTTAATCTCTAAACTCAACCCTAAACTCAACCCTGGCCCTAAACTAAATCCTATACTAAACCCTAACTTCAACCCTGACGTCAACCTTAACCTTGACACTCAGCCCTAAGTCCAACTCTAAACCAAACCCTGAATTGAACCCTAAACTAAACCCGAAACCAAACCCTAAACTAAACCCTAACCCCAGCCCTGATCTCAACCCTAACCTTGACATTCAACCCTAAACGCAACCGTAAACAAAACCCTGAACTGAACCCTAAACCAACCCTTGAATCACCCATAAACCAAACCCTAAACCAAACCCTGAACCGAACCTTAAACTAAACCTTAAACTCAGCCCTAAACTCAACCCTATACTCGACCCTAAAACAAACCCTAAATCAACTCGTAACCCAGCCCTAAACTCAGCCCGAAACTCAACCCTATACTCAACCCTATAACAAACCCTAAACTAAACCCTCAACCAAACCCTAAACCCACCCTAAACTCGACCCTAAACTCAACCTCAAACTAAACCCTAAACCCAACCCCGAACTCAAACCTCAACTCAACCCTGAACTAAAACCTAAACCAACCCCTCAAATCAACACTAAAACAAATCCTAAACTCAACCCTAAATCAAACCCTGAACTAAACCCTAAATTCCCTAAACTAAACCTGAACTCAACCCTAAACCCGACCCTAAACTCAACCCCAATGAAAACCTTAAACTCAACTTTAAATTTCAAACCCACCCCTAAACTGCAACCCTGAACTCCAAACCCCTCCTTCGGGGGCTCATCACTTCCATTTACTTAAACCCTCCTTCGGGGGCTCATCACTTCAATTTACTTAAAACCCTCCTTGATGGGTTCATCACATCAATTTACTTAAACCCTCCTTCGGGGGTTTCATCACTTCAATTTCCTTAAACTCTCCTTCGGGGGTTCATCACTTCACTTTACTTGAACCCTCCTTCGGGGGCTCATCACTTCCATTTACTTAAACCCTCCTTCGGGGGCTCATCACTTCAATTTACTTAGACCCCTCCTTCATGGGTTCATCACATCAATTTACTTAAACTCTCCTTCGGGGGTTCATCACTTCCATTTACTTGAACCCTCCTTCGGGGGGTCTCATCGTTTGGGTTCACCACTTCCATTTACTTAAACCCTCCTTCGTCATCGTTTGGGTTCATCACTTCCATTTACTTAAACCCTCCTTCGGGTGCTCATCACTTCCATTTACTTAAACCCGAAGGAAGGCTCATCACTTCCATTTACTTAAACCCTCCTTCGGGGGCTCATCACTTCCATTTACTTAAACCCTCCTTCGGGTGCTCATCACTTCCAGTTACTTAAACCCTCCTTCGGGGGCTCATCACTTCAATTTACTTAAACCCTCCTTGATGGGTTCATCACATCAATTTACTTGAACTCTCCTTCGGGGGTTCATCACTTCAATCTACTTAAACTCTCCTTCGGGGGTCATCACTTCAGTTTACTTAAACCCCCCTTCCGGGGCTCATCACTTCCATTTACTTAAACCCTCCTTCGGGGGCTCATCACTTCAATTTACTTAATCATCGTTTGGGTTCATCACTTCCATTTACTTAAACCCTCCTTGGTGTGCTCATCACTTCCATTTACTTAAACCCTCCTCCGGGGGCTCATCACTCCCATTTACTTAAACCCTCCTTCGGGGGCTCATCACTTCAATTTACCTAAACTCTCCTTCGGGGGTTCATCAATTCACTTTACTTAAACCCTCCTTCGGGGGCTCATCACTTCCATTTACTTAAACCCTCCTTCGGGGGCTCATCACTTCAATTTACTTAGAACCCTCCTTCATGGGATCATCACATCAATTTACTTAAACTCTCCTCCGGGGGTTCATCACTTCCATTTACTTGAACCCTCCTTCGGGGGGTATCATCGTTTGGGTTCACCACTTCCATTTACTTAAACCCTCCTTCGTCATCGTTTGGGTTCATCACTTCCATTTACTTAAACCCTCCTTCGGGTGCTCATCACTTCCATTTACTTAAACCCGAAGGAAGGCTCATCACTTCCATTTACTTAGAACTCCAAAACCCTCCTTCGGGGGCTCATCACTTCCATTTACTTAAACCCTCCTTCGGGGGCTCATCACTTCAATTTACTTAAAACCTTCCTTGAATGTTCATACCATCGTACTTAAACCCCTCCTTCGGGGTTCATCACTATTTCAAATTTACTTAAACTCCCTTCCGGGGGTGCACACTTCACGTTACTTGAACCTCCTTCGGGGGCTCACATCACTTCCATTTACTTTAAACCCTCCTTAGGGTGGCTCATCACTTTCATTTAAACTTATAGCCCCCCTTCATGGGGTTATCACATATTTACTTAAACTTCCTTCGGGGCGTTCATCCCTTCCATTTACTTGAAACCCCTTCGGTGAGTTATCATCGGTTTGGGTTCCCCACTCCATTACGTAAACCCTCCTTCGTCCTCGTTTGGTCATCACTTTCCATTTCTTCATAAACAAAAAAGCGGTGGAGCCTTAAACTCTCCTTCGGGGCTCATCACTTCATGTACTTAAACCCTCCTTCGGGGGCTCATCACTTCCATTTACTTAAACCCTCCTTCGGGGGCTCATCACTTCGATTTACTTAAACCCTCCTTCGGGGGCTCATCACTTCCAGTTACTTAAACCCTCCTTCGGGTGCTCATCACTTCAATTTACTTAAACCCTCCTTGATGGGTCATCACATCAATTTACTTGAACCCTCCTTCGGGTGCTCATCACTTTCATTTACTTAAACTCTCCTTCGGGGTTCATCACTTCAATTTACTTAAACCCTCCTTCGGGGGCTCATCACTTCAATTTACGTAAAACCCTCCTTCATGGGTTCATCACATCAATTTACTTAAACTCTCCTTCGGGGGTTCATCACTTCAAATTACTTGAACCCTCCTTGGGGGGTTCATCGTTTGGGTTCATCACTTCCATTTACTTAAACCCTCCTTCGGTGCTCATCACTTCCATTTACTTAAACCCTCCTTCGGGGGCTCATCACTTCCATTTACTTAAACCCTCCTTCGGGGGCTCATCACTTCAATTTACTTAAAACCCTCCTTGATGGGTTCATCACATCAATTTACTTAAACTCTCCTTCGGGTGTTCATCACTTCAATTTACTTAAACTCTCCTTCGGGGTTCATCACTTCATGTACTTAAACCCCCCTTCGGGGGCTCATCCGCTCATCCATTTGCTTAAACCCTCCTTCGGGGGCTCATCACTTCAATTTACTTGAAACCCTCCTTCATGGGTTCATCACATCGATTTACTTAAACTCTCATCGCTTGGGTTCATCACTTCCATTTACCTAAACCCTCCTTGGTGTGCTCATCACTTCCATTTACTCAAACCCTCCTTCGGGGGCTCATCACTCCCATTTACTTAAACCCTCCTTCGGGGGCTCATCACTTCAATTTACTTGAACTCTCCTTCGGGGGTTCATCACTTCAATTTACTTAAACCCTCCTTGGGGGGCTCATCACTTCCATTTGCTTAAACCCTCCTTCGGGGGCTCATCACTTCAATTTACTTAAAACCCTCCTTCATGGGTTCATCACATCAATTTACTTAAACTCTTCGTCGGGGGTTCATCACTTCAATTTACTTGAACCCTCTTTCGGGGGGTTACTTGAACCCTCCTTCGGGTGCTCATCACTTCCATTTACTTAAACTCTCCTTCGGGGGGTCATCACTTCAATCTACTTAAACCCTCCTTCGGGGGCTCATCACTTCAATTTACGTAAACCCCTCCTTCATGGGTTCATCACATCAATTTACTTAAACTCTCCTTCGGGGGTTCATCACTTCAAAATACTTGAACCCTCCTTGGGGGGTTCATCGTTTGGGTTCATCACTTCCATTTACTTAAACCCTCCTTCGGGTGCTCATCACTTCTATTTACTTAAACCCTCCTTCGGGGGCTCATCACTTCCATTTACTTAAACCCTCCTTCGGGGGCTCACCACTTCAATTTACTTAAAACCCTCCTTGATGGGTTCATCACATCAATTTACTTAAACTCTCCTTCGGGGGTTCATCACATCAATTTACTTAAACTCTCCTTCGGGGTTCATCACTTCATGTACTTAAACCCTCCTTCGGGTGCTCATCACTGCCATTTACTTAAACCCTCCTTCGGGTGCTCATCACTTCAATTTACTTGAAACCCTCCTTCATGGGTTCATCACATCAATTTACTTAAACTCTCATCGTTTGGGTTCATCACTTCCATTTACTTAAACCCTCCTTGGTGTCACTTCCATTTACTCAAACCCTCCTTCGGGGGCTCATCACTCCCATTTACTTAAACCCTCCTTCGGGGGCTCATCACTTCAATTTACTTGAACTTTCCTTCGGGGGTTCATCACTTCAATTTACTTAAACCCTCCTTCGGGGGCTCATCACTTCCATTTAAATACCCTCCTTCGGGGGCTCATCACTTCAATTTACTTAAAACCCTCCCTCATGGGTTCATCACATCAATTTACTTAAACTCTTCGTCGGCGGTTCATCACTTCAATTTACCTTCGGGGGGTTCATCGTTTGGGTTCATCACTTCCATTTGCATAAACCCTCATTTGTCATCGTTCGGGTTTGTCACTTCCATTTACTTAAACCCTCCTTCGGGTGCTCATCACTTCCATTTACTTAAACCCGAAGGACGGCTCATCACTTCCATTTACTTAAACCCTCCTTCGGGGGCTCATCACTTCAAATTGGTTCGAACCCTCCTTCATGGGTTCATCACACCATTTTACTTAAACTCTCCTTCGGGGGTTCATCACTACAATTCACTTGAACCCTCCTCTGCGGGGTCCATCGTTTGGGTTCATCACTTCCATTTACTTAAACCCTCCTTGGTGTGCTCATTACTTCCATTTACTTAAACCCTCCTTCGGGGGCTCATCACTTCAATTTACTTGAACTCTCCTTCGGGTGCTCATCACTTCAATTTACTTGAACTTTCCTTCGGGGGATCATCACTTCAATTTACTTAAACCCGAAGGAGGGCTCATCACTTCCATTTACTTAAACCCTCCTCCGGGGGCTCATCACTTCAATTTACTTCAAACCCTCCTTGATGGGTTCATTACATCAATTTACTTACACCCTCCCTCGGAGTTTCATCACTTCAATTTACTTAAACCCTCCTTCGGGGCTTCATCACTTCACTTTACTTGAACCCTCCTTCGGGGGCTCATCACTTCAATTTACTTAAAACCCTCCTTCATGGGTTCATCACATCAATTTACTTAAACTCTCCTTCGGGGGTTCATCACTTCCATTTACTTGAACCCTCCTTCGGGGGGTATCATCGCTTGGGTTCACCACTTCCATTTACTTAAACCCTCCTTCGTCATCGTTTGGCTTCATCACTTCCATTTACTTAAACCCTCCTTCTGGGGCTCATCACTGCCATTTACTTAAACCCTCCTTCGGGGGCTCATCACTTCAATTTACTTAAAACCCTCCTTGATGGGTTCATCACATCAATTTACTTAAACTCTCCTTCGGGGGTTCATCACTTCAATTTACTTAAACTCTCTTTCGGGGTTCATCACTTCATATACATAAAACCCTCCTTCGGGGGCTCATCACTTCCATTTACTTAAACCCTTCTTCGGGGGCTCATCACTTCAATTTACTTAAAACCCTCCTTGATGGGTTCATCACATCAATTTACTTAAACCCTCCTTCGGGGGTTTCATCACTTCAATTTACTTTATAAACTCTCCTTCGGGTGTTCATCACTTCACTTTACTTGAACCCGCCTTCGGGGGCTCATCACTTCCATTTACTTAAACCCTCCTTCGGGGGCTCATCACTTCAATTTACTTAGAATTAGAACCCTCCTGCTGGGTTCATCACATCAATTTACTTAAACTCTCCTTCGGGGTGTTCATCACTTCCATTTACTTGAACCCTCCTTCGGAGGGTTCATCGTTTGGGTTCACCACTTCCATTTACTTAAACCCCCCTTCGTCATCGTTTGGGTTCATCACTTCCATTTACTTAAACCCTCCTTGGTGTGCTCATCACTTCCATTTACTTAGAACCCTCCTTCATGGGTTTATCACATCAATTTACTTAAACCCTCCTTCGGGGGTTCATCACTTCAAATTACTTGAACCCTCCTTGGGGGGGTTCATCGTTTGGGTTCATCACTTCCATTTACTTAAACCCTCCTTCGGGTGCTCATCACTTCCATTTACTTAAACCCTCCTTCGGGGGCTCATCACTTCCATTTACTTAAACCCTCCTTCGGGTGCTCATCACTGCCATTTGCTAACCCTACTTAAAACCCTCCTTGATGAGATCATCACATCAATTTACTTAAACCCTCCCTCGGGGGTTTCATCACTTCAATTTACTTAAACTCTCCTTCGGGGTTTCATCACTTCACTTTACTTGAACCCTCCTTCGGGGGCTCATCACTTCCATTTACTTGAACCCTCCTTCGGGGGCTCATCACTTCAATTTACTTAGAAACCTCTTTCATGGGTTCATCACATCAATTTACTTAAACTCTCCTTCGGGGGTTCATCACTTCCATTTACTTGAACCCTCCTTCGGGGGGTATCATCGCTTGGGTTCACCACTTCCATTTACTTAAACCCTCCTTCGTCATCGTGTGGGTCCATCACTTCCATTTACTTAAACCCTCCTTCGGGTGCTTATCACTTCCATTTACTTAAACCCTCCTTCGGGTGCTCATCACTTCCATTTACTTAAACCCTCCTTCGGGAGCCCATCACTTCCATTTACTTAAACCCTCCTTCGGGGGCTCATCACTTCAATTTACTTAAACTCTCCTTCGGGGGCTCATCACTTCCAGTTACTTAAACCCTCCTTCGGGGGCTCATCACTTCAATTTACTTAAAACCCTCCTTGATGGGTTCATCACATCAATTCACTTAAACTCTCCTTCGGGGGTTCATCACTTCAATTTACTTAAACTCTCCTTCGGGGTTCATCACTTCATGTACTTAAAACCCTCCTTCGGGGGCTCATCACTTCCATTTACTTAAACCCCATTCTTTGGGGGCTCATCACTTCAATTTACTTAAAACCCTCCGTGATGGGTTCATCACATCAATTTACTTAAACCCTCCTTCGGGGGTTTCATCACTTCAATTTACTTAAACTCTCCTTCGGGGGTTCATCACTTCACTTTACTTGAACCCTCCTTCGGGGGCTCATCACTTCCATTTACTTAAACCCCCGCTTCGGGGGCTCATCACTTCAATTTACTTAGAACCCTCCTTCATGGGTTCATCACATCAATTTACTTAAACTCTCCTTCGGGGGTTCATCACTTCCATTTACTTGAACCCTCCTTCGGGGGGTTCATCGCTTGGGTTCACCACTTCCATTTACTTAAACCCTCCTTCGTCATCGTTTGGGTTCATCACTTCCTGTTACTTAAACCCTCCTTGGTGTGCTCATCACTTCCATTTACTTAGACCCTCCTTGGGGGCTCATCACTGCCATTTACTTAACCCCTCCTTCGGGGGCTCATCACTTCAATGTACTTAAAACCCTCCTTCATGGGTTCATCACATCAATTTACTTAAACTCTCCTTCGGGGGTTCATCACTTCAAATTACTTGAACCCTCTTTGGGGGGGTTCATCGTTTGGGTTCATCACTTCCATTTACTTAAACCCTCCTTCGGGTGCTCATCACTTCCATTTACTTAAACCCTCCTTCGGGGGCTCATCACTTCCATTTACTTAAACCCTCCTTCGGGGGCTCACCACTTCAATTTACTTAAAACCCTCCTTCATGGGTTCATCACATCAATTTACTTCAACTCTCCTTCGGGTGTTCATCACTTCAATATACTTAAACTCTCCTTCGGGGTTCATCACTTCATGTACTTAAACCCTCCTTCGGGGGCTCATCACTGCCATTTACTTAAACCCTCCTTCGGGGGCTCATCACTTCAATTTACTTAAAACCCTCCCTCATGGGTTCATCACATCAATTTGCTTAAACTCTCCTTCGGGGGTTCATCACTTCAATTTACTTGAACCCTCCTTCGGAGGGTTCATCGTTTGGGTTCATCACTTCCATTTACTTAAACCCTCCTTGGTGTGCTCATCACTTCCATTTACTTAAACCCTCCTTCGGGGGCTCATCACTGCCATTTACTTAAACCCTCCTTCGGGGGCTCATCACATCAATTTACTTAAACTCTCCTTCGGGGGTTCATCACTTCAATTTACTTAAACCCTCCTTCGGGGGCTCATCACTTCCATTTTAAACCCCCCTTCGGGGGCTCATCCGCTCATCCATTTGCTTAAACCCTCCTTCGGGGGCTCATCACTTCAATTTACTTGAAACCCTCCTTCATGGGTTCATCACATCGATTTACTTAAACTCTCATCGCTTGGGTTCATCACTTCCATTTACCTAAACCCTCCTTGGTGTGCTCATCACTTCCATTTACTCAAACCCTCCTTCGGGGGCTCATCACTCCCATTTACTTAAACCCTCCTTCGGGGGCTCATCACTTCAATTTACTTGAACTCTCCTTCGGGGGTTCATCACTTCAATTTACTTAAACCCTCCTTGGGGGGCTCATCACTTCCATTTACTTAAACCCTCCTTCGGGGGCTCATCGGTTTAGGGTTTAGGGTTTAGGGTTTAGGGTTTAGGGTTTAGGGTTTAGGGTTTACGATTAGCTGGGCTAAGAAATCACTAGCCCAGCAGTGTAATAGTAAAAAACCCACCCGCCCAAAGAATCCCCTAACATTAAGAAAATACAGAGTATTTTTTTTTCACAGCTTGTACTCCTCATCACCGTTGTTCGTTCCGGTGTTAAGTAAAGCAAAGAAAAAGCCAAAATCGCCTACAGGGTTGGTCGAAAATCCCCGACAGGGTTGGTCGAAAAGGCCAAAATCCCCTACAGGGTTGGTCGAAAAGGCCAAAATCGCCTACAGGGTTGGTCGAAAAGGCCAAAATCCTCGACAGGGTTGGTCGGAAAAGGCCAAAATCCCCTACAGGGTTGGTCGAAAAAGCCAAAATCCCCTACAGGGTTGGTCGAAAAGGCCAAAATCGCCTACAGGGTTGGTCGAAAAGGCCAAAATCCTCGACAGGGTTGGTCGGAAAAGGCCAAAATCCCCTACAGGGTTGGTCGAAAAGGCCAAAATCCTCGACAGGGTTGGTCGGAAAAGGCCAAAATCCCCTACAGGGTTGGTCGGAAAAGGCCAAAATCCCCTACAGGGTTGGTCGAAAAGGCCAAAATCGCCTACAGGGTTGGTCGAAAAGGCCAAAATCCTCGACAGGGTTGGTCGGAAAAGGCCAAAATCCCCTACAGGGTTGGTCGGAAAAGGCCAAAATCCCCTACAGGGTTGGTCGAAAAGGCCAAAATCGCCTACAGGGTTGGTCGAAAAGGCCAAAATCCTCGACAGGGGTGGTCGGAAAAGGCCAAAATCCCCTACAGGGTTGGTCAGAAAAGGCCAAAATCCCCTACAGGGTTGGTCGAAAAGGCCAAAATCGGCTACAGGGTTGGTCGGAAAAGGCCAAAATCGGCTACAGGATTGGTCAGAAAAGGCCAAAATCCCCGACAGGGTTGGTCGGAAAAGGCCAAAATCCCCGACAGGGTTGCTCGAAAAGGCCAA
>CAJNDT010004833.1:0-10452 GCA_905221615.1 Symbiodinium sp. CCMP2592
GGCCTCGCCCGTATTTAAATTATTCAATTCCCGCGGGGGGGTCCGGACCCGCCCGCCCCACCCCCTCCCTCAGGACTTAAATTGTTTAGATTATGTAAATTATTTAAACTATTTAAATTATTTAAATTATTTAATTGGGGCCGGGAATTAAACCCTCCCACCACCCTCTCACCCACCACTTCAAGGGCTAGGGATCCCACACATCTGCGGGCAAAATCTGGCGGAAGTGATCCGCCACCGAGCAAAAAGCTCGTAAATACCGCATTAAACAAAGGGCCAGGGATTTCGCACATCTGTTGGCAAAATCTGGCGGAAGTACCGACTGCTCACTTCCGCCAGATTTTGCCAACAGATGTGTGAAATCCCTGGCCCTTTGTTGAATGCGGTATTTACAGGCTTTTTGCTCGGTGGCGGATCACTTCCGCCAGATTTTGCCCGCAGATGTGTGAGATCCCTGGCCGTTGTTTTAACGCGGTATTTACAGGCGTTCTGCTCGGTCGCGGCTCGCAGGGATGAGGGGGACACCCCTTGCGCTCTGTGGGTTTCTGATCTGAGTTTTCACAAGACCTTAGGGGGACACCACTTGCGATCTATGATTTTGGGATCTGAGTTCTTACACAACCTTCCCTCCACCTCCTGCCCACGCTACCTCCCAGACACCCTCCCACCACCCTCTCACCCACCACTTCAAGGGCTAGGGATCCCACACATCTGCGGGCAAAATCTGGCGGAAGTGATCCGCCACCGAGCAAAAAGCCCGTAAATACCGCATTAAACAAAAAGGGCCAGGGATTTCGCACATCTGTTGGCAAAATCTGGCGGAAGTACCGACTGCTCACTTCCGCCAGATTTTGCCAACAGATGTGTGAAATCCCTGGCCCTTTGTTGAATGCGGTTTTTACAAGCTTTTTGCTCGGTGGCGGATCACTTCCGCCAGATTTTGCGCGAGATGTGTGGGGTCCCTGGCCGTTGTTTTTAACGCGGTATTTACAGGCTTTCTGCTCGGTCGCGGCTCGCAGGGATTAGGAGGACACCCCTTGCGATTTGTGATTTTGGAACTTATTTGTTATAACAACCTTTAGGGGGACACCACTTGCGATCTGTGGTTTTCGGTTCTGAGTTTTCACAAAACCTTGGGGAGACACGCCTTGCGATCTGTGATTTCGGGATCTGAGTTCTTACAAAACCTTGGGGGGGACACCGCTTGCGATTTGTGGTGTTGGAATTCTTTTGTTATAAAAAGCTTTAGGGAGACACCCCTTGCGATTTATTGTTTTGGAACTTGTTGTTTCAACGAACCCTTAGGGGGACACCCCTTGCGATCTGGGTTTTGGGATCTGAGTCTGTACAAATCTTGGGGCGACACCCTTGTGATCTGTGATTTTCTCTGTGTTTTTTGCAGAACTTCAAGGAAAAAAAATCTTGCCGACGCAGGGGTAGATGGAGCTCTCTTGTCTTTCGTGAAGTTGAAGGGGCCTGTCTGCTGTGCTGAGATGGACCTCTCTCCCGTCTCATTACATGGGAGGAAGCTCTCAATCATTTCTTGTGGAGGATGAAGTAGAAGAATTTTCTTTTTGGAAGCAAGGGGAGCCCTGGCTTCTCTTGCTAGGAGCGAAGTCTCTTCAATCTTCTTAAGATAAAAGCGACTTACCAAGAGGTAAAGGCTCTCTCTGCTGAAATAAAGCTCTCGTCGCTTACCAAGAATAACTTGGAGTGAGCTCTCTTCCTGCTTCACAGCAGGGTAAGGTAGAGGGCTTGGGCTTCTCGTCTCGTTTTGAAGGCCACGGGGAGGACCGGCCATTCTCTTGTCAAGGATTGAAATTTGGAAAAGCTCTATCCTTCCTTCCTGATCGTACGCTCCCTTCCAAGTTTTTTTCTCGAGGAGGAGATGTTCAGGAGCTGTCGCTGCTGACGAACAGAGAAAGAAGTTTTCTTCTTATCGCCAGAGAGGCAGTCGGAGCTCCCTTCTTTCTCGTGATGCGTTGTTCTTTTGCCACGAACAACCTTTGGGGACTGTTTTCTTGCTTTGGAGCATGAGGTCTTTTCTGTTGAAGGCTGGCGACTGAGGAAGGTATAAGAAATCTCCTCTAGGGAAATCTGCTCTTGCCAAGAATAACTAGGAATGAGAACGCTCTGTCCTCACCTCTTGAGAGATATCTCTCTTCTATCCCTTGGAGAGGAAGTGGTGGCAACATGGAGCAGTTAGAAGGGTTTCTTTCTTGATTCAGAGGGTGGGGAAGAGGGCTGCTCATGTCTTATTGAAGGCTGAGGGGAGGATCGGACTCTTCTTTTGTCGATTGAGAGAGCTCTGTCCTCACTTCTTGAGAGCTATCTCTGTTCTATCCCTTGAGGAGGAAGAGGGGACGACAAGGGGCTCCTCTCTCTTCTTGTCGACTAAGAGGCAGCCGCAGTTCTTTTTGAAACTGGAGATGCTTTGAGCCCTGTCTTCTGCGACTAGAAGCGAGCTCCCTTCGATTCTCTTCAGAGGAGATGGAGACCTACCAAGAGAGGGAGGAGCTCGCTGCTAGAAATCAGCCGAATGACTTGGAGGGACTCTCTCCGTGTTTTCGTTGAGGGTTGGGGGAATCCCTACCGTTTCTTCTTGAGCGTCAAGAAAATAACAGGATCTCTTTCCACTGCCAAGAGAGAAAGGAGGTTTCTTCTTCTTGTGCGTATGCTGTTTTCCATCTTTTGAGAAGGTAAGAGCAGTAATCAGGATCTCTTTCCACTGCCAAGAGAGAAAGGAGGTTTCTTCTTCTTGTGCGTATGCTGTTCTCCATCTTTTGAAAAGGTAAAAGAAATGCTCAAGATCCAACCCCTTATGAAGAGAGAAAGGAGTTATCTTCTTTCCGACCGATGGGTAAACGGAGACCTTGAATTCTCGTGAAGTTGGAGTGGCCTGTCTGCTGGGCTGAGATGAAGCTCTCTTGCGTCTCATTACATGGGAGGAAGCTCTCAGTGATTTCTTGTGGAGGATGAGGTAGAAAATCTTTCTTTTTGGAAGCTATGGGAGCTCTGTCTTTGTTGCTAGGAGCGAGGTCTCTTCAATCTTCTTAAGACGAAAAGGCGACATACCAAGAGGTAAAAAGGCTGTCTGCTAGAAGGATGCTCTCTTCTGTTGCCACGAATATCCTGGAGACTCTCTTCTTGTTTTGGAGCATGAGGTCATTTCCCTTTGAAGGCTGAGGGACGACCAGATGTCTCTGTTTGAAAATTGGGGGGAGCTCCACCCTTTCTTCTTGAGTTGGGGGGAACTCCACCCTTTCTTCTTGAGTGTATGCTCTCTTCCATTTTTAAAACGGCGACGGAAATAATCAGGATCCCCTCCCCATATCAGGAAAGAAAGGAGGTCTCTTCTTGCCGAAAGGTAAACGGTGCCCTCTTCTTTCTCATGAAATTGGAGCGGCCTGTTTGCTTTGTTGAGATGGCGCTTTCTTTTGTCCCATTAGTGTGGAGGAAGCTCTCAGTCTCTTCTTGTCGAGGATGAGGCAGAGGATTTGTCTTTTTGAAAGCTAATTCAGAGCATGGGGTAGAGGGCTGCTCATGTCTTGTTGAAGGATGAGGGGAGGATCAGACTCTTCTTCTGAAGATTGAGCGAGCTCTGTCCTCACTTCTTGAAAGCTATCCCTCTTCTATCCCTTGAAGAGGAAGAGGGGGCGACAAGGAGCTCCTCTCTCTTCTTGTCGACTAAGAGGCAGCCGCAGTTCTTTTTGAAACTGGAGATGCGTTGAGCCTTGTCTTCTTCGACTAGAAGCGAGCTCCCTTCAATTCTCTTCAGAGGAGATGGAGACCTACCAAGAGAGGGAGGAGCTCGCTGCTCGAAATCAGCTGAATGACTTGGAGGGACTCTCTCCGTGTTTTCGTTGAGGGGTGGGGGCATCTCCGCCCTTTCTTCTTGAGCGTATGCCCTTTTCCATCTTTTGAAAAAGTAAGGGAAGTAATCAGGATCTCTTTCCACTGCCAAGAGAGAAAGGAGGTTTCTTCTTCTTGTGCGTATGCTGTTCTCCATCTTTTGAAAAGGTAAAAGAAATGCGCAAGATTCAACCCCTTATGAAGAGAGAAAGGAGTTATCTTCTTTCCGACCGATGGGTAAACGGAGACCTTTGAATTCTCGTGAACTTGGAGAGGCCTGTCTGCTGGGCTGAGATGAAGCTCTCTTGCGTCTCATTACATGGGAGGAAGCACTCAGTGATTTCTTGTGGAGGATGAGGTAGAAAATCTTTCTTTTTGGAAGCTAGGGGAGCTCTGTCCTTTCTTGCTAGGAGCGAGGTCTCTTCAATCTTCTTAAGACGAAAAGGCGACATACCAAGAGGTAAAAAGGCTCTCTGCTAGAAGGATGCTCTCTTCTGTTGCCACAAATCACCTGGAGACTCTCTTCTTGTTTTGGGGCTTGAGGTCTTTTCCTTTTAAATGCTGAGGGATGACCAGATGTCTCTACTTGAAAATTGGGGGAGCTCCACCTTTTCTTCTTGAGCGTCCTCCCCTTTTCAAGAAAGAAAGGAGGTCTCTTCTTGCCGAGGGGTAAACGGAGCCCTCTTCTTTCTCGTGAAGTTGGAGCGGCCTGTTTGCTTTGTTGAGATTGCGCTTTCTTCTGCCGCCTTAGATTGCTCTCAATCTCTTCTTGTCGAGGATGAGTTTTTGGAGTAGAGGGCTGCTCATGTCTTATTGAAGGCTAAGGGAGGATCAGACTCTTCTTTTGAAGATTGAGAAGCTCAGTCCTCACTTCTTGAAAGCTATCTCTCTTCTATCCCTTGAGGAGGAAGAGGGTACGACAAGGGGCTCCTCTCTCTTCTTGTCGACTGAGAGGCAGCCGGAGTTCTTTTTTTCTCGTGACGTTGGAAGGGTTCTCTGCTCCTTTGAGATGCTGCCGTAGAGGATGTGCCAAGGGATCTCTTCCTTACCCTTTTGGAGAAAAGAAGCTCATTTCTTGCGGATGACGAAGCAGCGAGCTCCCTTCATTTTATCGTCAGAGGAGATGATGGGAGGAAGCTCTCAGTGATTTCTTGTGGAGGATGAGGTAGACAATCTTTCTTTTTGGAAGCTAGGGGAGCTCTGTCCTTTCTTGCTAGGAGCGAGGTCTCTTCAATCTCCTTAAGACGAAGAGGCGACATACCAAGAGGTAAGAAGGATGCTCTCTTTTGTTGCCACGAATATCCTGGGAACTCTCTTCTTGTTTTGGAGCATGAGGTCTTTTCCTTTTAAATGCTGAGGGATGAAAAGATGTCTCTACTTGAAAATTGGGGGAGCTCCACCCTTTCTTCTTGAGCGTCCTCCCCTTTTCAAGAAAGAAAGGAGGTCTCTTCTTGCCGAGGGGTAAACGGAGCCCTCTTCTTTCTCGTGAAGTTGGAGCGGCCTGTTTGCTTTGGTGAGATGGCGCTTTCTTCTGCCCCTTTAGATTGCTCTTAGTCTCTTCTTGTCGAGGATGAGGCAGAGGATTTTTTTGGAAGCTAATTCAGAGGATGGGGTAGAGGGCTGCTCATGTCTTATTGAAGGCTAAGGGGAGGATCAGACTCTTCTTTTGAAGATTGAGAAGCTCAGTCCTCACTTCTTGAAAGCTATCTCTCTTCTATCCCTTGAGGAGGAAGAGGGGACGACAAGCAGCTCCTCTCTCTTCTTGTCGACTGAGAGGCAGCCGGAGGTCTTTTTTTCTCGTGACGTTGGAAGGGTTCTCTGCTCCGCGGTAGAGGATGTGCCAAGGGATTTCCTTACCCTTTTGGGGAAAAGAAGCTCATTTCTTGCGGATGACGAAGCAGCGAGCTCCCTTCATTTATCGTCAGAGGAGATGATGGGAGGAAGCTCTCAGTGATTTCTTGTGGAGGATGCGGTAGACAATCTTTCTTTTTGGAAGCTAGGGGAGCTCTGTCCTTTCTTGCTAGGAGCGAGGTCTCTTCAATCTCCTTAAGACGAAGAGGCGACATACCAAGAGGTAAGAAGGATGCTCTCTTTTGTTGCCACGAATATCCTGGGGACTCTCTTCTTGTTTTGGAGCATGAGGTCTTTTCCTTTTAAATGCTGAGGGATGACGAGATGTCTCTACTTGAAAATTGGGGGAGCTCCACCCTTTCTTCTTGAGTGTCCTCCCCTTTTCAAGAAAGAAAGGAGGTCTCTTCTTGCCGAGGGGTAAACGGAGCCCTCTTCTTTCTCGTGAAGTTGGAGCGGCCTGTTTGCTTTGTTGAGATGGCGCTTTCTTTTGTCCCATTAGTTTGGAGGAAGCTCTCAGTCTCTTCTTGTCGAGGATGAGGCAGAGGATTTTTTTGGAAGCTAATTCAGAGGATGGGGTAGAGGGCTGCTCATGTCTTATTGAAGGCTAAGGGGAGGATCAGACTCTTCTTTTGAAGATTGAGACAGCTCAGTCCTCACTTCTTGAAAGCTATCTCTCTTCTATCCCTTGAGGAGGAAGAGGGGACGACAAGGAGCTCCTCTCTCTTCTTGTCGACTAAGAGGCAGCCGGAGTTCTTTTTTTTTTTTTTTTTTGGAAGGGTTCTCTGCTCCTTTGAGATGCTGCGGTAGAGGATGTGCCAAGGGATCTCTTCCTTACCCTTTTGGGGAAAAGAAGCTCATTTCTTGCGGATGACGAAGCAGCGAGCTCCCTTCATTTATCGTCAGAGGAGATGGAGACTTACCAAGAGGTAGAGGAGCTCGCTGCTAGAAATCAGCTGAATGACTTGGAGAGACTTTCTCCGTGTTTTCGTTGAGGGTTGGGGGAATCTCCACCCTTTCTTGAGCCGTCTGTCTACATTCCAAGGAGTCGTGGACATTCTGATTGGTTAAACATTACATTACATTCACACGAACTTTGGGCGCAAGTGGCCGCCGCTTGTATGTCGCAGTGTAATACGCAGCTAGGCACCACGAGAGCGCAGACATTTTCAACGATCAATTATGCACGCATGGAGTCTGTGCCTACGTCACCCGTGTCATGGCGTGGTCTGTGGTGATGAGAATAAGCACTACTTGAATGCAAAAACACAGCCATCCAGCTGCCAAATAGACCCTATTTAAGCCGGCCACCCCCCCCCCCCGAGTGTGGCTTAAACCGGGTCTATTTGGCAGCTGGATGTGTGTGTATTGGCAGGACTCCACGCGCCAGCTGCCAAATAGACCCCATGTGGTGTTCCAGCGCGCCTGGACCCCGGGAATTAAATAATTTAAATCCGGGGGCCTCCCCCGTATTTAAATTATTTAATTGGGGCCAGGAATTAAATAATTTAAATAATTTAAATAATTTAAATAATTTAAATAATTTAAATCCTGGGGGAGGGGGGTCCGGGGAGGGGCGGGGCCATGAATTAAATAATTTAAATAATTTAAATCCGGGGGAATCTGCCGGGGCCGGGAATTAAATAATTTAAATAATTTAAATCCTGGGGGAGGGGGGTCTGGGGGAGGGGCGGGGCCGGGAATTAAATAATTTAAATAATTTAAATACGGGGGCCTCGCCCGTATTTAAATTATTTAATTCCCGCGGGGGGGTCCGGACCCGCCCGCCCCGGACCCCCTCCCTCAGGATTTAAATTATTTAAATTATTTAAATTATTTAAATTATTTAAATTATTTAATTGGGGCCGGGAATTAAATAATTTAAATAATTTAAATCCGGAGGCCTCGCCCGTATTTAAATTATTTAATTGGGGCCGGGAATTAAATAATTTAAATAATTTAAATCCGGGGGCCTCCCCCGTATTTAAATTATTTAATTGGGGCCGGGAATTAAATAATTTAAATAATTTAAATAATTTAAATAATTTAAATAATTTAAATCCTGGGGGAGGGGGGTCTGGGAGAGGGGCGGGGCCGGGAATTAAATAATTTAAATAATTTAAATCCGGGGGCCTCGCCCGTATTTAAATTATTTAATTCCCGCGGGGGGGTCCGGACCCGCCCGCCCCGGACCCCCTCCCTCAGGATTTAAATTATTTAAATTATTGAAATTATTTAAATTATTTAAATTATTTAATTGGGGCCGGGAATTAAATAATTTAAATAATTTAAATCCGGAGGCCTCGCCCGTATTTAAATTATTTAATTGGGGCCGGGAATTAAATAATTTAAATAATTTAAATCCGGGGGCCTCCCCGGTATTTAAATTATTTAATTGGGGCCGGGAATTAAATAATTTAAATAATTTAAATAATTTAAATCCTGGGGGAGGGGGGTCTGGGGGAGGGGCGGGGCCGGGAATTAAATAATTTAAATAATTTAAATCCGGGGGCCTCGCCCGTATTTAAATTATTTAATTCCCGCGGGGGGGTCCGGACCCGCCCGCCCCACCCCCTCCCTCAGGATTTAAATTGTTTAAACTATTTAAATTATTTAATTGGGGTCGGGAATTAAATAATTTAAATAATTTAAATCCGGAGGCCTCGCCCGTATTTAAATTATTTAATTGGGGCCGGGAATTAAATAATTTAAATAATTTAAATCCGGGGGCCTCCCCCGTATTTAAATTATTTAATTGGGGCCGGGAATTAAATAATTTAAATACTTTAAATAATTTAAATAATTTAAATAATTTAAATCCTGGGGGAGGGGGGTCTGGGGGAGGGGCGGGGCCGGGAATTAAATAATTTAAATAATTTAAATCCGGGGGCCTCGCCCGTATTTAAATTATTTAATTCCCGCGGGGGGGTCCGGACCCGCCCGCCCCGGACCCCCTCCCTCAGGATTTAAATTATTTAAATTATGTAAATTATTTAAACTATTTAAATTATTTAAATTATTTAATTGGGGCCGGGAATTAAACCCTCCCACCACCCTCTCACCCACCACTTCAAGGGCTAGGGATCCCACACATCTGCGGGCAAAATCTGGCGGAAGTGATCCGCCACCGAGCAAAAAGCCTGTAAATACCGCATTCAACGAAGGGCCAGGGATTTCACACATCTGTTGGCAAAATCTGGCGGAAGTGAGCAGTCGGTACCTCCGCCAGATTTTGCCAACAGATGTGTGAAATCCCTGGCCCTTTGTTTAATGCGGTATTTACAAGCTTTTTGCTCGGTGGCGGATCACTTCCGCCAGATTTTGCCCGCAGATGTGTGAGATCCCTGGCCGTTGTTTTAACGCGGTATTTACAGGCGTTCTGCTCGGTCGCGGCTCGCAGGGATGAGGGGGACACCCCTTGCGCTCTGTGGGTTTCTGATCTGAGTTTTCACAAGACCTTAGGGGGACACCACTTGCGATCTATGATTTTGGGATCTGAGTTCTTACACAACCTTCCCTCCACCTCCTGCCCACGCTACCTCCCAAACACCCTCCCACCACCCTCTCACCCACCACTTCAAGGGCTAGGGATCCCACACATCTGCGGGCAAAATCTGGCGGAAGTGATCCGCCACCGAGCAAAAAGCCCGTAAATACCGCATTAAACAAAGGGCCAGGGATTTCGCACATCTGTTGGCAAAATCTGGCGGAAGTACCGACTGCTCACTTCCGCCAGATTTTGCCAACAGATGTGTGAAATCCCTGGCCCTTTGTTGAATGCGGTATTTACAAGCTTTTTGCTCTGTGGCGGATCACTTCCGCCAGATTTTGCGCGAGATGTGTGGGGTCCCTGGCCGTTGTTTTTAACGCGGTATTTACAGGCTTTCTGCTCGGTCGCGGCTCGCAGGGATTAGGAGGACACCCCTTGCGATTTGTGATTTTGGAACTTATTTGTTATAACAACCTTTAGGGGGACACCACTTGCGATCTGTGGATTTCGGTTCTGAGTTTTCACAAAACCTTGGGGAGACACCCCTTGCGATCTGTGATTTCGGGATCTGAGTTCTTACAAAACCTTGGGGGGGACACCGCTTGCGATTTGTGGTGTTGGAATTCTTTTGTTATAAAAAGCTTTAGGGAGACACCCCTTGCGATTTATTGTTTTGGAACTTGTTGTTTCAACGAACCCTTAGGGGGACACCCCTTGCGATCTGGGTTTTTGGGATCTGAGTCTGTACAAATCTTGGGGCGACACCCTTGTGATCTGTGATTTTCTCTGTGTTTTTTGCAGAACTTCAAGGAAAAAAAATCTTGCCGACGCAGGGGTAGATGGAGCTCTCTTGTCTTTCGTGAAGTTGAAGGGGCCTGTCTGCTGTGCTGAGATGGACCTCTCTCCCGTCTCATTACATGGGAGGAAGCTCTCAATCATTTCTTGTGGAGGATGAAGTAGAAGACTTTTCTTTTTGGAAGCAAGGGGAGCCCTGGCTTCTCTTGCTAGGAGCGAAGTCTCTTCAATCTTCTTAAGATAAAAGCGACTTACCAAGAGGTAAAGGCTCTCTCTGCTGAAATAAAGCTCTCCTCGCTTACCAAGAATAACTTGGAGTGAGCTCTCTTCCTGCTTCACAGCAGGGTAAGGTAGAGGGCTTGGGCTTCTCGTCTCGTTTTGAAGGCCACGGGGAGGACCGGCCATTCTCTTGTCAAGGATTGAAATTTGGAAAAGCTCTATCCTTCCTTCCTGATCGTACGCTCCCT
>CAJNDT010004834.1:0-10373 GCA_905221615.1 Symbiodinium sp. CCMP2592
CCCAATGAGAGGGGGAGAGCCCTTAGCTTTTCTCTTTGGGGGGCGCGGGGTGCATCTTGAGGCGCTCTCATTCCTCGTCTATCCATCGCTTGTGCCCAACACTAAGTAGAGCAAGCCCAGGCTCGAGCAACTCTCCCCCTCTCTGTCTCCCCTCTTCCGAAAAGCAAAGCGTCGAGGTCTGCAAGCTCCATCAGCTTGCGCTCCATCTCGGAGGCGGCCGCTCGCTCCTCCCCAGTGTACGGGCCGCGATCCGCGCTAGGACGCTGACGATGCCATGCGCAAATTACGAATTTCGGGTGCGAGGCTTGCACCAAGCAGCAGCGCTCTCGTAGAATGCAATGGCAATGGCCCCGGTTGGTTGGGCTGGGAAGGCTGATATTGAACGCTGATTCAGTGAGCTAAGTCTTAACGGGAATTGCCCCTGTTCTTGCTGCTCGAGGATCTGATGGTGCAGTTGCAGTTTCGCATGAGATCACAAATGTTTGTCGCCTTGTCCAAAGATGTTTGGCTACTGTTCACTCTTGCAAGCCCCTTATCATCACGGGGCCGAGTACCGCGCCAAGCTGGACTTGAGCCGCGGCCGTTCGTTCGTCCAGAACTTTAAGAGATGCTGCCGAGGCATGCCATTCCGACCAATGTGCTCTGGAGCTGCTATGGCGCACTCTGTAACTCTGCACAATCTACAACCGTGGAAGCTCGCAGACGCCCTCAGCCAGGTCCTGAAGGGCAACAAAGTAACATAAGCACACAGAAAAGTGTGACAGAGGGGGACAACAAAAGGAAAATCAAGCAAACAGAGAGGCACAGAGAGAAGCAAACAGGGACAACATGGGAAAGGGGCACAAAGGACAACAAGTGCAACAGGGCCACACAGAGGCAAACCCAACAGGGGGCAACAGGGGCAACAGAGGCAAAACAGGGGCAACGAGGCAACAGGGGCCAAACAGCGGCCACCAGGACACAGAGGCAACCATTATGGTGGTAAAAGACGGCAATCGAGGCACAGGGCCAATAGGCAAAAGGAGACACAGAGGCAAACAGAGGCAACGGGACAAAACAACGGGCACTAGGTACACAGGGCCATTTCACAGCCACGTTTTGTCTCTTGTTCGACCATGCGACACCGTCCTATGGGAAGCTGCGGCTTGTCTGCCTTCTGGCATGCGGTAACTGCTGCTTTGCCCCACTATGCATCGTTTCTCATTTCTTGCTGAGCCCTTAAATCGGGACAGCTGCCTCACCATGCAACCATAGGAGCATGCCTGCCTTCGTGTTGCTGGTGTGAAAGGCTGGATCCATCGCAATGCTCCACTTGACCCTTGCGATGCCCTTTGCCTTCTAGCATGCGTAACTGCTGCTTTTCCCCACTATGCATTGTTTCTCATTTCCGTGTTGCTGCCGTTGCAATGCTCCAATGACCCTTTCGTGTGCACGGCCTCATTGGGCTCCCACACTCCATCTCTTGCTGGGACCAATTCTGGGACACTGTTACACAGCCTGCTGCCGTGAGCTTCTCCTTGTTACATCTGAAACGCTCGCTCCTATTGTCCCTATTGCCCATGTTGCCCTTTGCCTCTGTTGCCCCTATTGCCTCTGTTGGCCCTGTTGGCCCTGTTGTCTCTGTTGCCTCTGTTACCTCTGTTGGCCCTGTTGCTTCTGTTGCCTCTGTTAGCCCTGTTACCCCTGTTTGCCCTCATTGTCCCTGTTCCCCCTGTTGCATCAAGGGGCTGCAACATACTTCCACGTCGCTACAGGAGTCACTGATTTACAACTTGGCCGTGCGGTACAAGTTGCCTCCGGTCGGTGGGGCTCTCCTGCCTCGCAGCACACACGAGGGCAGAGCAAACAGATCGAACAGTTGGCCCTGCCTTCAGCTCTGCGATGATCTTGTCCAGGGCTCCGCCATGCTTGCCCTTGGTGTTTGCCCTGAAGGGCAGGCCCTGCAGCTTCTCGACGATGCCTTGGTTCCGGCAACTCTTGCAATGCGGTGAACCCGGATGCAGATGCGATTGCAGCAGAGCTGCCTGGTGCAATCCGGCCGGCCAACTCTACGCAGGCTTCCCTCTCACGATGGAAAATCTCTGCGCCATTAGGCCTGTTCGTCACCTCGAGAGCAACCCAATGAGAGGGGGAGAGCCCTTAGCTTTTCTCTTTGGGGGGCGCGGGGGGCATCTTGAGGCGCTCTCACTCCTCGTCTATCCATCGCATGTGCCCAACACTAAGTAGAGCAAGCCCAGGCTCGAGCAACTCTCCCCCTCTTTGTCTCCCCTCTTCCGAAAAGCAAAGCGTCGAGGTCTGCAAGCTCCATCAGCTTGCGCTCCATCTCGGAGGCGGCCGCTCGCTCCTCCCCAGTGTACGGGCCGCGATCCTTGCAGCAAACGGACGGGGGCAGCGCAGCAAAGCCCGAGGGTCAAGAGTACCGGACTTGTGCAGGCGAGGCTCTCTGAGCTTGGGCCGCTTCTGCGCTGGCTCGGCCATGCTTGGCTTGGGAGCCGCGCTAGGACGCTGACGATGCCATGCGCAAATTACGAATTTCGGGTGCGAGGCTTGCACCGAAAGGGCAGCAGCGCTCTCGTAGAATGCAATGGCAATGGCCCCTGTTTGGTTGGGCTGAAGGCTGAATCTGAGCTGATTCAGTGAGCTACGTCTTACGAAATTGCCCCTGTCTTGCTGCTCGAGGGATCTGACTGGTGCAGTTGCAGTTTCGCATGAGATCACAAATGTTTGTCGCCTTGTCCAAAGATGTTTGGCTACTGTTCACTCTTGCAAGCCCCTTATCATCACGGGGCCGAGTACCGCGCCAAGCTGGACTTGAGCCGCGGCCGTTCGTTCGTCCAGAACTTTAAGAGATGCTGCCGAGGCATGCCATTCCGACCAATATGCTCTGGAGCTGCTATGGCGCACTCTGTAACTTTGCACAATCTACAA
Organism: Symbiodinium sp. CCMP2592; assembly: GCA_905221615.1. Classification (NCBI taxonomy): domain Eukaryota; class Dinophyceae; order Suessiales; family Symbiodiniaceae; genus Symbiodinium; species Symbiodinium sp. CCMP2592. Next base: position 2,929 of record CAJNDT010004834.1, read on the forward strand.
CCGTGGAAGCTCGCAGACGCCCTCAGCCAGGTCCTGAAGGGCAACAAAGGAAAAGTGACAGAGACAACAAAAGGAAACAATCAAGCAACAGAGAGGCACAGAGAGAAGCAACAGGGACAACAGGGGCAACAGGGGCAACAAAGACAACAGAGGCAACAGGGCCAACAGAGGCCACACAACAGGGGCAACAGGGGCAACAGAGGCAACAGGGGGAACAGAGGCAACAGGGCCAACAGGGCCACAAGGACACAGAGGCAACAGAGGTAACAGAGGCAATAGAAGCAACAGGGCCAACAAGGCCAACAGGGACACAGAGGCAACAGAGGCAACGGGACAACACGGGCAATAGGGACAACAGGGGCCATTCACATGCACTGTTGTCTCTCTGTTCGCCCTTGCGACACCTGTCCTGGGAAGCTGGGTCTTGTTGCCTTCTGGCATGCGTAACTGCTGCTTTGCCCCACTATGCATCGTTTCTCATTTCTTGCTGAGCCCTTAAATCGGGTCAGCTGCCTCACCATGCAACCATAGGAGCATGCCTGCCTTCGTGTTGCTGGTGTGGGAGGCTGGATCCGTCGCAATGCTCCAATTGACCCTTGCGATGCCCTTTGCCTTCTAGCCTAGCATGCGTAACTGCTGCTTTGCCCCACTATGCATTGTTTCTCATTTCCGTGTTGCTGCCGTTGCAATGCTCCAATGACCCTTTCGTGCGCACGGCCTCATTGGGCTCCCACACTCCATCTCTTGCTGGGACCAATTCTGGGACACTGTTACACAGGCAATAGGGGCAACAGAAGCAAAGGGCAACATGGGCAATAGGGACAATAGGAGCGAGCGTCTCAGATGTAACAAGGAGAAGCTCACGGCAGCAGCCTCTGTTGGCCCTGTTGGCCCTGTTGTCTCTGTTGCCTCTGTTACCTCTGTTGGCCCTGTTGCCTCTGTTGCCTCTGTTAGCCCTGTTACGCCTGTTTGCCCCCATTGTCCTTGTTCCCCCTGTTGCATCAAGGGGCTGCAACATACTTCCACGTCGCTACAGGAGTCACTGATTTACAACTTGGCCGGTGAAACCGGATGCAGATGCGATTGCAGCAGAGCTGCCTGGTGCAATCCGGCCGGCCAACTCTACGCAGGCTTCCCTCTCACGATGGAAAATCTTTGCGCCATTAAGCCGGTTCGTCACCTCGAAAGCAACCCAATGAGAGGGGGAGAGCCCTTAGCTTTTCTCTTTGGGGGGCGCGGGGGGCATCTTGAGGCGCTCTCATTCCTCGTCTATCCATCGCATGTGCCCAACACTAAGTAGAGCAAGCCCAGGCTCGAGCAACTCTCCCCCTCTCTGTCTCCCCTCTTCCGAAAAGCAAAGCGTCGAGGCCATCAGCTTGCGCTCCATCTCGGAGGCGGCCGCTCGCTCCTCCCCAGTGTACGGGCCGCGATCCTTGCAGCAAGCGGACGGGGGCAGCGCAGCAAAGCCCGAGGGTCAAGAGTACCGGACTTGTGCAGGCGAGGCTCTCTGAGCTTGGGCCGCTTCTTCGCTGGCTCGGCCATGCTTGGCTTGGGAGCCGCGCTAGGACGCTGACGATGCCATGCGCAAATTACGAATTTCGGGTGCGAGGCTTGCACCGAAAGGGCAGCAGCGCTCTCGTAGAACGCAATGGCAATGGCCCCTGTTTGGTTGGGCTGAAGGCTGAATCTGAGCTGATTCAGTGAGCTACGTCTTACGGAATTGCCCTTGTCTTGCTGCTCGAGGGATCTGACTGGTGCAGTTGCAGTTTCGCATGAGATCACAGATGTTTGTCGCCTTGTCCAAAGATGTTTGGCCACTGTTCACTCTTGCAAGCCCCTTATCATCACGGGGCCGAGTACCGCGCCAAGCTGGACTTGAGCCGCGGCCGTTCGTTCGTCCAGAACTTTAAGAGATGCTGCCGAGGCATGCCATTCCGACCAATATGCTCTGGAGCTGCTATGGCGCACTCTGTAACTCTGCACAATCTACAACCGTGGAAGCTCGCAGACGCCCTCAGCCAGGTCCTGAAGGGCAACAAAGTAACAATAAGACAACAGAAAAGTGACAGAGACAACAAAAGGAAACAATCAAGCAACAGAGAGGCACAGAGAGAAGCAACAGGGACAACAGGGGCAACAGGGGCAACAAAGACAACAGAGACAACAGGGCCAACAGAGGCAACACAACAGGGGCAACAGGGGCAACAGAGGCAACAGGGGTAACAGAGGCAACAGGGCCAACAGGGCCACAAGGACACAGAGGCAACAGAGGTAACAAAGGCAATAGTCAATAGAGGCAACAGGGCCAACAGGGCCAACAGGGACACAGAGGCAACAGAGGCAACGGGACAACACGGGCAATAGGGGCAACAGTGGCCATTCACATGCACTGTTGTCTCTCTGTTCGCCCTTGCGACACCTGTCCTGGGAAGCTGGGTCTTGTTGCCTTCTTGCATGCGTAACTGCTGCTTTGCCCCACTATGCATCGTTTCTCATTTCTTGCTGAGCCCTTAAATCGGGACAGCTGCCTCACCATGCAACCATAGGAGCATGCCTGCCTTCGTGTTGCTGGTGTGAGAGGCTGGATCCATCGCAATGCTCCACTTGACCCTTGCGATGCCCTTTGCCTTCTAGCATGCGTAACTGCTGCTTTGCCCCACTATGCATTGTTTCTCATTTCCGTGTTGCTGCCGTTGCAATGCTCCAATGACCCTTTCGTGCGCACGGCCTCATTGGGCTCCCACACTCCATCTCTTGCTGGGACCAATTCTGGGACACTGTTACACAGGCAATAGGGGCAACAGAAGCAAAGGGCAACATGGGCAATAGGGACAATAGGAGCGAGCGTCTCAGATGTAACAAGGAGAAGCTCACGGCAGCAGCCTCTGTTGGCCCTGTTGGCCCTGTTGTCTCTGTTGCCTCTGTTACCTCTGTTGGCCCTGTTGCCTCTGTTGCCTCTGTTAGCCCTGTTACGCCTGTTTGCCCCCATTGTCCTTGTTCCCCCTGTTGCATCAAGGGGCTGCAACATACTTCCACGTCGCTACAGGAGTCACTGATTTACAACTTGGCCGGTGAAACCGGATGCAGATGCGATTGCAGCAGAGCTGCCTGGTGCAATCCGGCCGGCCAACTCTACGCAGGCTTCCCTCTCACGATGGAAAATCTCTGCGCCATTAGGCCGGTTCGTCACCTCGAGAGCAACCCAATGAGAAGGGGAGAGCCCTTAGTTTTTCTCTTTGGGGGGCGCGGGAGGCATCTTGAGGCGCTCTCATTCCTCGTCTATCCATCGCATGTGCCCAACACTAAGTAAAGCAAGCCCAGGCTCGAGCAACTCTCCCCCTCTCTGTCTCCCCTCTTCCGAAAAGCAAAGCGTCGGGGTCTGCAAGCTCCATCAGCTTGCGCTCCATCTCGGAGGCGGCCGCTCGCTCCTCGCCAGTGTACGGGCCGCGATCCTTGCAGCAAACGGACGGGGGCAGCGCAGCAAAGCCCGAGGGTCAAGAGCACCGGACTTGTGCAGGCGAGGCTCTCTGAGCTTGGGCCGCTTCTTCGCTGGCTCGGCCATGCTTGGCTTGGGCCGCGCTAGGACGCTGACGATGCCATGCGCAAATTACGAATTTCGGGTGCGAGGCTTGCACCGAAAGGGCAGCAGTGCTCTCGTAGAATGCAATGGCAATGGCCCCTGTTTGGTTGGGCTGAAGGCTGAATCTGAGCTGATTCAGTGAGCTACGTCTTACGGAATTGCCCCTGTCTTGCTGCTCGAGGGATCTGACTGGTGCAGTTGCAGTTTCGCATGAGATCACAGATGTTTGTCGCCTTGTCCAAAGATGTTTGGCCACTGTTCACTCTTGCAAGCCCCTTATCATCACGGGGCCGAGTACCGCGCCAAGCTGGACTTGAGCCGCGGCCGTTCGTTCGTCCAGAACTTTAAGAGATGCTGCCGAGGCATGCCATCCCGACCAATATGCTCTGGAGCTGCTATGGCGCACTCTGTAACTCTGCACAATCTACAACCGTGGAAGCTCGCAGACGCCCTCAGCCAGGTCCTGAAGGGCAACAAAGTAACAATAAGACAACAGAAAAGTGACAGAGACAACAAAAGGAAACACTCAAGCAACAGAGAGGCACATAGAGAAGCAACAGGGACAACAGGGGCAACAAAGACAACAGAGGCAACAGGGCCAACAGAGGCAACACAACAGCGGCAACAGGGGCAACAGAGGCAACAGGGGTAACAGAGGCAACAGGGCCAACAAGGCCACAAGGACACAGAGGCAACAGAGGTACCAACAGGGCCAACAAGGACACAGAGGCAACAGAGGCAACGGGACAACACGGGCAATAGGGGCAACAGGGGCCATTCACATGCACTGTTGTCTCTCTGTTCGCCCTTGCGACACCTGTCCTGGGAAGCTGGGTCTTGTTGCCTTCTGGCATGCCCCACTATGCATCGTTTCTCATTTCTTGCTGAGCCCTTAAATCGGGACAGCTGCCTCACCATGCAACCATAGGAGCATGCCTGCCTTCGTGTTGATGGTGTGAGAGGCTGGATCCATCGCAATGCTCCAATTGACCCTTGCGATGCCCTTTGCCTTCTAGCATGCGTAACTGCTGCTTTGCCCCACTATGCCTTGTTTCTCATTTCCGTGTTGCTGCCGTTGCAATGCTCCAATGACCCTTTCGTGTGCACGGCCTCATTGGGCTCCCACACTCCATCTCTTGCTGGGACCAATTCTGGGACACTGTTACACAGCCTGCTGCCGTGAGCTTCTCCTTGTTACATCTGAGACGCTCGCTCCTATTGTCCTTATTGCCCATGTTGCCCTTTGCCTCTGTTGCCCCTATTGCCTCTGTTGGCCCTGTTGGCCCTGTTGTCTCTGTTGCCTTTGTTACCTCTGTTGGCCCTGTTGCCTCTGTTGCCTCTGTTAGCCCTGTTACCCTTGTTTGCCCCCATTGTCCCTGTTCCCCCTGTTGCATCAAGGGGCTGCAACATACTTCCACGTCGCTACAGGAGTCACTGATTTACAACTTGGCCGTGCGGTACACTTTGCCTCCGGTCGGTGGGGCTCTCCGGCCTCGCAGCACACACGAGGGCAGAGCAAACAAATCGAACAGTTGACAGTTGGCCCTGCCTTCAGCTCTGCGATGATCTTGTCCAGGGCTCCGCCATGCTTGCCCTTGGTGTTTGCCTTGAAGGGCAGGCCCTGCAGCTTCTCGACGATGCCTTGGTTCCGGCAATTCTTGCAACGCGGTGAAACCGGATGCAGATGCGATTGCAGCAGAGCTGCCTGGTGCAATCCGGCCGGCCAACTCTACGCAGGCTTCCCTCTCACGATGGAAAATCTCTGCGCCTCTGCATCCGGGCCGGAACCAAGGCATCGTCGAGAAGCTGCAGGGCCTGCCCTTCAGGGCAAACACCAAGGGCAAGCATGGCGGAGCCCTGGACAAGATCATCGCAGAGCTGAAGGCAGGGCCAACTGTCAACTGTTCGATCTGTTTGCTCTGCCCTCGTGTGTGCTGCGAGGCCGGAGACCGGAGAGCCCCACCGACCGGAGGCAAAGTGTACCGCACGGCCAAGTTGTAAATCAGTGACTCCTGTAGCGACGTGGAAGTATGTTGCAGCCCCTTGATGCAACAGGGGGAACAGGGACAATGGGGGCAAACAGGGCTAACAGGGCTAACAGAGGCAACAGAGGCAACAGGGCCAACAGAGGTAAAAGAGGCAACAGAGACAAAAGGGCCAACAGGGCCAACAGTGCCAACATAGTCAATAGGGTCAACAGAAAAGCAAAGGCAACATGGGCAATAGGTACCATATGGGGTTCGTGGGGGGGGTGTGAGGGGGGGAGAGAGGTGGAAAGGGGGGGGGTAGAGGGTGGGAGGGATGCGATCTGATCGTCTCAGATGTAAACCCATGATGAATCCTCACGGCAGCAGGCTGTGTAACAGTGTCCCAGAATTGGTCCCAGCAAGAGATGGAGTGTGGGAGACCAATGAGGCCGTGCACACGAAAGGGTCATTGGAGCATTGCAACGGCAGCAACACGGAAATGAGAAACAATGCATAGTGGGGCAAAGCAGCAGTTACGCATGCTAGAAGGCAAAGGGCATCGCAAAGGTCAATTGGAGCATTGCGATGGATCCAGCCTCTCACACCAGCAACACGAAGGCAGGCATGCTCCTATGGTTGAATGGTGAGGCAGCTGTCCCGATTTAAGGGCTCAGCAAGAAATGAGAAACGATGCATAGTGGGGCAAAGCAGCAGTTACGCATGCCAGAGGGCAACAAGACCCAGCTTCCCAGGACAGGTGTCGCAAGGGCGAACAGAGAGACAACAGTGCATGTGAATGGCCCCTGTTGTCCCTATTGCCCGTGTTGTCCCGTTGCCTCTGTTGCCTCTGTGTCCCTGTTGGCCCTGTTGGCCCTGTTGCCTCTATTGCCTCTGTTACCTCTGTTGCCTCTGTGTCCTTGTGGCCCTGTTGGCCTTGTTGCTTCTGTTACCCCTGTTGCCTCTGTTGCCCCTGTTGCCCCTGTTGTGTTGCCTCTGTTGGCCCTGTTGCCTTTGTTGTCTTTGTTGCCCCTTTGCCCCTGTTGTCCGTGTTGCTTCTCTCTGTGCGTCTCTGTTGCTTGATTGTTTCCTTTTGTTGGCTCTGTCACTTTTCTGTTGTCTTATTGTTATTTTGTTGCCCTTCAGGACCTGGCTGAGGGCGTCTGCGAGCTTCCACGGTTGTAGATTGTGCAGAGTTACAGAGTGCGCCATAGCAGCTCCAGAGCATATTGGTCGGAATGGCATGCCTCGGCAGCATCTCTTAAAGTTCTGGACGAACGAACGGCTGCGGCTCAAGTCCAGCTTGGCGCGGTACTCGGCCCCGTGATGATAAGGGGCTTGCAAGAGTGAACAGTGGCCAAACATCTTTGGACAAGGCGACAAACATCTGTGATCTCATGCGAAACTGCAACTGCACCAGTCAGATCCCTCGAGCAGCAAGACAGGGGCAATTCCGTAAGACGTAGCTCACTGAATCAGCTCAGATTCAGCCTTCAGCCCAACCAAACAGGGCCATTGCCATTGCATTCTACGAGAGCGCTGCTGCCCTTTCGGTGCAAGCCTCGCACCCGAAATTCGTAATTTGCGCATGGCATCGTCAGCGTCCTAGCGCGGCTCCCAAGCCAAGCATGGCCGAGCCAGCGAAGAAGCGGCCCAAGCTCAGAGAGCCTCGCCTGCACAAGTCCGGTACTCTTGCCCCTCGGGCTTTGCTGCGCTGCCCCCGTCCGTTTGCTGCAAGGATCGCGGCCCGTACACTGGGGAGGAGCGAGCGGCCGCCTCCGAGATGGAGCGCAAGCTGATGGAGCTTGCAGACCTCGACGCTTTGCTTTTCGGAAGAGGGGAGACAGAGAGGGGGAGAGTTGCTCGAGCCTGGGCTTGCTTTACTTAGTGTTGGGCACATG
>CAJNDT010004835.1:0-395000 GCA_905221615.1 Symbiodinium sp. CCMP2592
GGCTTGCCGTCCTGCTCCGCTGAGGCTACAAGCTTTGGCCATCTTAGCTCATTACGGTGGTCGGCGGCCGAGTTTGCCTGAAGTATCCTGACGTCATCGTGTGTGGCATCATGAAAATAAGTAGGATAGGACCCAGCTGCTGCTGCAGAATCGGCTTTTGCAGGTTGTGGTTCAGGTCTCAGGGTCGTCATTTAATAATTACCTATACGATTTTGGGCGTTCCTTATTATAACTACTAGTTTAATCGGCCCCCAAAACCCCATTTTTGTTATTAAGGCCCCAATATTGCCCAGCACTACCTGGAGACTCCCCCAGTGCTTGAGTCCTCAAACCCAGTTTCGGCTCGACTGCCGATCCGTAGCGCGCACCTCGTTCCTTCCTGACCCCAAGCGTCCTAGGTACTGTTATGGGGGATACTTCCCCAAATCATACTAGTAATTCCTACTATGGAAACCATACATTCTACTATATAGGTACTCTTTGCACCCTTTTGGTGAGGCCTTACAGGGCTTGGGTTTACGGCTTACAAGCTACACGACCTCAGCTTATGATTCATGCCGAAACCGCATGCCTAAACCAGACGTTACGTTCTGAACCCGCAACAACGAGCAAATGCTGGCTTGACTCCCAGTATTCGTGCTAGTTCCAAGAATTGTAAAGCTTCTCGTCAGCGTGAGAACACCTCTAAACCCTAAATCCTATACTAAAGAAAAATTAAGAAACTATGAAGTGGTAGCTCCAGCTGATGAGAGTCGGCACCTCGCTGGCTTTCCCCGTGCGCGATGTTCTGCTGCCGACGGAGGTCAGAGTTAGCTTGGGGTTTAGGGTTCGGGTTTCGGGTTTGGGTTTAGGGTTTGGGGTTTAGGGCCGTGTTAGTGTTGTTTCTTGATCATCCGCATCAGGGCGGTCGGATAAACATTGAAGCTTCCTATAGTCTCCATTGTAGTTCCTTTTTGGGGTTACCTTTTAGGATCCTTAATATAGTATTGCTTAAACCAAAAAAGTAAACACAATGGCACTTTTTTCAAGAAAGAAAAAAGGAACAAAAAAAGAAAAACAAAAAAAAGGAACTACAATGGAGACTATAGGTTTGTTCTTTCTCTCCTCACCAAGCCTTCAGCCCAACTCCTGAAAGTCCCAGACCCCTGGGAGGATCCAAAAAGTAGATCCCTTAATGGGGGGTTCCTATAAAGTACCCTTAGTAGTATGGGGCCCCAAATTAGGGGATTTACTTTCTAGATCCTCCCGCGGGTCTGGGGTTTGCATAGAGCAGAGACGAGCGTCTGTGTATGGCCTTGCTGCAGCTATTGCCTTCCAAATTGGCGTTTCCGTATGCCGCCCTAAAACACCAGGCCAAGAAAAGCAACAATCACAGACGCAGCTTCTGTAGGGATGTAGTTTAGTAAGTTCATGCAGAGGGATGGAGGGGCAGAGAGCGAGAGAGAGAGAGAGAGAGAGGACGACCTGGGGACAGTCCCCACTTCGATGAATCGAGATTTCGGGGGATGAGGGACTTTTGTGGTTTACATGGCTATCCTGTTTCTGCCTGCAGGGTCTTGTCGCGACATCCTCGATTCCACAAAGTATGTCAGAGTTCAGACCTTGCTCTCGTTTGTGGCTCGGGGGAGGGGCAGGATACTTGCCTACACATGGTTTGACCTATAGGCCTCTTAGATACAGCTGTGCCCTTGTTTCTTACAATGCTGCCCCTCCTACAAGGTGCCTAAATTTACATGTGCAATGAGTTCTACGTACGAAACCGAGATCAGCTGGTCCGGGGGAAAACAATTTCCAAGTGAGCCTGCATTGTTGCTTTCAGAAAGTGGACCCCGCGATCTCGCACGATGAAGTAGGTCAAGTAGGAGGCAGGATGGGCAGAGTACTTTCCTACACATGTTTCGACCTGTAGGCCATCATATAACGCTGTGTCCTTGTTTCATACTACAATGCCCTTCCGACACAAAGTTCCGTCTTGTATGCTACAAGCATCCTACTTGTGAAGACGAGATCAAGTGGTCCAACGGGGGAGCATACTGTTACTGGTAACACGTGAATGTATAGTGGTGTTTTTTGTTGTACTACAAACCCCGATGGACTCCGATCTCCACATTTCCCTTGCTTCAAAAACCCCATGAAAGTGATGCCAAGGAAAACTAGTGATTTTGCGATCCTGGGTGTTCTTTTGCTTGCAAATATCCATAATGGCATCATGGGGGAGACTGCAGACTTTTGGATACAACCATCCTCCCGAGGTCACCCTTTGTACCCCCTATATAATGATACGACCCTCAATCTTGACTATAGGGGGAATACAAAGGAATGACTATGCACGTGTCAACGTGAGAGTCAAATGGAACACAGTTAACGTTATCGTATTATATATGGCTTTAGCCGAAACTGTGTTCGTGACTCATTCTTCACCCCTCAAAACACCCGTTAAAACAGCGGGGGGGCCATTGGCCCGAGGGCGTTGACCCGCCCTCATGCCCGGGAGAGAGAGAGAGAGAGAGAGAGAGAGGACGACCATGGAAACGAGGGAGCAAGCGAGGGAAAGAAATGATATGAATATGAAGCCCTAGATTTAATCAAGAGCCCGATGCCCATGAACGGCCCACAGAAATGGCTTGAGCACTCGATGTCGGTCCAGGGAAGAATACCCGAAAGCTCCCGAAATGCTAAACCACAAACTCTCAGCACTACAGTGCAACATTGTGTCCCCGGCCGGCTCAACTGGAAGCCGCAAGCAATGCTGAAACTCAGAAGCTTCACCCCTGGCCCCAAAGGACGGAAGCCCTCTCTTGAAGGCTGGACTCCTAGATTCCAAAAGCGTTTGGAGGAGCCCGGTCGATCTGACGCAGCGGCTGGCGCCGGCTCATCCCGCCGAGGTACTGGACCCAAACGCCATTATCATTATTAGTGTCATTACTGTTATTGTTATTCGTTATTGTAGGATACTCGATAATACTGTATTAAAACATATACCCATACTATCACGAAATCGATAAGCTTGAGCGCGGGCTCCAGCTCGCGAAGGTCCGGAACTCGGAAGGCGTGAACCAACCAAGAGCCATCTTCGAAAGAGCACGCATGAAAGGTCAGGGGACTTGTCAGATCCACGGCCCTACTTGCAGGTTCATGAATAGTTACAAGTGGGGTTATTTCTAGTATAATAACTACAATTACAACCCATGCTAGGGGACGTGTAGCCCCATTACAACCCAGAACCTCCAAGTAGAGGCCCTCAACCGCGAACCCTCGATTTCCCTGAAACGCCCGGCATTGAACACAACCCCGGGGCAGAGAGAGAGCGCTGAAATCTCGGACCCCGGACCCTGGGAATCCTGGGAGCAGAGCGCATGCATGGGTGCCTGCCCACATTGTGACACACCTCTCATACGATGATGATGACACCCAAAAGCGGTTATAAAAAGACTAACCCAAGTGCAAATAGCAGTAACAGGAGTAGTAATATGAAAATAAGAATAACGATATGAGTAATAAACATAACAAGAGAAAGGAGTTTATTAATATCAATATTGATAGTGCAAATCATGACCATAAGAATGATAGTAGTACTACTACTCGTAACAATTAACAACAATGATAGTAGTGAGGCTAATCGTAATAGTCATAATAGCAGCAACAATAACAACCCTCGGAAGCCCGAAAGCCTGGAGGAGCAGGCTGCAGCGCCCGCGACTCGTGCGGCCAGGTCAACAGAGGGCAGGAGCCCTGCTTAAACGATCTGCTTGATCATTCCGTATCATATATACTTATATATAGAGAGAGAGAGAGAGAGAGAGAGAGAGAGAGAGAGAGAGAGAGAGAGAGCGAGAGAGAGAGAGAGTGAGTGAGTGAGTGAGTGAGTGAGTGAGTGAGTCAGGGAGAGTGAGTGAGTGAGTCAGTGAGTGAGTGAGTCAGAGAGAGTGAGTGAGTGAGTGAGTGAGTGAGTGAGTCAAAGAGAGTGAGTGAGTGAGTGAATGAGTGAGTGAGTGAGTGAGTGAGTCAGAGAGAGTGAGTGAGTGAGTGAGTGAGTGAGTGAGTGTGTGTGTACATGCATTGTATATACATAGATGCACATACATATGTGCACACACTGAGGTTGTGGCTATGGTCTGCAGCAGCCACATACCGTGAAGATTAGGATTCCGAAACCATTCCGCAGCTTGAAGACGGTTCACTTCGCGAAGCAAGGGCATGCTTTTGGTTTGGGGTTTGGGATCCGGGGTATTAACCCGATCCCGCCTATCCCCGAAAGGAAGCAATAATAGCATCCTCTTAATTATAACGGTCTATCAAGAGCAGCCCGAGGTTGAAGAAACTTCCATATCCGACATCCTGAACCATGGTAAGCTGCGCAGGATATGCCCGATCACGGGGCTCGAAGGCTGCGCAGATGAAGAGTTCGGCCATGATTCTGAGGTTTCTTAAGATGACGGATGCTTTTTCGACCGGTTGGTTTTAGAGTCCTTGTTTTTGAGGGTTCTCGTTGTTTGGTGTGTGTGTACTGTATATGGGTGTCACCGATTTTCTGCAATTGCTCTGCAAGCCCAAAGTTCGGCTCAAGATGTCTTCTGGGTCGAGTGTTCTGTCTATGTACTCGGTTTCCTGCAGGTCACTCCACATATGTTCAAAGATCTTTTTGATTCAGGCTTTGCAGTTTGTTGAGTTTGAGGCAACCTAGGCCTTTTTTCGGTGCACAACCACCTTTTGGGAATCCGGGTTTCAGGCTCTACTCCTGCAAGGGCCATTCTGGGACGTGCTCTTTCTGGGCTTACTGGATTGTTTAGGCTTCGGGTGGCATTGCGGGGGGATGTGCGACTTATCCGCAAGCCCTAAAGTCTAGCCCCATGCCCTCAGTGACCCTACACCCTAATCGTACACCCTGAATGGAAGTGATAATCCAATCTAGAGCGCCAGGTCCAACTGAAGGCCCATGGGATATGAACGCTGAGCCCTCAAGAATTGGGTCTGCGATCCCAGCTTCGAGATTTCAGATTTCATCGCTTTCAAGAAGGATCGCTATTGTTGTAATCCACCCCAACTTAAACCCCAGAAACACCCGGAAAGTCGACTCTGGCCACATGCGCCATGGGAGTTTCCGAAAATTAGCGATACCTTACTTGGGGGTCCTTATAATATGGATCCTACTATTCAGGGTACTACAGCAGGGTCCCCTACTTTCGGAACCCCCCCCCATGACTCGGATTCAGGCATCTGCCCCATGGCCAGAAAGCCGGTGTTGGGCGAGGGTGAGAAGCCCCCAGAGCTCAAGGCGGAGCAGGGTTTAGTATGGGATAAGAGGGTTCCTTTAAAGGGATCCTTTTAGGGGTCTATAAAGGGATCTAATTCTTAAGGTCGCTGGTTTGGGGGTTCTGGTGTGGTAGTTTGGGAGGGTTCTAGGTTTAGGGCGTTGAGGGCGTGGGGCCATCATCGGCCTAGGTTACGGGCTTGTTTATGGGCGGTACTACGGTGCATTTGTTGCGGCTTGATCCTTAAGCCTTCTGTCCGGGGGTGATGCTGCTTTCTGACCGGACTCTGGCCTGGTCTCATTCACTTCACTCCACTTTTGTTTGATCCTTTGTTTTTCGGGGCCTTTGGGGGTTTGGGTTGATGGTTGATAAATTCGGGGAGTCGGCTGCAAGGTTGCCAAGTCCGAGATGTCCGGGGCATTCTCCGGTGCTTTTCGCGGGGTTTGGGACTATATACACCCGAAACCTTTTTCAGTAAAATCGAGGTCTGCATTTTTAGTGATGATTGTGATTAATGAGCTCACCCTTATACTCACCGCAAAAAGCATGTGCCCTCAAACCTTCTCACATGCTTGCAAGCAAAGCATTGACAACAACATGGGGTCGTGCCGATCCTTGTAGACGGGGCTGCCATGATGCTACGCTGTAGTTTTGTTTGTCGACGCTCCCTCCATTCATCCCGGAACCGTCTGAGAAAAACACTCCAGGTGCTCATGTTCATCATGTGGGAGGCACCAGCAGCACCGTTTTGGCGCATGTGTCTGTATACATGTCAGTGTGCTGCAGAACAGTGCTGCGTGCCCACAGTTCGATTCAAACACTACATGACTACGACTACGACATCGACGACTACTATTCCTGCTGCTACTTCTACTACCATTACTACTGCTACTGCTACTGCTACTGCTACTGCTACTGCTGCTGCTACTGCTACTGCTACTGCTACTACTACTACTACTACTACTACTACTACTACTACTACTACTACTACTGCTCCTACTCCTACTACTCCTACTACTCCTACTACTCCTACGACTCCGACTCCTACTACTCCTACTACTCCTACTACTCCTACTACTCCTACTACTCCTACTACTCCTACTACTCCTACTACTCCTACTACTCCTACTAATCCTACTACTCCTACTACTCCTACTACTCCTACTACTCCTACTACTCCTACTACTCCTACTACTCCTACTACTCCTACTACTCCTACTACTCCTACTACTCCTACTACTCCTACTACTCCTACTCCTACTCCTACTCCTACTCCTACTCTACTCTCCTACTGCTCCTGCTCCTGCTACTACTACCGCGGCGATTACTTCTGCTCCTGCTCCTACTCCTACTTTTACTTCTGCTTCTACTTGTACCTCTACGTCTGCTTCTACTTTACTGTGACTGCTACTTGTGCTTCTGCGTCTGCTTCTGCTTCTTGCAGTTAGACGTCTACTTCGACTTCCACGTCTACTTCCACTATCACTTCCACTTCTACTTCTAGTAGCTGGCAGTCACATCGGAGAATGTTGATAGTCGACGAATATGCATCCGATTTTCCTGTAGTATCTAAGAGCCGAACAAATTATCGGAAGCATACTCGCGAGTATTGTCGGCATCATCGCCACAGTGACAACATTAGCAGTTGTTTCTTCTTTTGCTCTTCTTTGGCTTCCCGACGGCAGGAGGCTGAGTCGAAAGTAAGCGCCCTCGCCTCAGTGAGACAGAGGCCACCAGGCCCCACGTTTGTTCGTGCCGAAGTTTTTGGGCATCTACTTGAGCGGGCATCTGTGGCAAAAGGACATTGTAGATTTTATGGTTATGCTTTGCCTTGGGCCAGGTGTTCTTCGACCTGCAACCTAGAGCCCGAAACTTTAAGGCAATGCCAGTTCTCATCATCGCCATCATCATGCGAAATGGTGGTGCTAGCCGTAGCAGTAGCAGCAGCCTTCGTCGCTGCCGTTGCCATCGTCTTCCTTCCTCTTCTTCGCATGGTCTTGATCTCTTAATTAGCTCAGGTTTTCTTGGGTCCCAGGTTCTTCAAACTGCGGTGCAGTTTGATGTCCCGGTTTTCAGCCGTTTGTCTGGGGACGAGCTTTTCAAAGAGCAAATCCCGAGGAACTGCAAATCCGAAGTCCAAGTTCCGATCCCGAAAGCCCTGTCCCGGCGTCCGAACCGCCCACAAACCTCGGCTACATCCGTAGCTTCAGTCACAAACCCGAGATGCTGCGTGGTTGAGTTGGTTACGAATAGCATCGCCTTCACTAGCCACTCGAAGCCGACGAAGGATCGCCGGCCTCAAAAACGTTCAGAAGCTCTGTATGCTCCCTCCAGGCCCAAGGCCCTACGCGCTCGTAAACCGTACACCCTCTAAGCCCCAAAACCCTAAACCTTATGAGCCCTAAGTTGGGCCTAAATCGATGTCAGTCCAGGTGGGTGTGTACCCGCATCACAGCGCTTTGGCTACATGGAGTTGTTTGATGGATCCCGAAGTTCCGAGGATTGATCTTGCGGAACGGTTCCATAGCTCTGGATGCAGGGGCGTTAGCAATGAGACCACGGTTTTGGGGTAGTTAATAGCATCTCAGAATCAGGAATTCCTGGTGGCGAACAGTTTTAGTACGCAATCTTGAACGCCAAGCCGTCCTGTATCCTGATTAGACTCAGCAGCCCAGACTCTCATCATAAGCCGAAACCCGACACGAAAACGTCCACGGTTCGGTTGAACCTTTACGGTAGAGTGCTCAGGCAAACTTCGAGCTAGTGGCACTAAGGGCACTGATTCGAATGAGCAGCGAAGACGGCTCATGGCCACATGCCGATCGCGTTACCCGAAGTGTGGAGTCATATAAGGCTTGGTGTCGAGGGCTTAGAGTTTTCCTAAAGCGGAAACCCCAAAAGCCCGAAGCTCCGCTGCTTTAGGCAGCGATTGGGAGGCTCTCGAGCTTCCTGACACCGCCAGCAAAGCCGAAATAAAGGCGCCCGATGCCGGTGATTCGAAGCTTCGAAGGATTACAATTTCAAAGTCCAAAGACAGCTTGCGTGGTTCGTCTGCGCAACACAACTCAATGGTATTACCGGTGGCGCTCTTCGAGAAGATGTCGGCAGTTGTCTGCAGCGTTACAGGTCTGGTCCAGAGCTGTGCACCGCAAGACAAACCCGCTTCTGTAATTACATACACGCTTTTCTACTTGCCCACCCTGCCCGCATCCCAAGCCAAATCTTAGTTCCCTTCCCCCTGACCCCTGACCTCCCATTCCAAACTATAACGTAAACATCGCAACCCCCGAGTCCCGATCCAAGCCGTAATTTGAGTTCACAGGCACAATATCGGAAGCTGTCCATTCGCTACCATCCCGACAAGTGCAAGGAGGACGCTTACACCCCCTCACATGCCGTCGACTGTGTCGGGGGTTGTATACTTCGTGTTCAAAGGAGCGGAAACTGTTTTGATTTTTATTGCTCCGGGCATAGCCAAAGTTACAAGAGCCAGGACCCCTTGATTGTGAATCATAGCACTATGGGTTCAACTTGCGACTTACGAATCACGTTTTTGCCTCACACTGCACAGCTTGACTGAATCGGCACTCTTTGGTCGAGAGTCTATAGGGTTTAGGTCTAGGTTTTAGCAGTACTTGTAATGACATTGCAACACAGGAGCTGCTGTGTTCCGAGAGCGCAGCAGACTCCTTGAGTCGTGCCATATCGACCCCGTCTTCGTGTAAATCTAGAACAAGTCAGAACATCCCACGAAGGCTTCGTAGACGGATTTTCGGTTTGGGGAGCAGGGTTTGTCGGGTCGGGGGGGCTTTACCGTTTCAGCATCTTGGGTTCACAGATTTACGGTTGCGCCGGGGGCAGGGAAGATGACCGGGAAGATGGTTTTGGTTTGGGCTCTCAGGCGGCTCCAGTCTGCATTTTGCTTGTCTGGTTCTTAGTACTTAAAGGATCATGGGGCTTAGCAATTACGGGTATTATTCAGGCAACTATATTTATAACCCCAATTGAGGTGCTTATGACCATACTCCATGATCCTCCAAGTAGGGAAGATAGTCTCTTAAGGTCCCCTATAGTAGTCCCAATAGCCAGCCATTCCCCCACTCCCTACTAAGGACCACACTGGGTGAGGGTCGTTGAGAGGTAAACGGGGCCTGGAGCTCTCCTGGGCTCTTGATGGTGCCCTTACTGCCTGGGCAGATACGTCTTTTGAAGGCATTCTATGGTTTAGGGTTTGGGTTGAGGGGCCTGCAGGTTGGTGCGTTTGGGGGGGGGGGGCGGGGGCAAATCGGCTATGTCCTCCACATACAAAAAATAAACCCCTCCCCCTCCCAAAGAACGCCCAAAGTTCCCGGAACCCAACTCTGTGCCAGGAAGGAGCTCACAAGCGCTTCGCCCGCATTGCAGAGGCCTACGATGCGCTGAAGGCAGTGCCGAGCTTTGCGCTAGTGACTTTGGGGTGCACGGGCTGGGGTTTCAGCAGGTTTGGCGGTCTGATGTTTGTGGGCGTGAGGGGCGAAGGATGTGGGTCGTTTAGCATTTCGGGTAGTTTCGGTTCGGGCGTGGGGTGTTAAGTAGGGTAGCTATACTTATAGCCCATACTAGGGGACGTCTAACCCCACTTATAACTACCCATGAACCTCCAAGTAGGGGTGAGGGTTGCGGGGTTTGCGGCTGGAGGTTGCGGCCCCGAAGCTTCGAATCCATAAAGCCTCAAGGAAGTTAAGACCCTCTGATACCCCGAACCCAGACCCCCGGGAGGATCCAGAAAGTAGATCCCCTAATTTTTGGGGCCCTATAGGGTACTTTATAGGAACCCCCATTAAGGGATCTACTTTTTGGATCCTCCCGGGGGTCTGGGAAGCTTGGAAGCCCTAAACCCTAAACCCTATCTGAACCCTAAGCCCTAAACCCTAACCCCGAAGCTTGGAAGCCCTAAACCCTAAAGCCTAAACCCTATCTAAACCCTAAACGCTAGACCCTAACCCCGAAGCTTGGAAGCCCTAAGCCGCAAAAGCACAGGACACCGATGGCCAGCTGGCTTTCCCTTGGGAGGAGCATCCGGAGCGCCAGCAGCTGATGGCAGGCTCTGGCCGCCCTCAAGCTGAGTATGTTGCTGTTGTTGGTTTTGGTGTGCTTCGGGGTTTAGGGCAGTCAGGGTTTATATAGGGTATTTATATAGGGTTTAGGGTTTAGGGTTTTCGATCTTAAAGAACGGGTCCGCAAGATCACACGACAGGCTTGAGGGGCACCCCTCACACGTCAGTCGCCAACTCTTCTTTCTCCGCTTCCTCGACATCTTGACTTCGCCGACATTGCTCCTTCCGGATTGACAACACCACATCCCCGAAATTGTGCTAACACCTGATCACCTGAGCGCGGCAAATTAGACATCAGAGCAAAACCCTCAACCCCAAACCTTGCAGTCGTGAGCCCGAAACCGACCCGTTTGCAGTATCTCTTCTTGTAGCCCTTGTGGTACAGCCTTGTAGACTCCGTCTAGGAACTGTTGTTTCCACCCCCCAGTATAGAACCATTA
This sequence comes from Symbiodinium sp. CCMP2592, assembly GCA_905221615.1. Lineage (NCBI taxonomy): Eukaryota > Dinophyceae > Suessiales > Symbiodiniaceae > Symbiodinium > Symbiodinium sp. CCMP2592. The sequence goes on from CAJNDT010004835.1 coordinate 10,789, forward strand.
TTGTGGCCCGCATAAGTAGTAACCTTAAAGCCCCGACCTGCGCCAGGGAGCGACCTCATCAAGACGCTGGGCTTTTTGGGCGCCGAGGTGCTGGGGGGGTGGAGGGGGGGGGGGGGTTGCTGGAGGCGACCTTGGAAGGGACCCTCTAACATTTTCTAATGACTACATAGGATGCCCAGTAGCACCCTCATTCCCTTTTTCAGTCCTAAGTTCCTTACAAAGTTACCCAATACCAGAAAGGGAGCCGTTTTTATTCCTAGGTTACTGGGCATTCTAGATGAGGGTTACTCTTTAAGGTTTCCATGCGCGGCTTAGGGTTTCAAGATTTGGCGCCTTTGGCTGGATGTGGCTTAACGGGTCGGGATTGTGCTATCTAGCTCAGCAAAAGCAATTTTCGTTCAAAAACTTGAGTGCTAGAGTGAGCACAGGTGATTGAAGCACTAATTACTGGTAATGCTGCAGCGTGTCCTTAGTCATCGCGATGATCGTATGAGTCTCAATGCAAGTAAAAATCAGCAGTGACCATGACAGTACGCGCGCGAATGTTGGGCATATCCGTAACGAACCGTACTACGGACAGGAACGGTGGTGCATGAGTTGTACGTAGCACTCTTGGGTTTTTCAAGCCGCAAGCCCGGCAAGAGAAGTGAGAAACCGGGACAGGCAGCTAAGTGCTACAATATCGGACAGCTAGTACCAAAGAGCAGTCGCGACTAACCGCAGTAGAGAGCCTACTAAGCCCAAGCTCAAAGCTTCAGATCCAGAAACTGCAATCTTAAGCTTCGCAGTCTAGACCCTAACTCCCACGCTTTCTTAAGAGCTGCCGCCATCTTCCTGTCCTTCTCACCACAGTCCTTTACCCTAAACCCTAGACCCTAAAGCCTAAACTCTGTGGCTGAAGGCAGCTCAAACTGATCCGATCAAGGCTCAGTTCATGCAGCGGCTTGGCTTACTTTGGGTGGGTCAGTAGGGAATGGAGGAATGGGGTACAATTATAACTACGATTATTACCATTCTTCCATTCCATACTACTAACCAAAGGTAAGTTGGTGCTGAAAGGAGACACTCAACTGGGACCCTGAATCCTGAAAAGTATGAGCCCGAAGGAGACCCAGATGAGGTTGGGCAATTTGGTTTCTTAAGCTGGAAGCTTTCATTCACTGAACAGAGAACTCCAACATACGATCGTCTTATTCTCCAAGTTAAGAAACTGCACAATGTCATTCGTGACGCTGATGTTTGTTGATTTTGGGAGCCCCACCCAGACACCACCCAGTATTGAAGAAGGTGAGCTCATAACTGAGACTTGCGGCCCATGCCTGTTGTCTCCCGGTCCCCACTGCCATTGCTGTGCTAGCGACAAAGCCGCAAGCCCCAGAAGTAGCCTTGCCCGAAGCTATAAACCAGGTCCCGAACTCCTAATCTATATACCCTCAAGCTTAAGACTGTAAAGTCCTATTTTACTGCAAACCCCGACAGCAGGCAATCACATTCCTTAGTTGAAACCCTTCAGGGGGCTTCGACCTAAATCCTGTGAAAACCATCTACGACCATAGAACCCTTATTTAACATACTAGACAGAACCCCTTTAGCAGAAACCGGATGCCTCATAAAGGTATATACTTCAAAATGGAGCGCTGTCACAACCCCTCTGAAGCGGCTTGAACAGCCGCCTAGGCAGGTGGTCAAGGAGGCCACGGAGTGTCGAGCCCAGGTGGCAGCCAGTTTTTGTTTGCTTTTGATTGTAGTTTTGGGTGCAAGCGTTTTAGGGTCTTGTGTTGTTGGGGTTTTTGGTCGATGCCTTTTCAATTAGAGCTGAAGGATCCCTACATGTGGGTCGGAATATTTACGTAAGTGGCAGTCTGGGATCCGTTTAGCTAAGTTTTTTGGGTTGAGGCCTCAGGGTTCGAAGGTTTGGCTTCTTTGCTTTTCAGACCCCGAAACCCTCAAATTAACAAGGGAGTCACCGGAATAGAAGTGAAACTCTAAACTTTAAAATTAAACTTTAAAACCCTGGATATACATATATATATATATATATATATGTATATCCAGGGTTTTAAAGTTTAATTTTAAAGTTTAGAGTTTCACTTCTATTCCGGTGACTCCCTTGTTAATTTGAGGGTTTCGGGGTCTGAAAAGCAAAGAAGCCAAACCTTCGAACCCTGAGGCCTCAACCCAAAAAACTTAGCTAAACGGATCCCAGACTGCCACTTACGTAAATATTCCGACCCACATGTAGGGATCCTTCAGCTCTAATTGAAAAGGCATCGACCAAAAACCCCAACAACACAAGACCCTAAAACGCTTGCACCCAAAACTACAATCAAAAGCAAACAAAAACTGGCTGCCACCTGGGCTCGACACTCCGTGGCCTCCTTGACCACCTGCCTAGGCGGCTGTTCAAGCCGCTTCAGAGGGGTTGTGACAGCGCTCCATTTTGAAGTATATACCTTTATGAGGCATCCGGTTTCTGCTAAAGGGGTTCTGTCTAGTATGTTAAATAAGGGTTCTATGGTCGTAGATGGTTTTCACAGGATTTAGGTCGAAGCCCCCTGAAGGGTTTCAACTAAGGAATGTGATTGCCTGCTGTCGGGGTTTGCAGTAAAATAGGACTTTACAGTCTTAAGCTTGAGGGTATATAGATTAGGAGTTCGGGACCTGGTTTATAGCTTCGGGCAAGGCTACTTCTGGGGCTTGCGGCTTTGTCGCTAGCACAGCAATGGCAGTGGGGACCGGGAGACAACAGGCATGGGCCGCAAGTCTCAGTTATGAGCTCACCTTCTTCAATACTGGGTGGTGTCTGGGTGGGGCTCCCAAAATCAACAAACATCAGCGTCACGAATGACATTGTGCAGTTTCTTAACTTGGAGAATAAGACGATCGTATGTTGGAGTTCTCTGTTCAGTGAATGAAAGCTTCCAGCTTAAGAAACCAAATTGCCCAACCTCATCTGGGTCTCCTTCGGGCTCATACTTTTCAGGATTCAGGGTCCCAGTTGAGTGTCTCCTTTCAGCACCAACTTACCTTTGGTTAGTAGTATGGAATGGAAGAATGGTAATAATCGTAGTTATAATTGTACCCCATTCCTCCATTCCCTACTGACCCACCCAAAGTAAGCCAAGCCGCTGCATGAACTGAGCCTTGATCGGATCAGTTTGAGCTGCCTTCAGCCACAGAGTTTAGGCTTTAGGGTCTAGGGTTTAGGGTAAAGGACTGTGGTGAGAAGGACAGGAAGATGGCGGCAGCTCTTAAGAAAGCGTGGGAGTTAGGGTCTAGACTGCGAAGCTTAAGATTGCAGTTTCTGGATCTGAAGCTTTGAGCTTGGGCTTAGTAGGCTCTCTACTGCGGTTAGTCGCGACTGCTCTTTGGTACTAGCTGTCCGATATTGTAGCACTTAGCTGCCTGTCCCGGTTTCTCACTTCTCTTGCCGGGCTTGCGGCTTGAAAAACCCAAGAGTGCTACGTACAACTCATGCACCACCGTTCCTGTCCGTAGTACGGTTCGTTACGGATATGCCCAACATTCGCGCGCGTACTGTCATGGTCACTGCTGATTTTTACTTGCATTGAGACTCATACGATCATCGCGATGACTAAGGACACGCTGCAGCATTACCAGTAATTAGTGCTTCAATCACCTGTGCTCACTCTAGCACTCAAGTTTTTGAACGAAAATTGCTTTTGCTGAGCTAGATAGCACAATCCCGACCCGTTAAGCCACATCCAGCCAAAGGCGCCAAATCTTGAAACCCTAAGCCGCGCATGGAAACCTTAAAGAGTAACCCTCATCTAGAATGCCCAGTAACCTAGGAATAAAAACGGCTCCCTTTCTGGTATTGGGTAACTTTGTAAGGAACTTAGGACTGAAAAAGGGAATGAGGGTGCTACTGGGCATCCTATGTAGTCATTAGAAAATGTTAGAGGGTCCCTTCCAAGGTCGCCTCCAGCAACCCCCCCCCCCTCCACCCCCCCAGCACCTCGGCGCCCAAAAAGCCCAGCGTCTTGATGAGGTCGCTCCCTGGCGCAGGTCGGGGCTTTAAGGTTACTACTTATGCGGGCCACAATAATGGTTCTATACTGGGGGGTGGAAACAACAGTTCCTAGACGGAGTCTACAAGGCTGTACCACAAGGGCTACAAGAAGAGATACTGCAAACGGGTCGGTTTCGGGCTCACGACTGCAAGGTTTGGGGTTGAGGGTTTTGCTCTGATGTCTAATTTGCCGCGCTCAGGTGATCAGGTGTTAGCACAATTTCGGGGATGTGGTGTTGTCAATCCGGAAGGAGCAATGTCGGCGAAGTCAAGATGTCGAGGAAGCGGAGAAAGAAGAGTTGGCGACTGACGTGTGAGGGGTGCCCCTCAAGCCTGTCGTGTGATCTTGCGGACCCGTTCTTTAAGATCGAAAACCCTAAACCCTAAACCCGAAAACCCTAAACCCTAAACCCTATATAAATACCCTATATAAACCCTGACTGCCCTAAACCCCGAAGCACACCAAAACCAACAACAGCAACATACTCAGCTTGAGGGCGGCCAGAGCCTGCCATCAGCTGCTGGCGCTCCGGATGCTCCTCCCAAGGGAAAGCCAGCTGGCCATCGGTGTCCTGTGCTTTTGCGGCTTAGGGCTTCCAAGCTTCGGGGTTAGGGTCTAGCGTTTAGGGTTTAGATAGGGTTTAGGCTTTAGGGTTTAGGGCTTCCAAGCTTCGGGGTTAGGGTTTAGGGCTTAGGGTTCAGATAGGGTTTAGGGTTTAGGGCTTCCAAGCTTCCCAGACCCCCGGGAGGATCCAAAAAGTAGATCCCTTAATGGGGGTTCCTATAAAGTACCCTATAGGGCCCCAAAAATTAGGGGATCTACTTTCTGGATCCTCCCGGGGGTCTGGGTTCGGGGTATCAGAGGGTCTTAACTTCCTTGAGGCTTTATGGATTCGAAGCTTCGGGGCCGCAACCTCCAGCCGCAAACCCCGCAACCCTCACCCCTACTTGGAGGTTCATGGGTAGTTATAAGTGGGGTTAGACGTCCCCTAGTATGGGCTATAAGTATAGCTACCCTACTTAACACCCCACGCCCGAACCGAAACTACCCGAAATGCTAAACGACCCACATCCTTCGCCCCTCACGCCCACAAACATCAGACCGCCAAACCTGCTGAAACCCCAGCCCGTGCACCCCAAAGTCACTAGCGCAAAGCTCGGCACTGCCTTCAGCGCATCGTAGGCCTCTGCAATGCGGGCGAAGCGCTTGTGAGCTCCTTCCTGGCACAGAGTTGGGTTCCGGGAACTTTGGGCGTTCTTTGGGAGGGGGAGGGGTTTATTTTTTGTATGTGGAGGACATAGCCGATTTGCCCCCGCCCCCCCCCCCCAAACGCACCAACCTGCAGGCCCCTCAACCCAAACCCTAAACCATAGAATGCCTTCAAAAGACGTATCTGCCCAGGCAGTAAGGGCACCATCAAGAGCCCAGGAGAGCTCCAGGCCCCGTTTACCTCTCAACGACCCTCACCCAGTGTGGTCCTTAGTAGGGAGTGGGGGAATGGCTGGCTATTGGGACTACTATAGGGGACCTTAAGAGACTATCTTCCCTACTTGGAGGATCATGGAGTATGGTCATAAGCACCTCAATTGGGGTTATAAATATAGTTGCCTGAATAATACCCGTAATTGCTAAGCCCCATGATCCTTTAAGTACTAAGAACCAGACAAGCAAAATGCAGACTGGAGCCGCCTGAGAGCCCAAACCAAAACCATCTTCCCGGTCATCTTCCCTGCCCCCGGCGCAACCGTAAATCTGTGAACCCAAGATGCTGAAACGGTAAAGCCCCCCCGACCCGACAAACCCTGCTCCCCAAACCGAAAATCCGTCTACGAAGCCTTCGTGGGATGTTCTGACTTGTTCTAGATTTACACGAAGACGGGGTCGATATGGCACGACTCAAGGAGTCTGCTGCGCTCTCGGAACACAGCAGCTCCTGTGTTGCAATGTCATTACAAGTACTGCTAAAACCTAGACCTAAACCCTATAGACTCTCGACCAAAGAGTGCCGATTCAGTCAAGCTGTGCAGTGTGAGGCAAAAACGTGATTCGTAAGTCGCAAGTTGAACCCATAGTGCTATGATTCACAATCAAGGGGTCCTGGCTCTTGTAACTTTGGCTATGCCCGGAGCAATAAAAATCAAAACAGTTTCCGCTCCTTTGAACACGAAGTATACAACCCCCGACACAGTCGACGGCATGTGAGGGGGTGTAAGCGTCCTCCTTGCACTTGTCGGGATGGTAGCGAATGGACAGCTTCCGATATTGTGCCTGTGAACTCAAATTACGGCTTGGATCGGGACTCGGGGGTTGCGATGTTTACGTTATAGTTTGGAATGGGAGGTCAGGGGTCAGGGGGAAGGGAACTAAGATTTGGCTTGGGATGCGGGCAGGGTGGGCAAGTAGAAAAGCGTGTATGTAATTACAGAAGCGGGTTTGTCTTGCGGTGCACAGCTCTGGACCAGACCTGTAACGCTGCAGACAACTGCCGACATCTTCTCGAAGAGCGCCACCGGTAATACCATTGAGTTGTGTTGCGCAGACGAACCACGCAAGCTGTCTTTGGACTTTGAAATTGTAATCCTTCGAAGCTTCGAATCACCGGCATCGGGCGCCTTTATTTCGGCTTTGCTGGCGGTGTCAGGAAGCTCGAGAGCCTCCCAATCGCTGCCTAAAGCAGCGGAGCTTCGGGCTTTTGGGGTTTCCGCTTTAGGAAAACTCTAAGCCCTCGACACCAAGCCTTATATGACTCCACACTTCGGGTAACGCGATCGGCATGTGGCCATGAGCCGTCTTCGCTGCTCATTCGAATCAGTGCCCTTAGTGCCACTAGCTCGAAGTTTGCCTGAGCACTCTACCGTAAAGGTTCAACCGAACCGTGGACGTTTTCGTGTCGGGTTTCGGCTTATGATGAGAGTCTGGGCTGCTGAGTCTAATCAGGATACAGGACGGCTTGGCGTTCAAGATTGCGTACTAAAACTGTTCGCCACCAGGAATTCCTGATTCTGAGATGCTATTAACTACCCCAAAACCGTGGTCTCATTGCTAACGCCCCTGCATCCAGAGCTATGGAACCGTTCCGCAAGATCAATCCTCGGAACTTCGGGATCCATCAAACAACTCCATGTAGCCAAAGCGCTGTGATGCGGGTACACACCCACCTGGACTGACATCGATTTAGGCCCAACTTAGGGCTCATAAGGTTTAGGGTTTTGGGGCTTAGAGGGTGTACGGTTTACGAGCGCGTAGGGCCTTGGGCCTGGAGGGAGCATACAGAGCTTCTGAACGTTTTTGAGGCCGGCGATCCTTCGTCGGCTTCGAGTGGCTAGTGAAGGCGATGCTATTCGTAACCAACTCAACCACGCAGCATCTCGGGTTTGTGACTGAAGCTACGGATGTAGCCGAGGTTTGTGGGCGGTTCGGACGCCGGGACAGGGCTTTCGGGATCGGAACTTGGACTTCGGATTTGCAGTTCCTCGGGATTTGCTCTTTGAAAAGCTCGTCCCCAGACAAACGGCTGAAAACCGGGACATCAAACTGCACCGCAGTTTGAAGAACCTGGGACCCAAGAAAACCTGAGCTAATTAAGAGATCAAGACCATGCGAAGAAGAGGAAGGAAGACGATGGCAACGGCAGCGACGAAGGCTGCTGCTACTGCTACGGCTAGCACCACCATTTCGCATGATGATGGCGATGATGAGAACTGGCATTGCCTTAAAGTTTCGGGCTCTAGGTTGCAGGTCGAAGAACACCTGGCCCAAGGCAAAGCATAACCATAAAATCTACAATGTCCTTTTGCCACAGATGCCCGCTCAAGTAGATGCCCAAAAACTTCGGCACGAACAAACGTGGGGCCTGGTGGCCTCTGTCTCACTGAGGCGAGGGCGCTTACTTTCGACTCAGCCTCCTGCCGTCGGGAAGCCAAAGAAGAGCAAAAGAAGAAACAACTGCTAATGTTGTCACTGTGGCGATGATGCCGACAATACTCGCGAGTATGCTTCCGATAATTTGTTCGGCTCTTAGATACTACAGGAAAATCGGATGCATATTCGTCGACTATCAACATTCTCCGATGTGACTGCCAGCTACTAGAAGTAGAAGTGGAAGTGATAGTGGAAGTAGACGTGGAAGTCGAAGTAGACGTCTAACTGCAAGAAGCAGAAGCAGACGCAGAAGCACAAGTAGCAGTCACAGTAAAGTAGAAGCAGACGTAGAGGTACAAGTAGAAGCAGAAGTAAAAGTAGGAGTAGGAGCAGGAGCAGAAGTAATCGCCGCGGTAGTAGTAGCAGGAGCAGGAGCAGTAGGAGAGTAGAGTAGGAGTAGGAGTAGGAGTAGGAGTAGGAGTAGTAGGAGTAGTAGGAGTAGTAGGAGTAGTAGGAGTAGTAGGAGTAGTAGGAGTAGTAGGAGTAGTAGGAGTAGTAGGAGTAGTAGGAGTAGTAGGAGTAGTAGGAGTAGTAGGATTAGTAGGAGTAGTAGGAGTAGTAGGAGTAGTAGGAGTAGTAGGAGTAGTAGGAGTAGTAGGAGTAGTAGGAGTAGTAGGAGTAGTAGGAGTCGGAGTCGTAGGAGTAGTAGGAGTAGTAGGAGTAGTAGGAGTAGGAGCAGTAGTAGTAGTAGTAGTAGTAGTAGTAGTAGTAGTAGTAGTAGTAGTAGCAGTAGCAGTAGCAGTAGCAGCAGCAGTAGCAGTAGCAGTAGCAGTAGCAGTAGCAGTAGTAATGGTAGTAGAAGTAGCAGCAGGAATAGTAGTCGTCGATGTCGTAGTCGTAGTCATGTAGTGTTTGAATCGAACTGTGGGCACGCAGCACTGTTCTGCAGCACACTGACATGTATACAGACACATGCGCCAAAACGGTGCTGCTGGTGCCTCCCACATGATGAACATGAGCACCTGGAGTGTTTTTCTCAGACGGTTCCGGGATGAATGGAGGGAGCGTCGACAAACAAAACTACAGCGTAGCATCATGGCAGCCCCGTCTACAAGGATCGGCACGACCCCATGTTGTTGTCAATGCTTTGCTTGCAAGCATGTGAGAAGGTTTGAGGGCACATGCTTTTTGCGGTGAGTATAAGGGTGAGCTCATTAATCACAATCATCACTAAAAATGCAGACCTCGATTTTACTGAAAAAGGTTTCGGGTGTATATAGTCCCAAACCCCGCGAAAAGCACCGGAGAATGCCCCGGACATCTCGGACTTGGCAACCTTGCAGCCGACTCCCCGAATTTATCAACCATCAACCCAAACCCCCAAAGGCCCCGAAAAACAAAGGATCAAACAAAAGTGGAGTGAAGTGAATGAGACCAGGCCAGAGTCCGGTCAGAAAGCAGCATCACCCCCGGACAGAAGGCTTAAGGATCAAGCCGCAACAAATGCACCGTAGTACCGCCCATAAACAAGCCCGTAACCTAGGCCGATGATGGCCCCACGCCCTCAACGCCCTAAACCTAGAACCCTCCCAAACTACCACACCAGAACCCCCAAACCAGCGACCTTAAGAATTAGATCCCTTTATAGACCCCTAAAAGGATCCCTTTAAAGGAACCCTCTTATCCCATACTAAACCCTGCTCCGCCTTGAGCTCTGGGGGCTTCTCACCCTCGCCCAACACCGGCTTTCTGGCCATGGGGCAGATGCCTGAATCCGAGTCATGGGGGGGGGTTCCGAAAGTAGGGGACCCTGCTGTAGTACCCTGAATAGTAGGATCCATATTATAAGGACCCCCAAGTAAGGTATCGCTAATTTTCGGAAACTCCCATGGCGCATGTGGCCAGAGTCGACTTTCCGGGTGTTTCTGGGGTTTAAGTTGGGGTGGATTACAACAATAGCGATCCTTCTTGAAAGCGATGAAATCTGAAATCTCGAAGCTGGGATCGCAGACCCAATTCTTGAGGGCTCAGCGTTCATATCCCATGGGCCTTCAGTTGGACCTGGCGCTCTAGATTGGATTATCACTTCCATTCAGGGTGTACGATTAGGGTGTAGGGTCACTGAGGGCATGGGGCTAGACTTTAGGGCTTGCGGATAAGTCGCACATCCCCCCGCAATGCCACCCGAAGCCTAAACAATCCAGTAAGCCCAGAAAGAGCACGTCCCAGAATGGCCCTTGCAGGAGTAGAGCCTGAAACCCGGATTCCCAAAAGGTGGTTGTGCACCGAAAAAAGGCCTAGGTTGCCTCAAACTCAACAAACTGCAAAGCCTGAATCAAAAAGATCTTTGAACATATGTGGAGTGACCTGCAGGAAACCGAGTACATAGACAGAACACTCGACCCAGAAGACATCTTGAGCCGAACTTTGGGCTTGCAGAGCAATTGCAGAAAATCGGTGACACCCATATACAGTACACACACACCAAACAACGAGAACCCTCAAAAACAAGGACTCTAAAACCAACCGGTCGAAAAAGCATCCGTCATCTTAAGAAACCTCAGAATCATGGCCGAACTCTTCATCTGCGCAGCCTTCGAGCCCCGTGATCGGGCATATCCTGCGCAGCTTACCATGGTTCAGGATGTCGGATATGGAAGTTTCTTCAACCTCGGGCTGCTCTTGATAGACCGTTATAATTAAGAGGATGCTATTATTGCTTCCTTTCGGGGATAGGCGGGATCGGGTTAATACCCCGGATCCCAAACCCCAAACCAAAAGCATGCCCTTGCTTCGCGAAGTGAACCGTCTTCAAGCTGCGGAATGGTTTCGGAATCCTAATCTTCACGGTATGTGGCTGCTGCAGACCATAGCCACAACCTCAGTGTGTGCACATATGTATGTGCATCTATGTATATACAATGCATGTACACACACACTCACTCACTCACTCACTCACTCACTCACTCTCTCTGACTCACTCACTCACTCACTCACTCATTCACTCACTCACTCACTCTCTTTGACTCACTCACTCACTCACTCACTCACTCACTCTCTCTGACTCACTCACTCACTGACTCACTCACTCACTCTCCCTGACTCACTCACTCACTCACTCACTCACTCACTCACTCTCTCTCTCTCTCGCTCTCTCTCTCTCTCTCTCTCTCTCTCTCTCTCTCTCTCTCTCTCTCTCTCTCTCTCTCTCTCTCTCTCTCTCTCTCTCTCTCTCTCTCTCTATATATAAGTATATATGATACGGAATGATCAAGCAGATCGTTTAAGCAGGGCTCCTGCCCTCTGTTGACCTGGCCGCACGAGTCGCGGGCGCTGCAGCCTGCTCCTCCAGGCTTTCGGGCTTCCGAGGGTTGTTATTGTTGCTGCTATTATGACTATTACGATTAGCCTCACTACTATCATTGTTGTTAATTGTTACGAGTAGTAGTACTACTATCATTCTTATGGTCATGATTTGCACTATCAATATTGATATTAATAAACTCCTTTCTCTTGTTATGTTTATTACTCATATCGTTATTCTTATTTTCATATTACTACTCCTGTTACTGCTATTTGCACTTGGGTTAGTCTTTTTATAACCGCTTTTGGGTGTCATCATCATCGTATGAGAGGTGTGTCACAATGTGGGCAGGCACCCATGCATGCGCTCTGCTCCCAGGATTCCCAGGGTCCGGGGTCCGAGATTTCAGCGCTCTCTCTCTGCCCCGGGGTTGTGTTCAATGCCGGGCGTTTCAGGGAAATCGAGGGTTCGCGGTTGAGGGCCTCTACTTGGAGGTTCTGGGTTGTAATGGGGCTACACGTCCCCTAGCATGGGTTGTAATTGTAGTTATTATACTAGAAATAACCCCACTTGTAACTATTCATGAACCTGCAAGTAGGGCCGTGGATCTGACAAGTCCCCTGACCTTTCATGCGTGCTCTTTCGAAGATGGCTCTTGGTTGGTTCACGCCTTCCGAGTTCCGGACCTTCGCGAGCTGGAGCCCGCGCTCAAGCTTATCGATTTCGTGATAGTATGGGTATATGTTTTAATACAGTATTATCGAGTATCCTACAATAACGAATAACAATAACAGTAATGACACTAATAATGATAATGGCGTTTGGGTCCAGTACCTCGGCGGGATGAGCCGGCGCCAGCCGCTGCGTCAGATCGACCGGGCTCCTCCAAACGCTTTTGGAATCTAGGAGTCCAGCCTTCAAGAGAGGGCTTCCGTCCTTTGGGGCCAGGGGTGAAGCTTCTGAGTTTCAGCATTGCTTGCGGCTTCCAGTTGAGCCGGCCGGGGACACAATGTTGCACTGTAGTGCTGAGAGTTTGTGGTTTAGCATTTCGGGAGCTTTCGGGTATTCTTCCCTGGACCGACATCGAGTGCTCAAGCCATTTCTGTGGGCCGTTCATGGGCATCGGGCTCTTGATTAAATCTAGGGCTTCATATTCATATCATTTCTTTCCCTCGCTTGCTCCCTCGTTTCCATGGTCGTCCTCTCTCTCTCTCTCTCTCTCTCTCTCCCGGGCATGAGGGCGGGTCAACGCCCTCGGGCCAATGGCCCCCCCGCTGTTTTAACGGGTGTTTTGAGGGGTGAAGAATGAGTCACGAACACAGTTTCGGCTAAAGCCATATATAATACGATAACGTTAACTGTGTTCCATTTGACTCTCACGTTGACACGTGCATAGTCATTCCTTTGTATTCCCCCTATAGTCAAGATTGAGGGTCGTATCATTATATAGGGGGTACAAAGGGTGACCTCGGGAGGATGGTTGTATCCAAAAGTCTGCAGTCTCCCCCATGATGCCATTATGGATATTTGCAAGCAAAAGAACACCCAGGATCGCAAAATCACTAGTTTTCCTTGGCATCACTTTCATGGGGTTTTTGAAGCAAGGGAAATGTGGAGATCGGAGTCCATCGGGGTTTGTAGTACAACAAAAAACACCACTATACATTCACGTGTTACCAGTAACAGTATGCTCCCCCGTTGGACCACTTGATCTCGTCTTCACAAGTAGGATGCTTGTAGCATACAAGACGGAACTTTGTGTCGGAAGGGCATTGTAGTATGAAACAAGGACACAGCGTTATATGATGGCCTACAGGTCGAAACATGTGTAGGAAAGTACTCTGCCCATCCTGCCTCCTACTTGACCTACTTCATCGTGCGAGATCGCGGGGTCCACTTTCTGAAAGCAACAATGCAGGCTCACTTGGAAATTGTTTTCCCCCGGACCAGCTGATCTCGGTTTCGTACGTAGAACTCATTGCACATGTAAATTTAGGCACCTTGTAGGAGGGGCAGCATTGTAAGAAACAAGGGCACAGCTGTATCTAAGAGGCCTATAGGTCAAACCATGTGTAGGCAAGTATCCTGCCCCTCCCCCGAGCCACAAACGAGAGCAAGGTCTGAACTCTGACATACTTTGTGGAATCGAGGATGTCGCGACAAGACCCTGCAGGCAGAAACAGGATAGCCATGTAAACCACAAAAGTCCCTCATCCCCCGAAATCTCGATTCATCGAAGTGGGGACTGTCCCCAGGTCGTCCTCTCTCTCTCTCTCTCTCGCTCTCTGCCCCTCCATCCCTCTGCATGAACTTACTAAACTACATCCCTACAGAAGCTGCGTCTGTGATTGTTGCTTTTCTTGGCCTGGTGTTTTAGGGCGGCATACGGAAACGCCAATTTGGAAGGCAATAGCTGCAGCAAGGCCATACACAGACGCTCGTCTCTGCTCTATGCAAACCCCAGACCCGCGGGAGGATCTAGAAAGTAAATCCCCTAATTTGGGGCCCCATACTACTAAGGGTACTTTATAGGAACCCCCCATTAAGGGATCTACTTTTTGGATCCTCCCAGGGGTCTGGGACTTTCAGGAGTTGGGCTGAAGGCTTGGTGAGGAGAGAAAGAACAAACCTATAGTCTCCATTGTAGTTCCTTTTTTTTGTTTTTCTTTTTTTGTTCCTTTTTTCTTTCTTGAAAAAAGTGCCATTGTGTTTACTTTTTTGGTTTAAGCAATACTATATTAAGGATCCTAAAAGGTAACCCCAAAAAGGAACTACAATGGAGACTATAGGAAGCTTCAATGTTTATCCGACCGCCCTGATGCGGATGATCAAGAAACAACACTAACACGGCCCTAAACCCCAAACCCTAAACCCAAACCCGAAACCCGAACCCTAAACCCCAAGCTAACTCTGACCTCCGTCGGCAGCAGAACATCGCGCACGGGGAAAGCCAGCGAGGTGCCGACTCTCATCAGCTGGAGCTACCACTTCATAGTTTCTTAATTTTTCTTTAGTATAGGATTTAGGGTTTAGAGGTGTTCTCACGCTGACGAGAAGCTTTACAATTCTTGGAACTAGCACGAATACTGGGAGTCAAGCCAGCATTTGCTCGTTGTTGCGGGTTCAGAACGTAACGTCTGGTTTAGGCATGCGGTTTCGGCATGAATCATAAGCTGAGGTCGTGTAGCTTGTAAGCCGTAAACCCAAGCCCTGTAAGGCCTCACCAAAAGGGTGCAAAGAGTACCTATATAGTAGAATGTATGGTTTCCATAGTAGGAATTACTAGTATGATTTGGGGAAGTATCCCCCATAACAGTACCTAGGACGCTTGGGGTCAGGAAGGAACGAGGTGCGCGCTACGGATCGGCAGTCGAGCCGAAACTGGGTTTGAGGACTCAAGCACTGGGGGAGTCTCCAGGTAGTGCTGGGCAATATTGGGGCCTTAATAACAAAAATGGGGTTTTGGGGGCCGATTAAACTAGTAGTTATAATAAGGAACGCCCAAAATCGTATAGGTAATTATTAAATGACGACCCTGAGACCTGAACCACAACCTGCAAAAGCCGATTCTGCAGCAGCAGCTGGGTCCTATCCTACTTATTTTCATGATGCCACACACGATGACGTCAGGATACTTCAGGCAAACTCGGCCGCCGACCACCGTAATGAGCTAAGATGGCCAAAGCTTGTAGCCTCAGCGGAGCAGGACGGCAAGCCTCGAATCCCAGACCGTTCGACCCTAAAGCACAAGACCTCGATCCTTAAATCTTCAAATCGAGCCTTCAACCCCAAAGCCCTGAAGCTCTTGCCCTAAAGCCATCACTCCGAACCCTGAACCTTAGCTGCCTTAGCTCTTAGACGTCTCCATCCCCCCATTGCAGAACCCAACAGAGATCAAGGCCCCAAACATGATATCTAACTGTACGGGCATTGCAAAGGAGCAGCAGCATCGCTAGTTCTTGAGTTCACTACATCCTACTACCAGAGCCCGGGAAACAGTCGACGACAAGTTGAAACATCCTGTTGCCCCCTTGAACTCAGGCTCGTTTACACGGGTAGCCATCCCGGAAATGCGACCTCGGCGTGCGGCTCCGGAGCTCTACGCTGAGCTTTCGGACTTAGGGTCTTAGGGTTTCGAACTTGAAACACAGAAAACGAAACACGGAGACCCGACAACCCGGAATCCTTAACTCAGAAGAACACGCTGCATCCGAAAACCGCCCTGCAGCCACAG
The DNA here is from genome assembly GCA_905221615.1 of Symbiodinium sp. CCMP2592. Classification (NCBI taxonomy): domain Eukaryota; class Dinophyceae; order Suessiales; family Symbiodiniaceae; genus Symbiodinium; species Symbiodinium sp. CCMP2592. The sequence goes on from CAJNDT010004835.1 coordinate 26,222, forward strand.
CTCAGCCAAGGCCGCCACCCACACCTCTGCAGCTCCTTCACACCGTAGTGCCTGCCGGCTGAAAGAGTCGCTGTCTAGGCAGCGAGCTTGGGGTTTAGGGATCCAGAAGCCTAAACGAAGGTTTAGGGGTTTGGCTTTTGGGGTATTCGCTCATCTAACCAGATCATGGGCCAAAACTGTTGCACAATGTGACAATGAGCGTTGAAAGGGGCGATATAGAATCTAGATACACATCATACAATCTGATGTAGATAGCCAGCTGCTAGCTAGCTAGCAAATCAAGTCGTCCTTTATCACTATCAGGGCCGCCTATGCCGATGCTGGTATGAAACCGCATGACAGATTGCGCCGGTCCATCGAAACCAGGTTTAGCATTCAGGGGGATTCGTATGCTCAGAAGTACAGGATAATGATTCTGGGAATCCCACAAGGTATCCTAAGTTACAGCATCCCACCCCACCCATCTTTACAGGACTTAGATATCTCTACTCTAACCTTGAAGCCACTTTAGTCCCACGGCCCTCCCACAAACCCCAAACCCCTAAACTCACTCCTAGTTAAATGGAAAAAAAACCTCCAAGCTTTGCCTGTCTAGCATCTCGCAGACCAGCTGCGCCGCACCGGCGCCCACAAAGGCAGCCGCCTCGTTACGGAAGTCTCAGGACGGAAGCTCCACTATGCTCCCAATCAATAGTTACTAAACCCCAACGCTGTTCTAGGATTTGAGATTCGTTTCTAAGGATTGAGGGTTCAGATTTGGGGAAACCCGTTCAGCCCAACTCTCCATACTTAGACGACAAACTATACGCACTGCTGTAGGGGAATGGATGCCAGTCTTAGCCTCGACCCGCCAGTCAGAATCTTCTGGCTACGATGTGTTCAGGCGGGAGTACTCTGAGTCTAAAGCCCCGAACCTACAAGCCCTGAACCTCTGAACCCTAAATCCTCAGGCTCCTACCAAATGAAGGTAACCCCCTAGATCCGACAAAGGTCTCATAAGTATCCTGAAGAGCCCATGAAACCCGGAAGCACAACCCGAGTCAAACCCTCGGAACACCGTACAGGAACAAGGTAGAATCAGGTAGAAGGCTGGGAACCCAAAATATCTAAGCAAACCTGCACAAGCCGTAAAATAAAGCCGTGCTTTCACGTTTTATGTACACGTACGTACACGAAAACATTCGCATATACACAAACATGCACGTACATACACACAGACACACAAAACTATATATCTATATATGTATTATATACATACATGTATATATGGACATATACACCTACATATACTGTAACTACCTATACCTAGACATGCAGATACAAAAACAGAAACACCTAAGGCTTTCTTGTAACCCCGTGGGGAGCCCCGCGTTCTCCACGTGGTGCCGCGCAGCGCGGGCCAGGAGCTGGCAGCCCAGCTCGCAGAGACGTCGCCTAGGGGCTACTTGGAGGTTCAGGGGTAGTCATAAGGGTTCCTTTAAGGGCCCCTATAATGGGATCTATAGGCATTCTATAAGGGTATAGGGTTTAGGGCCGACTTGGAGGTTCATGGGTAGTTATAAGTGGGGTCAAAGTCCCTTAATATGGGTTATAAGTATAGTTACCTTACTTAAAGCCCCACTTACAACCAGCCATGAACCTCCAAGTAGGAAGCTTCGGAAAGATGACGAACCCAGGCTCGACTTTTGCTTAAGGAATCTGGCTCGGAGCTTCGGGGCTCTAAGGTGCCTCCAAGGTTTCCCACCCTGAAACTAGGGTTTAGGGTTTAGGGCTTTTTTTTTTTCGGGGGGGGGGGGGGGGCTCTTTTCCATCCATCTGTGAAGCAGCGGGAATTCCTATACCAGAAGGAGACTGTGGTTGTTGGAGTGGACCCTACTCAACCAACCCCCTTGGTACGGGTTTAGGGGTTTAGGGTTCAGATCGTCCTGGTGTGCATCTTAGTTACTGATGTTTCCTAGCATTTTGGCGATTCGGGATACTCTTCTGGCTCTACAGATTTAGAATAATGGGGGCACTTGTGATCTAGGAGAGAACGATCAGGGTTCTTGGGGCACTACCTGGGGAACCAGTACTGGAACTCCAGAAGGGTTTATTGGGGCGCTTTCGGTTTTCAAGGGGTTACAGAAATCATGATTTCAACCGTTTACCCATAGGCCCCAAAGTAGTTCCTTTTAAGGGTTCATATTTAGAATCATATAAGGCAATCCCAAAAAGGAAGTACTATGGGGCCTATGGGTTACCACACACTAAGACAAAACAATGGCAAACTCAGGGAGGGCCTCTCCGGAGCTTTCCGTAGGCGAGCCACCAGGGCCACGTGCGCTGGAGCCTGTCGGTTTAGGGTTTAGGGCTTAGGGTTTAGGATTTAGGGTTTAGGATTTAGGGTTTAGGGTTTAAGGCTTAGGGTTTAGGGTTTATAGGGTTTAGGGTTTGGGTCAACGTAACCAAGCAACTATCAAGAACTCCAAAGCTCGATTGATATAGGGGCCTTAATAATTAGAATAGGGTGTTGGAGCCCATGGTACTACAACTAGAATAAGGAACCAACCCCCACAATAGTGTTGCTAACTATTTAGGCCTCTATATATTACAGTAAGGGGTGAAGAGCTTATGGCAAAAGGAACCCCCTTTGTGAGCTCTAGGAGCCTCTGCACATTGGGCTTCTGCCGTGCGAGGATCTGAGGGGCACAGCCTTGGGGTTTCGGGGTGCCGCAAAGTTCAAGCCACTGGGTGCTGTAGGATTGTGCTGCAAGATTTGGAGTTCACATAGACCCCCCAACTACCCTCTAATATACCCAAATACCCGTACCCACAATTAAGTCCCATAAGGACTCTATTAAAAAGCCCTTTGGGGGGGCTTAGGATTTTGGCAGTTTAAAGGGCGGGCGCACAGGATGCCCTTCGGGTCGACGAGGTCTCCCTTTCTTCATGTCCTGTTCGTTTTCACTTGACCACTCCCTCTCGCAAAAAACACGTTCTCAAATATTGGCTGTAGAGTCAGGGTGCTTCAAACAAACGACCTTAAAGGGTTCAGGCTTTCAACTCAAATGCTGAATTTTTGCAACCCGACAATTTCTAAAGATCATAGGGCAGTGAACTTGCGGGGCGAAGTGCACCTCAGCCAGTGCACCTTGCGCAGCGGCTACCACAGACCTCAGTGCTAAACTGCCGAATGTAGGAACCTGATTAAGAAACCCTGGCCCTATAACCCCCAAAATAGTAGGGTCCATATATATAAGGAACCCCATAAAGGCCCAAGGTTTCTTAATCAGGTTCCTACAACCCCAATTCGACTGGAAATCCTAAGGCCTCGGTCCTAAGGTTTAAACCCAGGCTCCTCGCATTGAATGCTGGGAACCGGCTTTGTCGTGGAACTCATGACGTTCGGGATTCACGGGCTTATGGCTTCCTCCTGGTACATAAAGTGTATCGTTTAGGGTTAGCGGCCTTGAGGTGTCGGGTTCAGTGGTTTAGATGTTCAAAAGGTGCTGGAATTGGCTTGGCACATGCTGACCTTTAGGAGCTTGCAGGTGTAGTCTAGGAGTGCCACCGTTTTCATGGATTTGGGATGTGCTTGCTTTTGCAGGTTTCAGGTTGTCAATCTTCTAAACACTATAGTAGCCCTATGTAGCATCCGAAGCCGTCTGAGCATCTTCACGCGCTACGGCCAGGTGCGGGAAGGGTTGGGATTCAAATCACGGCAGCGAGCCGACTCCACAGTATGATCCTCGCCTTCCCGTCGGTAGGTCACGGCACAGAGCCTTTCTTAGCAACTCTACTGCTATGCTGGTGGCTGCTTACTACGATGCTTAACATAGCAACCATCAAAAAGGCTATTACCATGACCATCGTGTATGAGACCTAAAGCCTACAAGCCCCATAAACCCTCTCAGACCTACAAGCCCTCTCTGCAAACCCTCGAAAATCACCCAAAAACCCTGAAAAGCCCGTAAGCCCCGGTATACTATAAACCCGATAAGCGCTCTACAAGCCTAAACCCTCAAAACATCTACAAACCCTCTAAGCCCCACACCCGAAAACCCTACAAGCCCCCTCAACCCCATAAGCCCTAAACCCATAAGCATTAATCCTTAAGGCCCCACACCCGAAAAACCCTACAAGCCCCCTCCACCCTGTAAACGCCAAACCCACAAGGGTTATGGGGCCCAATATACTATAATTACAATTAGGAACCACCAAAATAGTATAGGTAAGTAATTTGGCCCCTTTCTTAAGCCTTAATCCCTAACGCTCCGTTGCACGAAAAAAACCCAGGGGTCGGACGGAGAGCTGCTTCGAAACCAGTCCACGAGCCTTCGAAGTCGCAGTGCTTCTTTTTAGGGGTCGGTACGGTTTAGGGTTTAGGGTTTAAGGTTTAGGTTTAGGGTTTCAGGTTTAGGGTTTTTTTTAACCTATGATGGCACACCCTTTCTCCAGAACGCGCCGGCTCATGGTGAGCCCACAGAGTGAAACAGCCGAGAAGGCAGTACTTACGAGCGAGCTCCTCGATCTGCTTTCCGGTTGTCACGACGACCCTAACCCCGTGGTTCCATAGCAGCCCCAGACTCATCAGAAGCCCTTTCTGTGGAGACAGGCTCTGCTGTACCCCCCAAGGTTGCCTCGTACACAGGTCCAGTCACCCCCGCTGTAGAACCATCAGTGTTGTTCTGCTCCACTTGTGGACTTTCTTCACGATCTTCTGTGCTGTTCTGCTCCACCTGTGGACTTTCTTCACGACCTTCCAGACCAGGGAGAGGAACTTCTTCATCAATCGTGGGAGCTTCCTCTTCCTCAACGCCTTCCTGTGTAGCCACCACATCAGGAAACGGAGTTTCCGCATCTTCATCAGACGGGAGTTCTGTGCGCCCGAACGACAAGTTCCTCCTCCCCAAGGTGTCCAGCCGCAACATGTTGAGGCGTCTTTGGTGTGGAGAGACTGTACGCCCAATGGCTGCCTGGCCAGCTTCGATGTGCCTCCATGCGGATAGTCCTCGCATACGGTCCAGTCTGTCGCCACGGAGGAAGACGGGAGCCCACCACCCCAGCAGAACGCAACAGAGCCCAGACTTCTGCAACCACTAGGCTGGCAACTTGCTGGGCGAATACCTGTTGCTGCGGTGATAGACCAGGTTGAGGCGGTTCATCCCAAATATCACCCACACCACCTCCAGGCGGTCCTTCAGCAGTATCAGGGTCGACATCAGGTTCCGGCTCAGGGGCCTCCCAGTCGGCAGCATCGGCCTCATAGTCCACTTCCTCCACTCCTGTGCCTTCATCCGGGAGTTCCACCCATTCTTCAGACCAAGGGAGGTCAGGATCATCAGCCCACCATTCCTCATCCACATTGTCTTCACCCTCATGAGTGTCAGTCGTGCTGGTGGTAGTAGGTGAGTCCTCCATTGCGTTCCACCAGTCGTCCAACCGATATAGTGAGGTTGAGGTCGTAGAAGTCGAGGTCGTCAAGGGAGCTGAATTGAGGATATCTTCTATCGCCTCATCGACGGGGAATCTGCGGGGTCATTGGCATCCCGTTTGCATCCATGGGGGTAGTCATCCCATAGTGCGTCGTGGGGGCACTCGGAATGTGAAGTGGTTCGGCAGGCGGCTGGCTCCCCATCGCCACAGATGCACCAATTGTCAAGGATACACTCGTCCCAGATACGGTCGCCCCAGGTCGTAGGACACCATGTGACATACCAGCTCCAGGCGATGCTCCGAGTCCAGGTAGTAGTGAAGCCATCACCCCAGCATGACACTCTCAGCTTAGACCCAAGCTGCTGCCACCACATTGACCAGAGGGATGCCTCCTCCCAATGCTGCAGCAGCTGCAGTGACATTGGCATCAGCGAGCATGCCATCCAATGCAGCAGCAAATGATGCTCCAGCATTATTGACCATTCCTAGCACAGAGGCCGCGTTGTCTGCAACATTCGCAAGCCCGCGGCCCACCTGCATGCCCTGTAGGAGCTCCGTCTCGCAGCGCTTGCTGTATGATTCCAGTGCTGGATGCGACTCCACCCAGTCGCGTGTTGCCGCGGCTGCCTTCAAGATTCCAACAGCAAAAGATGCCATCGGGTTGAGGGACTGAATCAACAGCTTCATTTGATCCCTTGTCACATTCTGCTGATACTGATCCGATTTGACCACTGTCAGAAGGGTGTTCACAACTGGGGCCACACCAGGTCCTCCTTGATACTTCATCGAGATGGCATGAGCAGCTGCTCCGACCGCTTCGAGCCCCAAGATGAGCGCGGAGATCCCCAACATACCAAAAGGATGTCGATCCACTGCCGCTTCACCCGGCTGGCAAATGTCTGCGACAGTAGTAGCGACTGCGATTGCAGCGCCATTAACGACAGTGCCAATAGGCACATTGATGGCACCCGGGGCACCCGCATTGAAGATCACGCCATCAGCCAACTCAGACAGGCTTTGATGTGTCAGGTGGTGGTGCATGTCGTGGCACCGATTGTTCACTGACAACCACTGGACGAAAGCATCTTTGGAAGCCCCAGCCAGAGCGCAAATGCTGTGCGACCGTTTGGCCGGGTTCTGGGTCTCTTGCGTGTAGCCGTTGTGGCCATCACTGAACATCCGATGATGGCTGGCTCTAACCACGTTAAGCGCAATGAAGTGTGCGTGCCCAGAAAACTCCGCCGCAGCTGCTTGATCTGCCTGGAAGTGGGCAATTAGCCCTGCTGCAAAGCCTTCGAACACCGCTGCGTTGTTCCCAGCCCGCGCGGTGTAAGCTGCCAAGGACAGAACATCTGCGTTTCTGTACGCAGGCGTCCAAACCCCCCCAGCAGCAGCCACAGTGTACAGCTGAAATACGCCCAGGGTATCCGCCCATTTCGTGCGGAATGTGTCGAAATGGGCTTGAGTGACGGCTCCCACTGCAGGGGCCCCTGGAGCTAATCCAATCAGCTCGATGGCTTGGAGCGCCAAGCTTTGGCCAAGGCAGACCTCGTTGTTGTTGATCACGAGCTTTGACGTCACGTCTATATGGCTGATATTTTCAGCCAAGCTGACCAGTCCAGCAGACCCGTTGAAGCCATTCACGATAGGCGCTGCGGTAGCAATGGCTGCATTGATAGAAGCCAGCATCTTGCGGTCAGAAGGACTGAGATTGCCAGGGAGGCCGCGGAATACGATACCGTGTGCTTGGAGTGCAGGGCTTGAGCCAAAATGGCTACGGGGGTTTAAGGTTTAGGGTTTGGGGTCGGTAAGGGGTTCTGATTCTTGAAGATAGCCTAAACCTAAATCCTGAAACCTAAACCCTAGGCCCAGTCCCAGCGAGAGCCTCCGGAAAAGCTCGTCGACCACATCCGGTTGAACGTCGTTGCCTGCAAACGCTGAACATCCAAGGGACTCCAAAGAAAGCAGTAGCAACAATAACAGCAACCATAGTGACAATATGAATACTATTGTCAATGCTACTACAAAGACTGATACTGATCCTGATATATGGAAGTGGTTGTGCATATCTATGTCTATGTCTGCATGTCTATGTGTGTATGTGCATGTGTGTGCGCGCCTGTATTTCTTTGCTTAAGTAGGTACATGCAATACGAAGCCTTCGCAAGCACAGACCACATCCTCACAAAAACCTGGATCCTGAAGCCCCTACCTGGCCCCGTGCACAGGATCCTATAGTTTGCGACATTTGGCGGCGGCATATTCGAATCTTTTCATTAATAAAGAGTACCATACTGTTGATGGACACAATCCTGCATTACCCTTTATAAGGAATATACCATAGTTCCCATAGTTTAGAGTCCTTAAGGTCATGCAGGATTTTGTCCATCAGCAGTAAGGTCATAAAAATAACCTTTTACTACCTACCCTGATGCAATGCCGGCACACTGCCTGCTAGGGCCGAGGCGACATGCCGGAATGCCAGCGCCTCAAGCAACATTAGCTATTCGCGAATGAGCCCCCAAAAAAACGCACAACCAAGTATGTCAGGTTGGGATATCCCATGCCATAACAGGTCTCTGTAAGTAAGCCAATAAAGCAAGTATATCCTACCGAAAAGCCTACATGTTCCTGGTTTCTTGGTTCCTGATTTTCAGTCTGCTTTCCGGCTTTTGGGTGGCTTTCGGAAATTTTGGACTCTTAAACTCACTCAGCCTATCAGTAGGCATTTCCCAGTGTTCTATATATCTACGGTCGGACGGATATTTCGAGGTTCAGTGTTTCAGGGCCTTTCGGGAGCTGCGCCCTTAAACCCTTAACATAGGGGCCTTAATGATTAGAATAGGGTTTTTGGGCCCAGTATACTATACATAAATATAAAAAAGGGAAGCCCGCAAAATGGGATTGGAAATTATTTAAGCCCCTATACCATAGAACCTTGCTATAGATCCCTTATAGACACCCTTTAAGCAACCCGTTAAAGGAACCCTACTATCCTACATGCCCCTTTTTCAACCCTTGGGGCGGTGTGCAAGCCGGGCTGCACTGGGCGCTCGTGCGTGGAGAGCCGCAAGGAGCTGCGGGGCCAAGGCGCCGGAGCTGCGCCTGGGCTCTTGTTACAAGGGATTTAGGGTTTAGGGGTTTAGGGTTTAGGGTTTAGCCTAAGCTACCGTAATAAGGGCTCCTTTGAGGGTCTATAAGGGCTCCTTCAAGGGTTCTTAAGGGATTTAGTTTAAGCTACCGCAATAGGGGCTCCTTTAGAGGATCTGTAAGGGCTCCTTTACGAGTTCTTGTTGAGGGATTAACTTCAGTTGCCATAATAAGGAAACCAGACTATTTCTACAGGTGCCCAGTTAAGTTTACACAAATACCAAAAACATAGATCCTTCATTGTGGTAACTTTACTATAGATGCCTAGTTAAGTTCATACACATACAAGAAATAGATCCTTTACTATGGTAGCTTGAATTGAATTCCTTAAACCTCAAACCCTTGTAGAACCCCTATTATGGTAACTTCAAACAGGTTCTAAGTTCAGTATAGATTAATCTATACTGAACTTAGAACCCTAGCAACAATTACAATTTTAGCTGTTTCTTAGGGATTATAATCACCAAAAATTTTCAAAATATTTCTAAGTACCCCTAAGAAGTTCCTTAAAAAGAACCCAGGCGCTGCGAGGCGCCGGCGCCCGGGCGGCCCAGGAGGAGCTGCCGGAGGCTCCGGAACTCCTCCAAAGGCATTGAGGTTCTAAAAGGGTTCTTTTACAGGGGATCTATAAGGGTTCTATAAGATTTCTACAAGTAATCTCTATAAGGCTTCTTTAAGTGTTCTATAGGGTTCTTTAAGGGGATCTATAATGGTAAGGGATCTCTAGAAGGGTTCTTTAAGGGGGTCTTTAATGGTAAGGGATCTCTCGAAGGGTTCTTTAAGGGGATCTTTACTGGTAAGGGATCTCTAGAAGGGTTCTTTAAGGGTTCCTTAGGGGATCTATAAGGGTTCTATAAGGGTTCTTTAAGGGGATCTTTAGTGGTAAGGGATCTCTAGAAGGGTTCTTTGGGGGGATCTATAAGGGCAAGGGATCTCTAGAAGGGTTCTTTAAGGGGATCTTTAATGGTAAGGGATCTCTAGAAGGGTTCTTTAAGGGGATCTATAAGGGTTCTTTAAGGGTTCTTTAGGGGATCTATAAGGGTTCTACAAGGGTTCTTTAAGGGGATCTATAAGTGTAAGGGATCTCTAGAAGGGTTCTTTCGGGGGATCTAAAAGGGTAAGGGATCTCTAGAAGGGTTCTGTAAGGGGATCTTTAGTGGTAAGGGATCTCTAGAAGGGTTCTTTGGGGGGATCTATAAGGGCAAGGGATCTCTAGAAGGGTTCTTTAAGGGGATCTTTAATGGTAAGGGATCTCTAGAAGGGTTCTTTAAGGGGATCTATAAGGGTTCTTTAAGGGTTCTTTAGGGGATCTATAAGGGTTCTACAAGGGTTCTTTAAGGGGATCTATAAGGGTAAGGGATCTCTAGAAGGGTTCTTTGGGGGGATCTAAAAGGGTAAGGGATCTCTAGAAGGGTTCTGTAAGGGGATCTTTAGTGGTAAGGGATCTCTAGAAGGGTTCTTTAAGGGGATCTATAAGGGTTCTATGAGGTTGCTACAAGTAATCTCTATAAAGGATCTATAAGGGTTGCTTAAGGGGATCTATAAGGGTTCTATGAGGTTTCTACAAGTAATCCCTACAAGGGGTCTATAAGGGTTCTTCAAGGGATTTGTGAGGTTTCTAGAAGGGTCCTATACGTCATCTCTATAAGGGATCTATTAGGGCTCTTTGAGGGTTCTACAAGGGTTCTATAGGGGATCTATAAGGGTTCTACAAGGCTTCTATAAGGGATCTATTGGAGGGGGTTAGGTCTTCAACTGGAGGGGGGGGTCGGTTCTACGATTTTGGATTTTAGGGCTCTGGGTTTCGGGGTTGGGGCTCTGAAATGGAGGGTTTAGGGTTTAGGGTTGGGGGTTAGGGGTTTAGGGTTTAGGGCCTGGGGGTTTGGGGATGGAGGGTTTGGCGGGTGAGGGTTTGTTTGACTGTTTATCCATCAAGTTGCTGTGTCTCCTGGACCGAAAAAGCTAACCGTTCAAGTTTGGTTATGGCCGGCTTGCGACTGCGAACCCCAATAAACCCTAAAGCTGCAAAGCTAGCTACCCAGAGATTGAGATTTCGGGTTTGGAGCCATGCCTCGCCCCGCCCAAACCTCAGAAGGCTTCTTGCGAACCCTCAAGCCGAAACCATCGAGCCCTTTGACAGAACCGAAAACCCTCGACCCCTAAACAACAGAAGGTTGAACCCTCAGACCTCAAACCCGAAGCCTCAAGTACTTCAAACCTAAAGCCTAACCCACACCCTAATGGATGTTAAAATCCTAAACTCCAAGCCCGAAGCAACTAAACCTTGAACACTAAATCTCCCGCTGCAGGCTGTTCGAACCTCCGTGAGTGCCGGAGGCTCCCGCAGGGGGCCGCCCAGTGGTGCCTGGAACAGAACACGGTTTAGGGTTCCTTTAAGGGTTCCATACTAGGGTTCTATAATAGGGGTCACGGCCTAGGCTTTGAGGTCGTGGGTTCGGGTTCGTGTTTGGAAGTTGGCAAACCTGGGGTTCTTGCTTGGACAAGATTTCTGTCGCAAGCGCACCGTGTTCCCGTCCAAACCTGGTAGAAAGCTGTGGGCCCGCATCTATCCTGCAACATCCTGCATCTATCCTGCATCATCCGGTCCTGGTTATCATATACCGTAGCCTACCAACCAACGCTACTTTGGCAAGACTGTAATATAGAAGCCTGAGTAATTTGAGTATGAAAAACCCTCCAAAAACCACAGTCCAAGTCTAAAACGCAGCTCTGAGCCACAATGACAATCGATTCCCTCTTGGAGGTTCATGGGTAGTTATAACTGGATTTACAAGTAGGGTAAATATACTTACAACCCATAATAGGGGACTTATAACCCCACTTCTAACTACCCATGTACCTCCAAGCTGCCTGCAGAGACAGGATCGTGGGCTCCAGAGCCACAGCACTACAGAACTCCTCCCAAAGCTCGGGAGGAGGGTTCAGGTTTATAGGGTTTCGCACTTAGGGTTTGGGGGTTTAGGATGGGGAAGTTTGGGGGAATACCGATTTTTGTTAAAGGTACGCCCTGTATCCTCCCACCGATGCCGGCCCGTATGGTTCAGCGTACGAAACCAAAGCTCCAATGTGGTTTGGTGTTTAGGGCTCAGGCTTCACCTTAACCGGCAAGAGCCTACTTGTCGGCGGGATCCTATGAATCTAGAATCTAGATGATGTTATGTGTTTCGGCTTCTACCCGGGCCCTGGTACAAAAACTCGTAGGCTGCGTAAATTAGGCTATAGGGTCTGGGAAACCTGTCCCAAGAGGGCTGGGGTGAAGGCGGCTACGCGCAACACCTTACACCACCACACCAGAACACAAACCCCAAGCCCAAAACCCCAAACCCGGACTAGGCCCCTGAATAATTAGAATAAGGTTTTGGGGTGCAGCAGACTGAACGTCCGGGCGAGCAAAGAAAAGCAGAATAAGGTTTTGGGGTATACTATACATACCATAACTACTTCAATAAGTCAATAACCCCGAAGATAGTAGCCCCAGTCGTCGACTCTCCTCCTCGGCGAAGTGCTCTAAAGCACGGGCATTCGTGCCCAAGCCGCATCGGCCCACAGCGTGGCGAAAGTCACAGGAGGGCCGAAAGGCGGCCAAGGCCTGCACGGCGTAGCCTGGTTTCTTTGGCGAGCCGAGGGTGTCGATAACGTCCCACTCAATGATGGTTTAGGGTTTAGGGTTTAGGGGTTTAGGGGTTTAGGGCTTTAGGGTTTAGGGTTTAGGGTATTGGGGTCCAACAGGGACCGTATTAAAGCTTGTCGCTCGCAGAAACTTCAAACCCACACGGTGTTCGAATGTCTCTGGTGCGGCCCTAACACAGTGTTCATAACTTCATCACTTGGCTGTGGAGGTGTACGACTCTCTCGGCACGATACCAGTTCACAGCATACCCGTGACCACGTGCAATATAAGTGTCTGAATCATTTGCAACAATATCCCCTTATAGCCCATCTAAGACTACAGCAGAAGAGACTCACTTCGTTATCCCCTTCGTCGCTCCTAAACTTCGAACTTCACCCCAGATCCCTAAACCCTAAACCCTAAACCCTAAACCGTACAGCACCCAAGCAGCCGCCCCGCGTGGAGATGACCACCACGGCGCTGGCGGTGCCCGGAAGGATTCGAAGCCTCTCGCAGAGGCCGCCGAAGGAAGAGAGCTCCTGGTACGTCAGCCGCAGCTGCACCTCGCTTGCTGGGGTTTCGAGCTTTGGGAGTAGCCGTTTTAGGATTAGAGGTCAGTTTACTGAAAGGGGGGCTACTGTATCAACTACGATCCTCCTTTAAGCCGTGGTTCTTCTTTACGCATTCACCGTTTAGGGGACAAGCCTCGCTAGGGATCCATGCCATCCCGAGCCCTCAGCCCGGTAAGCGTGAGTCCCTAAACCTCCGAACCCCAAGCCTCACATCCTATGAGGTCCTATGACTTCAAAAGCGAGCCCTGGAAAGGAAGCAAAGTGCAAAACCCAACCCTAAACCACTAAACCAGAAAGCCCCGAAAAACCCGAAACCCTAAACCCTAAACACTAAACCCAAAACCCAAAACCCTAAACCTAAAACCCAAAACCCCCGAAACGGGCTCACCTGGCAGTTGCTGGAGTCCAGGGCTACGAACTCTTTCTGCGAGTTGGCAGCGTCCAGCAGCCGCGCCATGGAACACAGCGCACTCGCATCGCAAAGAGCTCTCAGCTTGCCTGGGTTGGCCTTTAAACACCCTGAAAAAAAAAAATATATATATATATATATACATATATATATATATATATATGCTCACACCCCCCCCCAAGACCTACCGCGAGGTGCTTCGGCTAGCAATGGGTAGTAGGTCATGGGGGGGGGTGTGTCCATATATATATATATATATATATATATATATATATATATGCCCCCCCCCGGTGACAGACCACGGGTCTAAAAAACACCGTGCACAACGATATTCTGTGAAGCAAAACCGTTACATGAGGTATATAGTATAGCACCAGACGTGCGGCACATGAGTTACGTAATAGTCTTGTGGTAGTATCGGTATTAGGGTGAGTATTGTTATTAATATTAGTACTATTGCTTGCTGTAAGTATACGTATCAATATTGCCAACTATAAATTAGTGTTAGTGCTCATGTTCGTGTTAGAGTTAGCGCTAGTGCCAGTGTCAATGTCAGTAATACAGCACCACTGCTACGAGTAGTATCAGTATCAGTCTTAATGCTGGGTTTAACAGCAGCTTATATTCGCAGAAGTGCTAGTATTAGTATCAATATTAGAACTAGTTAGTTTTGATATGTTAGTATATTGATAGTCTCGTATATTAGCAGATTAGTATATCAATACATCAATGTATTCGGACAGCAAAATATTTGCATACTTGTATACTAGTATATTTTACATGTTAGTACAACTGGTGCATGACTACACTACTATACTGCTGTATTAGCTTACTAGTATATTGACATACCAGTATATTCGTACGTTAGCATATTAGTGTACGAATATGTGTACTATATTACTGTTTTATCTAATCATGTATAAGTATATCAGTATGTTGGCATATTAGTATACGAACTTGTCATGTCGGTATTCTTGCATAGTGCAGTAGCCGTATATGATTATAGTCACATATTCGTATAGTATATTCATACAACAACGAGAAGTATATTGATACATTGGTATATGGGTATATGCCTATGCCAAAGCATTAATACATGAATGCACTGATGTATATATCTGTATCTTAAGATAGTGGTACGTATTTTATGTACATGAGTATATGCAGGTGTCTATTAGTAATGGTATTAGTTTTCATATCAATATGAATATACTATTGGTATTCGTAGGAGTATTAATGTCAATACTAGTAGAAGTAGGACTATTTATACTCGTAATAGCCATAATATGAGTGTTCATGCTGGTAATACTAGTGGCATTCTTGAATATGCAGCAGATTATCAAAGTCCGTATTAGTGTTGGTGATAGCACTACTGTTAACGCACAAGGGTTTACGTATTCGTATTCGTAGGAGTATAAATAGCTATGTAAATATTGATGTTAGTATAGATTTTGTGTTAAGTATTAGCAGTAGTGTTAGCGTTAGTACTATCATATTATTGATGATATACATTCGAAAGAATGTTTGTATTGTTATTACTCTTGACCACGTGAAATTCTAACAGTTGAATTCATGAGTGAGTTAAAGGATTTGTATTTTAATATGGTGGTATGCATGTTTATGTACATTAGTACATACAGGTGTGTGTTAGTATTGGTATTATTATACATTATTATCAATATGAATATGGTTATTGATATGCGTAGGAGTACTAAGAGCAATACTAATCAATCTTAGTATTTGTGTTATGCATATTCGTACTAAGCTTTATAGAAGTGTAATATTAGTAGTAATGCTGGTATTAGCTTGAGCATTCAACAAATGATCAATGTCAGTATGTTCAATGGCAATACTATATGTAGGAGTATCAATACATATATGTATATATAGATATACAGATAGATAGAGAGATATTCGTGTAAATATGGGCATGAGTATTGACAGCCCTTGCCTTTGCAAGTAATCTGGTCCGATGCGGAGACTAGCACGACAAGGCGCGCGGGTGTCCTACCAAGAAAGGAATTACAGAGCACACGTGTATGGATGAGGGTTGTGCTGATACACTACATAGTAAGCACTACACAGTAATCTTACTTGAGTCATATATAGAACAGATTCCAGCATTTCCAAAATTTCCAAAATTCTCTCCCCTAACTTTCCGCATTTCCAAAATTTCCAAAATTTCCAAAATTTCCAAAATTTCCGAAATTTCCAAAATTTCCAAAATTTCCGAAATTTCCAAAAATTTCCAAAATTTCCAAAATTTCCAAAATTTCCAAAATTTCCAAAATTTCCGAAATTTCCAAAATTTCCAAAATTTCAAAAATTTCCAAAATTTCCCGACCTAGTCGACAGGATTTTTCCAAAACATAAGGGCGGACTTTTTGGAAATTTTGGAAATTTTGGAAATTTTGGAAATTTCTGAAATTTTGGAAATTTTGGAAATTTTGGAAATTTTGGAAATCCGGAAAGTTAGGGGAGAGAATTTTGGAAATTTTGGAATTGAGGCTTTGAAAGCTGAGTGCCCCCTCCCCCCGATCACAGACCATGCACTACGACTGAGTCGAAAGGGCATGGTCTGTCATGGGGGGGGGGGTGACCATATATATATATATATATATTTTTTTTTTTTTTTTTTTTTTGGGGGGGGGGTCCCTTATAAATCCAAATAAGGAAAATAAAAAATGTCCCAAAATCCAACCTAGTTGCCCCGGTAGTCCGCCGTGTCCTGTAGCTGTGGGTTTAGGTCAGGGGTCGAAATTTTCGAGTTCAGGGATGTTGAGGGCTTAGGAGTAGGGGATCCAAATCTGTGAATTCAGGACAGCACCGGCATCAGGAATCGAAGTCTTGTACGGCATTGTGCAGATGGGTTAAAACTCGCTTGCTGAAGGGGCATGATATCCTAGTGCCTGTTCTTGCTCGGACAAACGAGACAGCGTGTATCGGCCCCAAGAAATCACAGACCCGAGCAACGGCCAAGGGCTTAGGGCGTGAGGCTGTTGCTCGTGTGCCAAGGCACTATGCCGCAGCCGTACTTGAACTGGAGCATTTCCTGGGCTCTCAGAGTTGGGTTCATCTGGGCTCTCAGAGTTGGGTTCATCTCTTACACTGGCCTATCGTACGCAACATTTCGGCACTGATGGTCAGCACGCGCATTCACCCGCAGGGATAAGGCTAACATCTTCTTGAAAGTGGCCTTGCCGACTACTGTAGCTGGGCAAGCAGGTGCCAGCGGAATGCCAGAGTTCTTAGGATCACACTTAGGAGATACCTTGGGACGGAGCCCGTGCCTCTTGAAGACCATGCCCTGCACACCTCGAAGGCTGCCGATCACTAGCACTTGACCCAACACCTCCGAACAACTCAAGTCGACTTGAACCTTTCTCTACCTTTCGTCGCATTGCACAGTCCAGGTCGCATCCACTACGGCCGCAAAAGCAGAGACCAGCGACTCCTCTCACGCCACTTGAGGGCTTGGACTTGCTCTGGGCTAAGGCGAAGGCTCCAAAAGTTGCAGCTTAGGCTTAGGCTGGAGAGATATGCCACCGAGACCCAAGCCGCAAAGCCTACGTGCCCGTGATACTCACCCATCATCGCCAATGCTCCTGCATCTTTTTTGTGGCTGAATGCCAGGGCATCTCCAGCACATGATTAGAGCGCTCTCACATCCGTCCCACCACCACGCAAAGCACAACGAAACCGCTCCTGAAAGTCCAGGTCACTTGGGCCCACAGGAAGCGTTGTTTCCTTGGCCAATCAAGGAGCAAAACAGTTAGACAACTCTGACTCGGAAGATTGAAGGATGGAGGACACATGAAGCAGAGTGAAGCTTTCGGGTCGATCTCATACATGGTGGGACGTGTCCCTTGCAGTAGGAAGCTCTCATGCAAACATCGCCAAAGCTGGACAAAACTTGCAGGAAAGCGTGCTAAAGACCTCAGCTCCAGAAATCCTGCAAAGAAGTCCCAGGTCCCGAGCAAAGCCCGCCTGAACCCTACCACAGCCCTCTCGCCTCGGTTCAAGGTCACACAGTTCTGGGCTTAAGCTTAAAGTCGAGGAATGGCACTGGCAACTCCTGGGTGTCATGCACCCCTACAGAAAAGAGCTTTTATGTAAAAGGGCAAGGAACCCTTCAAGGAAACCGTGAAAGGAAGACTTGAAGAAACCCCTAAAGGAACCCCGCCAGTATCAGCTCGGGATCCAGTATGTTGGCCGCTGGCGGCGCTGGTGCCTGCAGTCTTCCAGATGAACATATATATGTGGGTCTTGGGGTATTGGGTGTTGGGGCTTGAGCTTCGGGTTTGTAGGGTTCAGGAGAAAGGTTCCGGTAACAGAGGGGTCTGAAGAATCAACAATGCGACCTCATGGGCACCTCTGATCACCTGTCATATTCCTGTATTTCCTGTAACTGCATCATACCCCGAAATCGGAGAGGTGATGGTGGGTGCATGTGTGGTTCACCTGGGACTCGAGGTCTCGAAGTCAGGCCCGGCACCCGCGTTTCGTGCTTCCAATCTTTAGATACCTCTCTTTCAAGACTCCCGAAGACCTGCCCTATTTAAGAAAAAAACCTGAACTGTCGAGGGACCCTCATCCCGTAAAAACCAAATCCCCCAAGGGTTTGGGAGTCCCTGGTATCCGAAAAGGACCAGAGCCTCCTCGTCCTCCTCGTCCTGCTGCTCCTCCGGAGCTGGACGGGCCGGGCTCGCGCCTGGCATGCTTTGCGCGCTCCCTGGCCCTCTCATAGGCTGTATAAACTTGTTTTTCAATTTTAATGGGGTTCTAGAAGGGAGTTGGACTGGTTCAATGGCTTAGGCTTGTGCTTTTTAGTTTCTTAAGGGTTTTAGAAGGGCAGTCGACTGGTGCAATGGCTTATAAAGTCTCATAGGGGCGGTTTATATGGGTTGGGACCTACCGCTTGCAACTCAGTCGGGGTCACGGTCACTATCCTCAAAACTGGCGCGGAGAAGAAAGGGCATGGGGACCCAGTAGATCTGCTTGCTCTGTAATCTATAGGCTAAGGCATGCGTTCTCCCTGGAAACCCTACGGACGCAGAAAAGGTTGTAGGCTGTGGGGTCTTTGGGGGGAAGGGATGAAGACTCGTTGGTCAACCTACCCTAAGGCCCCAAAGTAGTTCCTTTTTGGGGTTTATATATAGAATCCTATAGGGTATTCCCAAAAAGGAACCACTTTGGGGCCTCTGGGTATCGGCAAGTAGTGGTCCAAAAGCTCTCACCGGGATGGTCGCCCAGTCGACAGACTCAGGGCAGAGCCTGGGGTCCCTACTTAGAGGATCATGGGACTTAGTAAGTAGGTCATAATTGGGGTTATAAGTCCCCTAAGTGGGGCTATCCTAATTATAACCTACTTATAACCTTACTCACTAAGTCCCAAGAGCCTTCAAGTAGTCAAGAGTCCCCCGAGGACTGCAAAAGGCAAGTCTCGTACGGGAAGCCCAAATCCGCAAACACTCATTAAGAGGCTGGAAATTCAGCGAGATGTAGGATTCAATTTAGTCGTTGGGGCTTCGCTCTTCGGTTCCGGGGTTCAGGGTTGGAAGGGCTTCTTGAACCGAACCTTCACGGGCTAAGCAAAAGCCCTAAACTCCCGAACCGCAAGCCCTGCCCCCTCCCTCCCAGCCAAACAGAGAGCAACATGACGGCCCTGAACCACGCGAGGACCACCAAGCAACCGGAACGAACCCCTTGAACCCCAAACTCACAGCAAACATCCGCCTGTTGGCGACAGGGTGGCCTCAAAAAGTGGAGGACGTCTTCTGTTTGGGGAGGAGAAGATCACAGTTCTGGGCTCAGGATTTACTCCCTGGCCCTCAGTAGGGAATAGGGATGGATTATGGGGACTGTTGTTGGGGATGATACAGGGACTACTGTAGGGATCTATTCCCCCATTCCCTACTAAGCACCAGGGAGTTTGGGGTGGGTTGGGGGTTCGGGGTAGGGATCAGGACGTGACGAGCATAACATGGATTCAAAGTGCTCGAAGCTACCGAGTCTCCTATTTGCAGCAATCATGTCCATAACTCCTCGAAAAGAGACTCGGCAACGATAAAACAGTGGAAAGCTCCACCATATGGGAGTTTCCGAAAATGGAGGACCCTAATATAGTACCCCAAACAGTACAGTACGATCCTAGCAAGCCCCCCGGGAATCCGAAACTGTCGCGAGTCTCCCGCCGACTCAGCCATGGTCGGAGGGGCGACCAGGCAGGGGCCTTTGGGAAGAAACGCAGGAGCCGTCTACCTATCTTTTACGCTTTGCAATGGTACTTTGGGAAGAAACGCAGCTTTGCAATGGCATGGCGTGGCATGTACATATACGTAACATACCTATGGTACACATACACACATGCATATCATGAGTGTCTGTGTGTGCGAGTTTTTACAGGTTGCCGTGCTTGTGGCAGGGATTCAGATTAGAAGGAAATGATTCGAATGTCGAACATGCCTTGGGTGGCTTTCTTAACTGGGCCATGAGGATGCTAACAAGAGTCAATTGACGGGAATATTCACGCCCATGTTGAGGCTGACTTTTTACGTCGAGATCCGGGGTTTAGGGTCCATTCGGGAAGTTCGGATTGCATCGCAAGGTGCAGCGTTTAGGAGTCAAGGACCTTTGATGCAGGCTGCGGGATCTGCAGATCAGGGCGGTCGGTTCAGTTCTGCCAACACAGCCCTCACCAACAAAAACTGACACCTTGCCCAAACTGCAACCCACCATCCTTCACAGATGTCAGAGCCCTACACCAACTCTTAGTCCTCCATTCAAAAACCCGCTCGGCTGAAAATCCGAACACTATATTCCTCAACAGGGAACCCGACCCTGACTAAACTCTAAAAACCCTCGAACCCTAAATCCTAATCCAAAATCCCAAAAGAAATTCCTCCGAACCTGGTCCTGTTCCCGGCAACGGGTAGCTGCCGAAGCCCCAGGGATACCTTCGTCATGCGCAAGAAATCTGAGATTTAACTAAGGACTGTCACAAAAGGGGCCTTCATGACTGCCTAGACTATTCCTACGGGTTCCTTATCATAATTATGGTATATAACAATATTCAAAGGCTGTTCTTAAGGCATTCGTTTAAAGGTTGCCAAGTTGGTGTTACAAAGGGTTTGTGAAAGGGCCCTACGGTTTAGCTTCATGTAATTAGGAGCTGCTTTGAACCCTTTATCTCAAGAATTCTACTCCAAGGGCAATGCTTTCCGGGATTGAATATGAAAGGCTGTTGGGTTTCATGACGCCGGTGGCTGCAACACTCAGTTCCCATCTGCCACGAAAAGTCGCTGCGACGTATATGGAGGGCTAGCTTCAGCTGTCGGTTAGATCGAGCAGATGGACAGCAGGCGAGTTGACACGAGCTGGCGACGCACAAGCGTATCAAGAAGGTAAAGATATGACACTAGCCTAATATGCAAACAGGACATTCATTCAGCTAGGAGTAGAATGCCAAACCCTTAAACACCTGAACCTTCGACCCCAATCCCCAAAACCTCCGAGTCCTAGACGCCAAGAACTATTCCCAAAACCACAAATCAGTCCCAAAAACCTCTACATCCGAGATGTGCAACCCTTACCCCCGTCACTGCGAAGAAGTCCCCTTCATCTCAGGCTGCGACAGCACTCCGAATGGCGTGGGCTGGCCATAGAAGCCCGGCGCTATTCCTGCAAATGTCAGGTTTGTGCCTTTTGGTCTCGGGACCCTCAGGGGAGACCCTTTATTTAGGGCCGGGCGAGGAGGGGTCGCCTTTGGCAAAAGGTGCTTGGCTTTTCGAGCTTGGGGTCTTGATATTGCAGGGCTCTCAGAATTTCGGGGGGTTCCTGTGCCTGGCGTCTTGCAACAGGGATCTAGTGACAGAATACGGTGCATGTTAGGTTGAGTTGGCTTTCAGAAACTTCCACTCTACAACGGCATTGGGGCTGTTGGCCTTCATGATCCTGTTTGTCTGAAAGGTTGGAGCTTTAAGAGTTTTGGGGTGCAAGCCTCGTGCAAAGCGCTCAACGCCAGACCCTGGGTTGAGGCGCTGACGTTTAAGTACTGAGGCCTTGGTGCTTTCGCTCCCTAAGGCAAAAGGCAGTTCAGAAACGCAGAACACACGTGACGTCTAAGCTTTACGCAGAAACTTACATCGCTGGATCGATTTCATAAGGACCACATGAATGAGCCCCTCAACCCTGAAGCCCTTGACGGAAGGATCCTTTCTAAAAGGATCCCATGAATGAGCCCCCAAGTCTAGAGAACCAAGCCCCACCAAGCCGGCCTAGTGGTTGAGGCAGCGCCGCCCTGTGTGCTGGGCGCTGCAGAGTTTGGGGCTGAGGGGTTCTATAACGACGGCTCTGTAGGTTTGGGGTTCCAGAGTTTTGGTGTTTGGCGTGTAAGGGTTTCGGTGGCTTTGGGCTTGAGGGTTTGTGCAAATTAGGGCCGCGGGCACAGGGTAGGACGTGTGGAAGTTACAATCGCTGCATAGCAACTAGTGGTCCATATATTTTCGAACGAACTTCTCGAGTCTCGAACTTTTGGTAGGGCCATCAGGCACCTTCAGTACAATTGCAAGAGGTTTCACGGGCTTCAGAGTCCACCGTTCGAGGCTTCGGATGGGTAGAAGATCAGAACTGCAGCATCTACTCGTAGTAATCTTAGTATTCTTATATACAATGTATATAGTTTAATATGGTAGTATTCTAGTATTTGTCGTTTTGTTTATCAGCAGGAGCAAATCTCTGCCGTGTTCGAAGGGTCCGCATAATTTAGTTTGTGTTACAAGCGGGGAGAAGCCTCTCGGTGTAAAAGTAGATCCTGAACACAGCATCTCTAAACACAGTCTCAAATATCCAAGAAGACGTCCCGCATGCGATATCTTTAAACTCGAGGCTCTGGGCGGGCTTATAGGCTCTATATATGTCCGTCTTTCAGGGCATGCTTCAGGGATTAGGAGGACATCGAGGCAGGTCAGCATGTCAGGGGACTGTACTTCAACCCTCTTGCATTCCCTGCTAAGACCCGCAAGCGTGCAGGGAGGACGTATGATTGGGAAACGACGCCGCTGCAGCTTCCCACGCGGCCTGTAGCGAACTGGAACTCTATAGAACCCCGAAAGACCCAGAACCGAAAACATTAACATCCCAAAGCCCCAAAACCACATACCTGAAGCCCGAAGCCCAACATCCATAAACCCTAAAACCCTCAGACCTCCCTGAGACGTCGAGTTTCCTTCACACTCGGGGAGGTCCAGGTCTACGACTACGGCTTAAAGGTCTGAATAGGGTTTCAGGGTATACTATAGCGGCAAGGAAGCCTGCGACTGGTTGTACTAATTAATTGTTCCGACCTCTATATTCGGTTTAGGGTTTAAGGTTTAGGGTTCCGACCTCTATAGAAAAGCGTAAAAATCATAAAATCATGGGTACCTTGCTCAAACATGCTCAGGGTTCTTCATCAGCGCGCCTTTTAGTCGGGATCCTTGTGCAAAGGCTCCCACTTTTAAAGGATCCGTCAATTTTCTGAAACTCGCATGCGGGGCATCGGAAGTAAAGCCTTCGACCCCGGGGGTTTAAGCTTTAACCCCGCCACCCTCCCTCACTGGGGTACTTGGAGGATCATGGGACTTAGTAAGTATGGTTATAAGTAACTTAATTGGGCTTATAAGTATAGTTACCTTAATAATAACCGTAATTACTAAGTCCCATGATCCTGTAAGTAGTTGCCAATGGTGTTAAGTCATATGGTTCAGGTTTGGGGTTTAGGGAGTTGTTGTACTGCTGTAGGATGTAGGATTGTAGGATATTTAAGGGGGTATATAATCGGTATATATATATATATATATATATGGGGTAGGCACGGCAGGTGCGGAAGAAATCATGAGATCTCTGGTTGCCTTGCTTATGGCGTGCATGCTCCTCGGTCAGGGCACCTAAACCCTGAACCCTCGAGGGCATTGTCAACGCTGAAGAGGTCGACGAGTCCCGGGGACGAACGGGCTTCGAACGGCTTCATCACGTTTGCGAGCCCAGAGACATAAAAGCAAACCTAGCACCCTGGAGCCTTGATCAGGGTACCCCGGAACTTAGAAGACATGTTCCATACAGATTATATATATATATATATATATATGCTCACCCCCCCCCCCAAGATCCACGCCTGCCCTGCCCAGGTACTGGCCTAAATACGCTGCGACTGCACCAAAGATTTCGCAGATCCTACATTCTGCGTTTCCTTCATATACACCTTGAGTTTTCCAAGCGACATACATTCGCGTACGGCTTCTTCTCGTGTTGCAAAAGAACGCAAGCTTGCATGCATGTTCTGTGTGTGTATAGGTTTTTGCATGCAGCAGTATGGGCTCTGAAGGTAACACGCAACAGGAAAGCAAAAATATATCATCCCATATAACATAGTATCACGACAAGTATCGATATGAAAAGACGGCCCTATTTCTACACCTCCCATATATATGAGACGCATCGAGATTATAGATAATGTCCGTGAACACGAAATCTATCGATACTTTCAGGGCTCAACACCTTGTATTTCACCAACATAGTACCCTTTAGATTACATTTTAGAACACTTTGCAAAATTCCACTCTCATAACTTTTGTATCTTGTACAAATCCATCTGAATATCCTGTCGCACACCGTATACAAGACCACCTATATATGATACACCCCGCACGCATTCTATTACACATACCCTATAGGACACTCTATACAAGACACTATATAGAATATCTTATAGGATGTCCTGTAGAATATATTCTCTATGTATCTTGAAACCTTTCATATGGAATGCACTGATATAGAATACCCTCATGCATTATTGAATACCCTAGAGCTTCTGATACTTTCAGTCATGGCCCGTATATCTTTTGAATATCCAAAGTACCTTACAGAATACGACATAGAATACCCTACAGAATACCTTATGGAACACATAGTACCCTCTATATATCGCACTCCTCATGGAAGACCGTCTGGAATACTCCAAAGAAGACCTCACAGAATGCCCCTATGGCCCTATATATGACAGTCCATGTATACAGTATATGTACCTTGAACACATATGACACCGCACGCATTATATTACACATACCCTATAGGACACTCTCTACACGACACTATAGAATATCTTATAGGATGTCCTGTAGAATACTTTCTCTATGTATCTTGAAACCTTTCATATGGAATGCACTGATATAGAATACCCTCATGCCTTATTGAATACCCTAGAGCCTCTGGAATAGCTTATCATATGATCAAGCCTCACTACACGAAAGTGTACAAGGTGAAGCTGCCGAACGTCAACTTTCTGAGTGTGAAAAGCGGCACGCAGATAATCGACCGCTTTTTGGGACATTTGCGTAGCTTTTTGAAGCACACAGATCGCACTCCAGGCAACCAGGCCCTCACAAGGAAGATTCGCTCAGCCCAGTTCACCTACTGGTTTCGCTATGGCAACATGTGGAAAGCCACAGGTACCATGCTTGACTTCCTTTGGAACAATAGCTAGGGGAGCTGCCTTGCCTCTGCAAATGCCATCGCAGGCACCATTTTGATTTCGATGCTCCAGCGGTAAGCTGTGAATCGGCACCCAGCGACTCCTCGCGCACAAAACATCGGCCCGAAGCAATCGTGCATCAGTCCTGCTCCACATGGTTTGCCGAGACGTCGGACTCATGTTCGTACTGAAAGTAATTAGATCGTCCACCTCCAACAATCTTTGCCGCAGCATTCACGGTTCCAGCAAGAAACTTAGAGTAGAATGGTACCTGAATTCTGCTTCTCCAAACCCAAATTTTAGGGACAGTACAGCACTTTAGGGCACTGGAGCTTCAATAGTGCTGTACTGTCCCTAAATTTGGCCTCTGCCAAACCCAACTTTTAGGGACAGTACAGCACTTTAGGGCACCTGGGTTTCAAAAGTGCTGTACTGTCCCTAAAATTTGGCTTTCCCAAGCCAAAAGTGCTGTACTGTCCCTAAAAAACCTAAAAAACCTATCCTCCAGAGACTATCGGCTGGGAACGCTTGAAGGTTGCTGGGAGATAGGTTTTTTAGGTTTTTTAGGGACAGTACAGCACTTTTGGCTTGGGAAAGCCAAATATTAGGGACAGTACAGCACTTTAGGGCACTGGAGCTTCAAAAGTGTTGTACTGTCCCTAAATTTGGCCTCTGCCAAACCCAACTTTTAGGGACAGTACAGCACTTTAGGGCACCTGGGTTTCAAAAGTGCTGTACTGTCCCTAAAATTTGGCTTTCCCAAGCCAAAAGTGCTGCACTGTCCTTAAAAAACCTAAAAAACCTATCCTCCAGAGACTATCGGCTGGGAACGCCTGCAGGTTGCTGGGGGATAGGTTTTTTAGGTTTTTTAAGGACAGTACAGCACTTTTCGCTTGGGAAAGCCAAATTTCAGGGACAGTACAGCACTTTGGGGCACTGGAGCTTCAAAAGTGCTGTACTGTCCCTAAATTTGGCCTCTGCCAAACCCAACTTGTAGGGACAGTACAGCACTTTAGGGCACCTGAGCTTCAAAAGTGCTGTGCTGTCCCTAAAATTTGGCTTTCCCAAGCCCAAATGAAAAGGACTGCACAGCACTTTTCAACACTAATGCTTGTAAAATCAGATTGATAGTGACAGCATACTATTGTGCGTAGTGGTATATCAACAAACTTTTCCAAAAATACAAGTTATGTCATGCCTTTGGTTCCTTGGCGGTATTTTGGTGTTGGCAGTCTGCCTCCCACTAAGCCATTGATTTCGGAACCAGATCCTGGTGTGCAAAATGTTCGATGTCAAGAGTTTGTAGACATGCTATGAGCAAAGTAGCTGTTCTACAGAGAAGCCGTTCCCGCTGGTATTTACAGCACGTTCTGCACATGGAGAAGGTAGGTTCGAAACGCTTGGTTATGAGTGAGAGAGAGGAACAGAGAGGGTGTGGATCTTGGGGGGGGGGGGGTGACCATATATATATATATATATATATATACAAATACACACACACACATGTATATCACAGCTACATTCGGCCTGTAGTTCTGTTATACTTATAAGACAGCTATCTTACAATATCTTACAGTTATCTTCTCGTTAATATGTGGGGGTTGTTCTAAATTATGGTCCCTTTTTGGGTACCACATATAATAAGGACTATACTACTATAGGGCCCAAAAAGGGACCATAATTTAGAACAGCCCCCATGTAGGGCTCTCCAGGCACGGGCAATCTGAGAGTTGCGGCCTTCGGCCGGGACTGCCAGAGCCCCGAGGCGCGAGACCTTTGGCTCACAGACGCTGAGACATCGGGATCCCTGAATCCTGAACTCTGAACCCTACCACCTGGACATATGAATAATAATAAAAACAATAATAATAATAATAATAATAGTAATAATAATAGTAATAATAATAAGGAGCCCTACAAAGGCAGGTTCCTTAAGGGACCAGGTAGGCCGTGTTTTTGGCTTCAAGGAAGTTGGGTTTTGGGCTTTCAGTCTGCGGTTTCGGTTTCGGGTTTAGGGTGGTTCAACTTCAACTCAATGTCGAATGGGGGACGAAACACCCTGCTTGATCCTGAAGCCCTACCTAGTCCACCGAGTGTAATCCGTGAGTTCTTTACCACAATCCTGCAACCGCGACCCTAGACCCATTGGTGGCCCAAAGGGAGCTCTACTAAGAGCCAGCCTGGACCATGAACCTTCGAAACCCGTCACCCGGCAACAGTGCCATTTAGCGATACCAGTAGATCCTAAGTATTATGGGGCTGTTATACAACAAATCCAGGTTCCTTCTCATTCCATGGTCTTGCGGGGCTGGGCTTTTGCCTATCCTGACAAGGAACGGGCTGCGGCGCGCCCGCTCCCAATCCCACTCTCCAAGCTGGCTCACGCAGTTCTCTTTGTCCTGGTCCGGCGTTTAGGGCTCAGCGAATGGTTTGAGGACACTTCAGCACTTCTGGACTTTTGATGCTCGGTGTTTCTTCTTCTTTGCGAGTGCAATGGGAACATGTACTTTTCAGGGATTCTTGATTTACGGCTTCAGTGTCGAGTGTTTAGAGTTTAGAATGAAAAGGTCCAGGGATTTGCGGGAGAGTCGAGTCGAAGGTGTTGGGGAGTTGGATCGCGGTGCTTTTACAAGTCTGGTGGTTACAGCCGAACAAACTCGACAATAAATCTTCCTGATGTTTCCAACATCGACTCAGTGCAGAATCCTCAACCATGAAACCCCTCACCCTGTCGCCAAACCAAGACATCCTCAAAACCCTCAACATTAATAGTATTATTATTATTAATATTACTATTATTATTGTTATTATTATTATTATCATTATTATCATTATTATTCTTATTCTTATTCTTATTCTTATTCTTATTCTTATTATTATCCCTCAACTCCCAAGCAACCGGCAGCCTGCCGTGGCCAGCTTTCTTTCTCCCAATGGCCGGGAGTGTCCGGCCAGAGATCCCTAGAACGTCTTTGGCTCCAGGTCGGGAGGTCTTCTCCCAAGCTTCCCCATCCTTCTGCACAGGGCTTCTCTGTCTCTTGCCCCGTCAGCTTCCGATTCTTAATCAAAAAGTTGAGGCTAAGAGGTCGAATGCGGGCTCCTAAACTCTAAACTCCAAACGCTCCACCCTATGGGCTCAGGTCCAGGAAGTCAAACACCCTATACCAGGACGAAACGGAGACTTCTGCCTGCCGAGCTGCTCTCTCGCCCCTGACTCCGCACCTCAAACGGCCGGAAGTCCTTCGCATCGCTCTACAGTTTCGTTTCAGGGTCTGCGGTTAAGGACTTTAAACCACACACCCTGATACACCCTAAACTTCTGGCCCGTAGGCCCGTAGTTCTAACCGCCTAAACAAGCTAGAAGGACTCCCCAAATGCCCTCGAACTCGTTCCAAAACCTGACGGAAACCCATACACAAAAATGGTTTAAGCAGTGTCTAAACCCTCCCATGCTCCCAAACCCTAAGTTTCGAATGCCAAGCCCACACTTCAAAACAAAACACTATACGCACCACTCAAAAACCGTTCAAACAACACCCCAAGCTCTTTCAAAGCCATACTAAAGCACCTACCAGTCTCCTCCTCATCGCGCTGAAGATGCCAGTCGCGGTCCCACCAACTCCCGCGCCAATCGTCTCGATCAGGCCATTCCTTGCAATCGCCCCGACAATCATTGCTGGCTGACTTGTTTGATTTGGGAGGGGAGGACAGCCCATAATTACCACATTGCATTGCTTCGGAAGATGCCTTGAATGCTAGGCTGCTGGACAGATCTATGGTCACTCATGACATACGTAACATTACACCCACGCAACCGGCTATACTACGCCTGCGTGATGTGTGCAATCAACGAGGACATCGTCAATGCAGCAGAACCGTTATGAGCAGCATTGGCACGCAAGGTCTTCGAGTACTATCAATAGTGAAAGTGTCAGAGTCAGGCAAATCTCACAGCAGTTGCCTTTGCCAAGGATGCCAACCCAAGCATGTCGGAGAGATTCACGTCTGATACTACAGTTCGTCCCGACCTCCGCACCATTTAACCCACATCGCAAAGACGGAAAAGTCCCTGTCTACTATAGTGGCCTAAATAATTACCAATTCTGTTTTTTTTTTTGGGGGGGGGTCCTTGTTACAACTATGTTATAACAATGGCCCCCAAACCCTATCCTAATTACTAAAGCCGCTGTATTATTTGATTCATGCATCGCCGGCCGCGCCCGCCTGCTCCCACCTGGAGGACCAGCCGGTTCGATAGCTCCGGTCCCCTGCAGTCGTGGACGCAGTCCTCTGCTCAAAACACTCCCTGGTGCATAGTGGGGAACTTAAAGGATCGTGGGACTTGGTACTTACGGTTATTCTTAAATTAAGGTAACTATACTTATAACCCCAATTAAGGTACTTATAACCATACTTACTAAGCCCCATGATCCTCCAAGAATGGGGGGAATGGATCTTTATAGCAGTCCCGATATTACCCCCAATAATAGTCCCCATAACTCCGTGGTGCTTAGTAGGGAATGGGGGAATGGATCCCTATAGTAGTCCCTATCTCATCCCCAATAATAGTCCCCATAACCCATTCCCGCAATCCCTACTAAGAAGTCCCATGTAGTCCCTATATCATCCCCCCAATAGTGGTCCCCATAACCCATTCCCCCATTCCCTGCTAAGAACCAGACAGAAGATGATGGCACAAGTGAACATGCTCTCCACGATCAGGATGACGGTGTCAATCCAAGATCATAGCACACAGGACAACGGGGAGGACAACTGCATCGACTGAAAACAGAGGAAGAAACAGACAAATAAATGACAAAGCAACAGAATAAATCGACTTGGCTAGGCTAAGAATACTACACCCTAAGCCTACTCCCCACCCTCATCCCTAAACAGGTCCTCTGCTCGTCCCATTGCGACTTCGGCGAAGACCAGACGTTGTCACTGCACGGGCGTGAACGAAGCTCCGTCTGCCGCGAAGGCTCCATCTGATAGCTTCGGCTCTTGTCAGGACCCGGAGCTGCCTGAGGGGGGATCTCTCCGTCTTCCAGGTGCCCTGCTGTGTCCAGCTCCGTCTGAATCCAGGTGCCGGAGAAGCGACGCGGTCTGAGGCCTGCGCCTGCTACCAAAGGGCTCGCAAAGTTGGAGTCCTTTGCTGGGCTCTCCGGTGTGCTTCTGAGCACTTCGGGCACTAGTCCTTCCACATCATCAGGCTGCTTCGGCCTGTCGGGCTCCTGCAGCTCTCGAGCTTGGGCTTCCATCATCTGCCGCTGCTTTTGGGGCTCCCCGGGTTCCTCGGACGCCACGGCCTGCTGCCGAACCTGGGAAGGTATGGCTCGCATGGCCTCCTCCCTCTTCTGCAGGAGCTCTTCTTCAGCCTTCCGGCGCTCTGCCTCCTCCTTTTCCCTCTTCTTTGCCTCCTCCTCGGCCTTCCTTCGCTCCTCCTCTTCCTGTCTTTTGGTCTCTTCTTCCGCTTTCTTCCGTTCCTCCTCCCTCTTTCGGGTCTCCTCTTCTGCTTTCCTGCGTTCCTCCTCCCTCCTCATGTTCTCCTCTTCGGATTTCTTTCGCTGCTCCTCCTCTCTCCTCCTGGTCTCCTCTTCGGCTTTCCTCCTCTCTTCCTCCCTCCTTCTGGTCTCTTGCTCCTCCGCTTTCCTCCTCTCTTCCTCCCTCTTCCTCTCCGCCTCTTCCGCCTGTTTACGTTGCTCCTCCGCTCTCCGGGCCTGCTCACGCTGAAGCTCCTCCTGCTGCTTCCTTCGGAAGGCTTCCTCCTCTTCGCGCTTCCTCTCCTCCTGCAGGGCGAATTTTCCGCCTTGGGGCCTTGGGATTATCGGCTTCGGGTTAAGATTAAGAGCCTGGATCGGGGAGGGAAAGCGACACTCTCAGCTCAACTTTGATCTCCCTAGAGGCCCTAGAGCCTAGAGCTCTTGAAACCCTCAATCCCCCGAAAGTATTTTCGACCAGCCAAGTTGGAGCTGAAGCTTGCGGCTTCGACCCTGCAAGCCGACATCGAGCGCCAGCAAATGAAGGAAACACAGTACTAGTAGGAAGGAGGCACACCAAATACTGCGAACAAATCGTCGTAAAAGTCCTCACCGAAGCATAGTTCAACTCTCTGTATGGGGCTTACAGAAGCAGCCTCAACTCCAGAATCTCGAAGCCTTCGCCAACGCACTCAACCAACAACGAAAAAGCTGCGAACTCCCCCGATGCCAAACCCTCAGCTTTCCTCCAGCTTGCGCTGTCTTTCTGCAGCCAGCCGGCGATTTGCCTCGTCTATCTCTTTTTGCTTGCGCGCCTGGAGGTTCGGGGTTTGGGGTATAGGGTTGATGGCTGCAGGAGTTTGCCGGACGCAAGTCATGAGTCTCTTGTAGGATTCAGGGGAGGGGGGGTGTGGATCAGATGAGTTGCCACAGACACGAGTTTTCGTTTGAAGACGAGATCTAAGGCATGCCAGCTGGGGCTACAGGGCGCTATGATGACCTTTTTGAACGATATCTGACATGATGTTCCCACTACTTTCCAGCCGCTCTTGCTCTTGCTGCTACTACTTCACAACCGCTGCTTGCCACTACGACGATCCATTCTCCTCGTGCTCATCTTCCTCCTCGGTGTTTGTTATGTTGCTTACAGCTGCTGCACCACCATGGCCGCGGCTGTGACTTCGGATTGGACGACGACGACGACCACGATGATAAGAGGCAGGTAGTGTTACCATTGCTGTTGATTCCTATGACAACTACTCATTCTTCAAACCCTTGCCGCGGCCCCACGCTTGCGAATGCTGTCGGCCACTATGAACCTCCATCCCGAGGCTCCGAATCCCTCGAAGCCTGTTCGGCTTGCTCCTGCTCCCTGCGCAGACGCTCCTGCCGGCATGGCATGCGGAGGTTGGAGGGCTTTGCGAAGGCGCAGGTCAGACAACGTCCCACTCACGGCTTGCTTGAAAAGCTTTCTCGGTTTAGGCTTTAGGATTAGAGGGCCCCAAACTAAACTTCAATCCAAACTAGTGCAGGGCGACGTAGTGTTTCCACGGCGGCTGTTTCGAGATGCCGCGCAGCAGGCCTACGCAGTCAAAGGGAGCTAAAGAGGCTGCAAAGAACACGTGCCCACCAATCGGAACGACGAACGACTCCCAGTGATGGGCCTCCTCCTCTCGTTGCTGCTCCTCCTTCTCCATCTCTCTTCGGCGAACCTGTTTGGGTTTTACATGTGGTTCAAGGAAAACTGAAAAAGAACCACCATGTGTAAGGGCAGGACTTGGACCTGGGTCTTGTGGGAAAACGTGGGTCGGAAGATTCACTTCTTGCGGTGCGTGACATCTTGCATGAACCCTCCACCTGAAACCCAAAAATAAACTCAGCACCCCAATCCCTGTAAACCAAAACCTCTTCCAAGACCTCATGCTCCGGCCAAAACGAAGCTTCAGGTGGCCGATGCAAGCGGCGCACTTACTTTGAAGGTCCGGAATACTCGCGAGTGTAGTTTGCGGGTATCCCGTTGGGCGATTGGGCTGGCAACGCAAACGCTACTCAGTACCCTGCTCTACATGGCTTCTTTGGAGAGGGTTGTATAAGGGGCGGGGTTGGCACCAAAGTGACGTTGTCGCCCCAAGTACAACTTGGGCGTAGGGCTCAAAAATTCGGGCTTGGGGAAGCTTAAGTTTAGCTGGTTCAAGGATGGACAAGCTCCTGCGTGACCTTGCCGTTGCATGTTGGTAGCACAGTCCCACAGCTCTGATCTCTGTTGTTCTCGTCGTTGCTTCCACTGCGACCGCACCATCATACGCGGGAATCAAGACTCCGGAGAAACGCGAAAATACCAAGTAAGCTGCAACAGATTCACTGCCTGGACCCTATAAAACCTCTTTTGTTTAAGGCTCCCTAGTATGATGTCCTTATAGAAATCCTTCAAAATGGAGGTTATTTGGGTTAAGGTAGGCCCTAAACTTAAAGCTTCATCACTGAGACTGAAAACCTTCTAAATTGGAACTTCACGCCACAAGCCGAAAGCCACTTAACAATGCCTAGACGCCGGACGCTGCACCCAAACCCCAAAACCAAATAACCCTACTTACAGGATCATGGGACTTATAGTAATTACGGTTATTACTACGGGAACTATACTTATAACCCCAATTAAGGTACTTATAACCATACTTACTAAGTCCCATGATCCTCCAAGTAAGCCCTGACAACGAAGCTCCTAAACCCTGGCAGTAACCTTGACTACCCTAAACGTTCCAGGAACCATTCCCAAAGCGCAACCTCCGGGTCGTACATTGAGCTGGAGCCCTCGCCAAGGTGGAATCGATTGTGCTTCAGGCTTATGGTATGGGTCCTTGAGGTTTAAGTCAAAGCTTTCTGCATTGAAGTTGGCATGGTTTGGGCAAGATGGAAGAGTACAGGGTACGGGCTGCGAAGAATTCTATTGCTAGCCAGTCTGGCGATCGGTCAGTCGCAGGTTTTGCATCGTTGCATGATGAAGTGCTACATGCAAACCGTGGCTGCTAAGCATTAATTACCCTGAACATGGGCCAGCCACACACACAAATGTGGTGTCATATCCGCGATGATTATGCTTGCAAGCCCATGCCGAAGCGTGTCTTGCCCTACCGCGTGCCTTCGGTCAGGACCACGGTGATAGCGAGGGACGACGACCACGACCCGACCCCGACCACAGCTGCTGCTACTGCTATGGCTAGTACCACTACTTCTGCGGCTGCTGCTGCTGCTAGCCCTGCTACTTCTGCCAATGTGCAGGGTTCGGGAATGCAGAACGTCCCCGGGAAAGTCCGTCCAGTTCGCAGTTTCTCTCTCCCCCTCTCTCTCTCTCTCTCTCTCTCTCTCTCTCTCTCTCTCTCTCTCTCTCTCTCTCTCTCTCTCTCTCTGTCTCTCTGCCTGTCTGTCTCTCTCTCTCTCTCTCTCTCTCTCTCTCTCTGTGGTGTCGCCTCAAGGTCATCCTCACTGAAATCTCCACCCTCCGGAATGTCCTGAAAGATGCTTCGGAGATTAATGCCCTGGGCTCAAGGAGCAAAGGTTCAGGCTTTAGTGGGGTGTAGGCTTCGAGCCTAAGATGGTAGGTCTACTCTTATTGGTCTAGGCCTTAGGCTTTCGGATACGGCATTGAGGCAAGGAGAAAGGCTCTAAGGTGTAGCATGCAGATAGTTCTCTCAAGTGGCTCACATTTCTGGGGCTTGATTAAGCATGTCGCGCTAACCGTGAGGAACCCAAGAAGGGACCCTGATTTGGAGAACCCGTCTGTCGACCTGCAGATTGACGTCTCTGGCCAAGGGTGTAGAGCTCCTAGCCCGAACCCCATGCAAGACAGCCCCAAAACCCTCAACACGAAGACCCGAGCTTACGGCCTAAGGGCAAAGACCCTGAACCACAAACGTCGAACTTCGACTTCTCGAGTACCTGGCCCCTAAACCACTCCTCTTCCTCGATGTCATCGTCCTCTGGAACCTGGCAATGGCCAAGAGGCCAGTGTTCAACACCTATGAGGGTTTACAGGGTCGGAGCCTTTGGGTAATGGCTTGGGGCTAGCCGGCTGCTGGGCCTCGGCGTTCACGGTTTAGGGAGGGGGGTGGGGTGGGCTTCCGGGCCTTGAACTCTTACGGCCCATGCACCCGACCACGACATCGATGAGCTTCGATCACCCATGCCCTGGCTTGTTGATCGACGCAGTCGACAGCAGAGCCGAGACGAGGGTTTTCAGGGTATCGGGACGGGACATGAGGCCGGGATGGTGGGAAGGATGCTTTCACAGGAAGCGGTCTATTTAGAGTCCTCAGTTTTCACATCTCCCGGAAACAGCCCCGAAACCGGCCATAAGCCCTACCTAAACCCTCAGCTCCACAAAAGCACGCCACTGGTACCAGTGGCACGATCACTTTCTTCGAGTCCGCCTGCGAAGGGAGCTCAGGGTGATCCGGCTGCTGTCGGCTTCAAGGTTCGGGACATTGGGAGGCTTGCGGGTTTCGATGTTTAGGGTTTAGGGTTTAGGGTGTTCCAGCTTCAATCTTCCAACTTAGGTTCAGTCCAGTGTTCTAGCGTAAAATTTCCGACAATGAGAATGCAGAGTCTTGAGCTATAGCTTAAAGCCCCCATACAAGAAGACTAGGTTGCAGGGTTGATGCTTATGGCCTAAAGTATAGGAGCGCACTTCAAAACCGACACCTCGAAGTAAAATTGGTCTACCGTAGTTCTGTTGGCTTCTAGATTGAATTTGGGATCCCTAAACCCCAATCCACTAACGGGTCTGAACCCGGCCTGCTGCCGCAAAGCTATCTCTTGACGCCTGGCCAGGAGCTCAGAGAGGAGGGCTGCTTATAGGGTTTACAGGTGTTGCGGGTTAGGCGTTTAGGGGTTTGGGGTTTAGGGGTTAGGGGTTTAGGGGTTTAGGGGTTTAGGGCTTTAGGGGTTAAGGGTTTAAGGGGTTTAAGGGGTTTAAGGTTTAGGGAGTAGTGCTTTCTGGCCCGACCCTGCTTTAAAAGTCGTCAAATTCATTCCGAGGGCTTCCTAGGACCCAGGGGTACCGTTCTTCCAGTGGAAGATCCCAGTAACTATTCATGGCCTCTTTAGGGAAATCTCCATACATAGTTCATCCTTCAGTTTTAGGGTTCAGGGTTTAGGGCTCTTGTAGATTGTTAAAATCTTCAATGGCCCCTGAGTTTGGAAACCGGAGGCACCCTCAAGCCGAAAATCAGCAAAACCAAGCCTGAAAGCCCCCTACACGATCCCTTAAATCAGGGGGCTGCTCCCCTTTCTCCAGCCCCCCTAAACTGCAACGGTCCCTAAACCCCAACCAGCGATTAAAGGCAACTTCCGAATTTTCCCGAGCCCGAAAGCCCTATAAAACCCTT
The DNA here is from genome assembly GCA_905221615.1 of Symbiodinium sp. CCMP2592. Taxonomy (NCBI): domain Eukaryota; class Dinophyceae; order Suessiales; family Symbiodiniaceae; genus Symbiodinium; species Symbiodinium sp. CCMP2592. Next base: position 61,772 of record CAJNDT010004835.1, read on the forward strand.
AGGGTAACCCCCTAAACCCTAAACCCTAAACCCGAATCTCTTCACTCTTGCCCGGTCCCGGGTGGCTCCTGTCCAAGGTGGCGCGCCTTGGCGAGACGGTTTGTGCAAGCTTTAAGGACCCCCTTTGGGTAGCTTAGGGCAGATATGGTTTGGGAACTACCGTTTTAGGGTATAGGGTTCCACTGGGATTGTGCAAGGGGTTCTGTGTGCTATCTTGACACCTCCAGACTTCTTTGCAATTTCAGATTTACTGTCATGCGCACCCCATCAAGGCGCTCGTTCACATTCTAAGGCTGATACGGATCCGGGCCTTAAATCCTGTGCCCTAGATGGCCCTAGATCTTCGGGAGTACGTGTCGAGGGTCCGATGATAATTACTCTTTGGGGCGCTCTGCGTCTTAACCGACCCGACGTTTTGGCAACTGCCGGTCCCTCAAGCTCCTGAACCCAACAAAAGTCTCCCGGAACGTGGGATCCGAGCTTTGGCTCGAATGGAATCCTCGGAAACCTTGCAGCCTGCGCCCAAGACGAAGTGCTGACGCTTTCCCGAAACCCGGAGGTCGAAAACGGAGCGCTGACGTACAAACGAACGCACTAGGACCCTAACAATGAGGAGGTCTTGGTACAACCCTGACCGTGCAGTGACCCTAAACCCTAAACCCCTGTAGTCGAGAAGAACGGAAGCTTGGCTTCGCGCGGGATGTCCGGAGTGGGAAGAGCCTCCTGTTGGGGCGCTTTCCGCGCTTCGTCGTTCGGAGTCAAGGACTCTGAAGTCTTGGGGCTGCGAGGTTTTCGGCTCTTTTTTTGATCTTTTTGTGAGGGTGGGGAGAGCGGGCAGGGGGAGAGCGGGGCTTCGGGCAGAGTCGGGTCTGCAGTTAGGGAGTCTCGAGGTTCGGGGGGGTCTCGGTGGTTAAAACTCAGGGCGGAGGTTGTTTCGTACTTTAAGATCTTGTGTCTAGGTCGCTCCACACAGCAAGGGACTGGATCACGCAGAGGGCTGTGGCCCGGGCCGCCGGTGGAGAGAAGGAAAAGCCCAAACCCCAAAACTGCAAAGCTAATCGAGGGTGCCTACGAACCCTAATCAATTACTCAGGTCCCTATGTATGTTGTACTTGTGCATCCCCTGAGGTCCTCCATGGTCGCCTCCAGCGTGGCTTCCGCGAAATCTTCCGAGTAGCTCGCTTCCTCCCAGACGTGTAGAGTGAGGTGATGGGCTTTATACAGCTGCCCACGGGTTCGTACAGATCTTGTGTGCAGAGCCGAGGTTTTGTTGCTGCTCCTTGCAGGCTAGAGTTTAGGGTTTAGGGTTTAGGAGAGACTGGATGACCTGGGAGGGCCCTCGGGATACGGACCTCAGGTACTACCAGATGGTGTTGCGCTGCCGAGTTGTTGACTCAGGCCGTAACCAACAGACCTGGCAGTCTGTGCTTCTGACCTACAATGAGACGTGGCAGTCAATTAAGGGCCTATCCACATATCTTTCGTGCCCGAGGGCTCATAGAAAATGTAGTTGAAACTAGGGCTGCAAGCGTTATGTTTGGAGGCGTATCCCGACCACTAACTAGTCACCCTACTATGGGACAGCATGCAGAAAACTCATTCGGTGAGACGTGACATATTGACGAAGCGAGTTACTCGCTTGGGATTGCAAAAACCACCAAAAAAACAGTGTCACTCCTACCAAGCAAAGCTCTTTATGGAACCTTTTTGGCCGGCACCTTGTCGGAAGTCAAACTGCGAGGCGACGCAGCTGCACTCTGCCTTCCATGTTTCACTCTGTGGGATTTTGGGTTCAGGGCTTCTAGATCTGATGAGTCTGATGAGGGTTCAGGGTCTGTGCCGGAGTTCACAGCTGTGGATACAAAGCTTCGGGTTCAGGGATCTTCGGGGCTCAGGCGGTTGCGGGTTTGGGGCTTACAGAGACTGTGTAAGGCTTTGGGCCGCACACGCCATGTGCGCTTGGATTCTCGTCCGACCCGCCAGGCTCATGCCTTTGGTTGGTTGTAGTTTGCAAAGTTGTCAACACCTACCTTCCTCCTACTGCATGAAGGGTATCAATGCCCAGCAGCGTCTGTGGTATTTGGGAGCCGGTGCTGTTGACCCTCCCAAAGGGTCCAAGTATCACTATGGTATATACTTAGACCCCCAAAATAGGCGGTAAGTATATACCATAATGATACTTGGACCCTTTGGGCCTTAAGCTGCCAAGTCCTTGGTTTCAGTGAGGGCTCAACGATGGACAGCGACTGCGGCACTTCAGAACACAGGGCCCTTCATGCCCGAGAGTACTTAGAGGATCATGGGACTTAGTAAGTAGGTTATAATTGGGGTTATAAGTCCCCTAAGTGGGGTTATCCTAATCATAACCTACTTATAACCCTACTTACTAAGTCCCATGAGCCTTCAAGTAACCCTCCCAGCAGAACTTGAAAGGACAAAGCTCGCGCCCCACCGTCAAACCCTGAGCAGCACAGCCCAGGCCTTAAACCCCGACCCAAACACCCAAGGCGCACGCTTTCACCTCAACTTTAAGCGCCCCTAAACGGTAACCCAGAACCCCCCAACCCCCATTAAGAAAAAACAACGGATACGGCTGATGATATAAATCCTGCATTACCCATAACATATACCATAATTTCCATAGTTTAAGGTCCTTAAGGTCATGCAGGATTTATATCATCAACAGTAGTCTAACATGCACAAAAAGAAAAAAAACGAAGCCCCCGGCCGACCTCGGCTCGCTTCGATCCAAGGTGCCTCCGGGGTACCACCACTAGGATACCCAGTAACCTAAGAATAAAAAGGCCTCTCTTCTTTGGTATTGGGTAACTTTATAAGGAACCTAGGACTACAAAAAGGGAATAAGGGTACTACTGGGCATCCTAGACCATCTACGATAGATAGATCCAGATGGGTGGTTGTCAAAAATGATGGCGTCCCTTTTTGGGGTACCCAAATATTCGGTGCCCGTACTATACTGGGGACCCAAAAAGGGACCATGATTTTGACAACCACCCAGATAGACAGATGGGAGTTTCTCAAAAACAGGGGTACCTTCTTTTGGGGGGTGTCCTGATAATAGGGATCCTACTCTTTAGGGTACTATATTAAGGTCCCGTTATTTTCCTAAACTCTCAGATAGATAGATGGAAACAGACAGACGGACGGACAGACAGACAGATCGACAAACGAATCGATGGATAGGTGGAGAGGTGGATAGATGGAGAGATGGATGGATGGACAGATGGGTAGATGGGTAGATGGGGAGATAGGTAGATAGATGTGACAATACAGGTATTAGTCATTAGTCACTACAACTCTTCCCAAACCCGAAGTAAACTCCACGGAACCTCCGCGAAATCAGTTCCAGGCCCTTCTCCCTTCCAACCCCCACGAGCCGAAGCAAAACGTTATGAGGACCACATGGGTAGTTGTCAAAATTAGGATCCCTTTTTGGGCACCCTAAATATTAGGTGCCGTATTATATTAGGGACCTAAAAAGGGACGACAATTTTGACAACCGCCCACATTGAAAAAAAGAGTGAAAGAAGATTCGGAGCCTAAGACTGAGAGCCCCAAGATGTGAGGTGTAGTCTTAAAGGAAACTCCAGAAAGTTGGAATATGGTTTCAGGGTAGGATACCTTATAATTTACCATAAATGGTTTAGGATTCATTTCATTCTCTGCGGTTGAGTCGGTAAACGACGCTCGCCTAGCAAGGTGAATTCAAACTGCATTTAATTGAAAGTGGGGTGGCGCAGAAATCTATTGACATAGTATGCGCTCACCGGACAGGGGTGGGAAGTAGCCAGCAAACGGAAAAGCTGTCCCAACCCCACAACAAAATCAAAGATGGCGCATGGAAGAATGCCTGAGAATGCACGGCAAACAAAGGATGCTTTGTATTCCGTAAACGGCGATCAAAGCATCAGACAACGCACGATCCATATATCGGACCCAAGACGTGCAGGATCTTCCTCATGGGTATCAGCTGAGGCCATTCCTACACGGTTACAATACCCAGGATGTCTAACACCTTCATCGAGGTGATATCGGGACATCAAACTCAACCATAGCATGAAGGCCATAGGACCTCCACACGCAAATCTAAAGCGCTCCAGCATCACTCACTTACATGATCAGGAACTGCTAAGCCAGGATAGCGGAGTCAGCGTCATTAGATCGAAGGCCTGACGAGCCTCTGTTCTGCTTGATGGCGCACTGCTGGAAAGCCGACGTCTTCATGCAGCCAGCCGCAAATTCCTGACGAGCCTCTGCTCTGCTTGATGCCTCTCAGCTGAAAAGCCGGCGTCTTCTTGATGGCAGCCATCACGGTGAAGTGTGCGAGCATTGTCCTCCAAACCATCTCCACACATATGTTCAACATGGCCACCTTGCGCAGCATGTCCTTCGAGCCCATAAACACCATCACATCGGGTGAAGTGCATGAGCTGCCAGGTTGCCGCTTGGTGGTGCAAACGCCCTCGCCTGACGAGCCTCTGCTCTGCTTGATGCCGTGCGGCCTGAAAGCCAGCGACTTCTTGAAGCCAGTCGCAGACTCCTTTATGGTGAGTGGTGCGAGCGAGTCCTCCCAGCCCATGTTCAATATGGCCACTCTGCACAGCATGTCCTTCGAACCCGTAAACACCATCGCAACAGGTGAAGGGCATGAGCTGCTAGGTTGCCGCTTGGTGATCCATTCTCCCTCGCATGACGAGCCTCTGTTCTGCTTGATGCCGCGCAGCTGAAAAGCCGGCCTCTTCTTGAAGCCAGTTGCAAACTCATCTGCTGTGTGGTCTGCGAGCATGTCCTCCGAACGAATGCTCAACAAAGTCACCTTACACAGTGTGTCCTTTGCGTCCATGATCGCCATCATGTCGGGTGAATGCAAAACCTGAATGCCCAGCTTGTGCATGGCACACTTGCCGCTATGCATTGCTTGCCCGTAGCCGGCAGACGCACCCATGGCGGGTGCTGGGGCCTACAATATTCCTGCCCTGCGCAGGCGATTTGGGCCCTGGGTTTAGGATAATCATATTCCAACTTTCTGACTTTTACCTTAGGGTGTTTGGGTTTAAGGCTTAGGGCTTTTAGGAGTCTAGGGTTGCAGCTTTTCATTAAGTTTTAAGGTTCACTGCTAAGCCCAAGCCCTGCACTTGAAGGCCGGAAACCATGCTTTTGGTGGAGGGGCCTTCGAAACCTCTCCGGAAGTAAGGACAGCAGGAACAGCAGTTGCAACAGCAGCGGTGTAGAGGAACCTAAAGACAGCTAAGGCGACCAGGAAGCAGTGACGAATCACGCGAGGGAGGATCGCCTTAACAAGAATGGCACAAACGAAGAAGGCAGTGATGTCCTTGATCGCGATACACTTGGCGGAGCAAGTACATTTGTACACGTGCAGGTGCGAGTTGGGGGTTCTGGGAGTTTCAGTGAAGCATGTGGGTGGCGAATTATGTTGGTGACTTGGGTAGCGAGGTGTGATGAGCTTCAAAAGCTAAGCCAAGCCTAAGGGCTTCTAGTTTCGAGTGCTTGGCTCTGTAGAGCTTTCGAGGGCAGGGGGCCCTACACCGAAGCCCTGGCGCGCGCCTGTGCCCGTATCATCGGCGAAGTCCTCCGGATAGCTTCGATCTGCATCCTCGCGGTTCACGCTCGGTGGGAGTGTTGGGCTGTACTATGGTGTAGAGTCCCAGGGCTTTGTGCTTCGGATGGGTAGGTGCTTGCGTTTAAGGGTTCAGCGCTAAGGCCACGGATTGGGGTTTAGGGCTTACCGTGTCGGCTTTAGGGGGTTTGCTCTCGTTTGGTTCGGAGGAGTGAGAGGTAGAGGCCGGTGGTTGGGACTGCGATAGTACATATTTGGGAGTTTCCGAAAATGGGGGTACCTTATTTGGGGGTCCTTATAATAAGGATCCTACTATCCAGGGTACTATATTAAGGTCCCCGATTTTCGGAATCCCCCATTTAGCATGTACAGTCATGTGTGTGTTTCAGACTTTATAGTGCCAAGATTGCAGGGTATGGGTGTGGGGCTTCACGGCTTCAGCTTGAGATTGCCTGACTTCCTGGTGATAGGGTTTCGAGTGTGGGGATTCGTAAATGGCATGAGCTCGTAAGCCGGCGCGGCGCAGGTAAGTGTTACCACATCGATTCCACTAGCAGACTAACACAAAGGCTGCCAAGCACGCCCTCAACTGACCTGAAAACCGCCACGCGCACGCCCAGCCATCTTATGGGCGTGCAGAGACCGATGCTGTTTCAGACAGACACTGACGTGAAGAAACCGTAAGCCCTTAACCCTGAAACATCATCCCCATACGACGCGAAATCCCTGCCTCCTCAATGGACGACTCGATCTCGGACAACTCCTCAGGAAGTTCCTGAGATGCCTCTCCGACCGATGGGGCTTTGGTCTTTAGCATCCTAGGGTAACTTTCTGGGGTTTATAGACTTCTGTAAGGGTTTTATACAGGGATCTATCTATGTTGGTGTGAGATTGACGTAGTTTCGTGGTTAGGGTTTAGGACTGACCGGTGAGCTTGCATGATTCTGGAGTCACTATGGGCTCTGGAAAGAGCTTTGCGAGTCCAACAAGTTCAGTATATGTACTACGCAACGGCCCTACGAGTATGATTGGAGTCAGTTCTGGCTTAGTTGTACGGCGGCTATCGTTATTCAAACCCCTGTATCTCAGGGTTCGTCTTCTCAAGACGGCATCTGACACGAGTTGTGGCGGAGTTGCTGGAGGTGCGTGGAGATTGAATCAGATTGAATGATCCGGATTCTTTGGAGATCTTGCCCCGGAACCCGAACCCGAAATCTCAACTTCCAAACAGCCCTGGGCTACCCCCATACCAAAAATAAAGGGACCCAGTCAGGAGGACTCCTAAGATACGCCTTATCACCCCTGCATCATGTAACAAACCCGAGACGCTGGACCGTAAACCCCAAACCCAAAACACCCTACCAACCCTATAAACCTTTCAAACCCTAGAAACCCTCTAAATCCTAAACCTAAACCCTGCAAACCTTAGAAACCCAAACCCCTAAAGGCTTTAAACTCCTTGAGCCAGTTGGGAAAAACAAAAAACAGTTGTAGCCTGGGTGATGCCGACTCGTTGGTCTGGCCTGCTCCGGCTCTTTTGAGGGGTTGGGCTTTTGGTGTTCATGGGGGTCGGGCTTAGGTTTTTTTGAAGGCCTCTTTAGGGTTTAGGGGTCATTAGGGTTCAGGGTTTAGGGGTTTAGGGGTCATTAGGGTTTAGGGGTTGGGGCTTTTGCGGTTGAGGGGTATCGGGTTCAGGGTTGTTGGATTGGGAGCTTTGGGGATTGAGGGTTCAAGGTTTTGAGGTTCATGACTTAGGGTTATGGATTCAAGGATTATGTATAGGGATTCGGGTTCAGGGTCCAGGGTCTGGGAAGTGAGGGAGTTCAGGGGTGTCGGCATTGGGTTTAAGGGCTCAAGGTGCGATTTATTACCGGTTGTGCTGAGGATTGTGGCTGAAGCTGAACGGAAGTCTCGGGCTTAATGGGGTTTGGGATTCGGGGCTTGATGGCTCGGTTTAGGGTTTATGGTTCATGATCTGTTGGCCGGGTGTAGTGCAGAAGTTTAGGGGCTCCCAGGTTTGAGGGCCTATAGAGCTTCCCGATAGGCAGCATTGGGGGCTTAAGGCTTTGAGGGTTGTAGGGTTTGGGGCCAGGGATTCGGTTTGGCGGTTTGGGTCTGAGGGCTTGCAGAGCCAGGGATCTCAGGCTTTAGGGGGCTTTTGGCGTAGGGTTGCGGGTTGTGGCTAGGGGTTTGGGATTTTGGAGTTCTTGGGTTTGCTGTTCATTACGATGCAAGTCAGCACATGGCCAAAAGAACAGCTGGCTCTGATTGCTTTGAGCTTAAGCTTGGACAAGGTCCGATTCGGCCGTGAAGCTGGGTGGGCACATCTATGCTATCTTCGCTGGCTTCCACTTGCTGCTGAATCTTACTGTCAAGTTTCCACTTAGTAGTTGCCGGCCACTGCGATTTCGAGCAACCTCTCCATATAATCCTATCCGTGTCCGCGTTAGCTTCTGTCTTGTCTGGCTGTCGTGGAACAAGCTTCCGAGTGACAACACCAAGCACAAACAACTGAATACGTTGCTATTTTTCATCTCTGCCCCATCAGACACGTTGTCCAGTTCCTGCAGCAACGCCGCTGCCCTCTCGCTCCCTGCATCGCACGAAGCTTGCAGCAGCTGCAATGCACGCTCCTCATCCACTCCTGATGCCCGGGATTTTAGGCGGCTAACTCCGCTAACTTTGCAATTCAGCATCGTGTGAATCTCTGAACCCAACAACTCTGATGCTTCAAAGACCACGGTTTGGGGTTCAGGACATCTCACTGCCTCAGTACATCAACAACCAAAACCGCCTGGTTGCCCTGAATTCTGTCCAAAACTCAAAATGTCATGTGAAGCTCAAGAAATACTACTGCATATGACAACACGTTTGGAAAACGAGAAGCGTGAGAATAGTCCGAAACATGCGGCTGCTGCTGCTACAACTACCACTACCACTACCACTACCACTACCACTACCACTGCCACTGCGACTGCGACTGCGACTGCGACTGCGACTGCCACTACTACTACTACTACTACTACTACTACTACTACTACTACTACTACTACTACTACTACTACTACTACTACTACTACTACTACGACTACTACTACTACTACTACTACTACTACTACTACTACTACTACTACTACTACTACTACGACTACGACTACTACTACTACTACTACTACTGCTACTGCTACTGCTACTGCTACTGCTACTGCTACTGCTACTGCTACTGCTACTGCTACTGCTACTGCTACTGCTACTGCTACTGCTACAGCTACTGCTGCTGCTGCTGCTACTGCTACTGCTACTGCTACTACTACGAATACTACTACTGCTACTACTACTACTACTACTACTACTACTACTACTACTACTACTACTACTACTACTACTACTACTACTACTACTACTCCTAGTGGTACCACTGCTACCACTGCTATGCTACCACTGCGCCTACTGCTACTACTGCCACTGCTACTGCTACTCATATCGCTACTGCATCGGCCTACTTCCGAAACCCTGAGCCAGTGCATCGCGAGTTCCGACCCCGCTGCCGCGCAAGAAGCAGGTTCCGAGGTGGAACTGGGCCTCGGCGTGGATTTGTAGGATTCGTAGTTAAGGGCTGTAGGACTTAGGTTTATGGTGCGGTCTGATTCAAGATCGCTAGCAAAACGCCGCTGTCATCCATCTGTGTATGTGTGTCTATCCAGAACATCCGTGTCTTTGTCTGTCTCGTTCTCTTATGTGCAAAAAATATGATGGCTGAAGAAAGCCTTGCTGTATGAGGTCTAGAACATGTTCTACTAGATTCGCAATATGTTAATCAAACACAGGAGCATTCAACCACGCATAAATGGCCAAAAGCATGAGCTTCGCAGTACACCAGGAACTAGAATATTACGAAAGAAATAAGATTACCATAAAATTCTAGATTATAACTACCACCATAAAATTGCTATATCATGCTGTATCATCACCATGCCAAACCCTAAACCCTAAGCCCTGAACTCCAGGTCGCTAGCTTCCCCAACTGCCAAGCCCGGGAAATCCAACAATCCCACAAGCCTGAAACCAGCAAATCCCGATGCCTTCATGTTGTAAAGGGGCCCATTAAGGGCTTCTATAAGGGATCTATAGTAGGTTTCTACGGTATAGGGGCCTAAACAATTGCCAATCAGCTACCGCCAAACCTTTCACTTATAACGCCAGAAAAGAATCCTAAGCCCTTAAGCTTCAAAACCCGAAGCCCTGAAACCCCAAGACACAAACCCTGCTTGCACTCAGCTGGCCTCCGCATCCCCACGCTCCGCAAGGCGCTGCCAAATGGCAGCGGCGCTGCTGCCGTTGCCGAGGCACATCCCTGGGCTTAGGGTCGTTTGAGGGGGCAGGATTTCGTATTGTTTGCGTTCTGGAGCCTGGGGTAGGTGAGGGTTTAGGGTTTCGGGTTGGGTTTAGTATGTTGTTACCCAGTCCTGGAGGCAAGAGCATTGACTCAGCTTGCAACACGAGCAGCACTACTTGTAGCGCCATTTCGGCATTGTCACCCTGTAGGTCTGGAGACGGGAGAAGGCGACTAGTTGGAGGTTCATTTATGTGTAGTTCTACTTCTAAGTGGGGGTTATAAGTACATGCACTACTATGGGTCACAACTATAGCCACCCTGATTACTCATAACTCCACTTGTCATTGCCCCTGAATCTCCAAGTACTGCATGCATGGAGGGTTCACGACACAATGGAAGCGAAGTTGAAGGACGAGCAGAAGAGAGACAAACAAGCGCTTGAAAACACGTTCGTATGATGACGATGAATAAACATACGTCTGATGTGTTTACATTTTCTATATATATATATATATATACATATATATATATATACAGGGAATTCACCCCGAAGCCCCAAGGACTCAACGTTCGGGAGTTTGTGTCTTCGGTTCCAAGGCTCGAGGACTGGTCCTAGGGTTCCAAGCTTCAAGTCATGGGGGCCTGGGCCAACTAATGTTTCAGGGTTTAGGGTTTAGGGTGAGGCTGACTCGCCTTTTTCGGAAATCCTGGAGTGAGTAATTTAGTGCTTCTGCCTGCAGCCGAATCTATCTTCGGAGTCGGTATCTGATGGGATCTCCGATTCTGCCAAGGCGTCGTACGGTCGCCAGATATCCCCATGCCTCTCAGGGAGAACGCCACCCTTGTTAGCAAATTGGGGCTGCAGGAGGTGAGTCAAAGTGGCTGAGGATTGGTTAAACCGAAGCAGCGACCTCCTCACTTCCACGTTAGGATAATACGACTAGGGCTTTCGGGGTATATGATAAGGTTGGACATATTTATCACAAAGACCCCTAAGGAATACGAGCAGAAATTAGCCAGGCTTCCACGTGCGTTGGAAAAGGCGGGCTGGGGACAGAACGCCTAGCAACACCACTTGGATATCTGGCCGCCATAACACATGTATACCTTGAAACCTGAAAATAGCACAAAACCCAAACCTTTCAACAAATACGCGCCTCAGCATCGCCCTGGACAGCGGCCTCCAAATGCTGCTCTGCTTCCGCAAAGGACCCAGCGTCGTAGGCCAACAAGCCTTTGCATTCGGGATTAACGTGGAGCTTTTAAAATGAAGGTATTGGGTCCGGTATTGAGTGTTTGGTGATGTTTGGTGTCTCAGGCACCATAAGGCCATAAAGCTTAGGACTAGGGTCTTTGAGCCTTGGAGTCTTTACGTTTTGGAATGGCAACCTGGAAGTTTCGTCTGCTCGGAATCCAACCAGACTCTGGGTCCGGCCTAAAAGACCCTAAACCCTAAACCCTAAAACCTAAACCCTAAACCCCTAAACCCTACACCCTGAACCCTAAAACCTAAACCCGAAACCCTAAACCCTAAACCCTAAGCCACCCTCACCCCAAGCAGCTGCTTTGCGCCAAAGGGGCCCAGCTCTGTCGATGCAGGGAAGAAGCCCAAAGCGGCACTTTCCTGGGGTGTGGAGGTTGGGTTTCAGGTTTGCATTTTGCAGTTGTATCGTCCATTTGAGATGATGCAGCAAGAAACATCTATGTCAACTGTGAACTTAGCGAGAAACGTCTCAAACAGGGGCCTCAACGCTTACATCAAGGGTACACTAGAGAATGGGCTTGATAGGGAACCCTAAACAATGATGTTGGTAAGCTTTACAGCAAGATCTCTTTCTGTCTCTGGCTTTCTTTTCGCTGTCTGTCTCTCGGTCTCTCTCTCTCTCTCTCTCTCTCTCTATCTCACTCCCTGGGACCACGACTAGCGGGGAGTGCATGAACCCCGGAATAAACCCTGTAAGCTGTAGAGGTAACTGCGCCCAGAGTCCCGATACCAGCGCTGGGCTTCGCTCAAGTCCGGGGCCACGCCTGAGAGCCGTTGAGGGTTCAGGGGTTCAGGGCTTACTTGGAGGATCATGGGACTTGGTAAGTAAGGTTGTAAGTAGGTTATAATTAGGATAACCCCACTTAGGGGACTTATAACCCCAACTATAACCTACTTACTACGTCCCATGATCCTCTAAGTAGGGTCGAGTGTCGAGGGGTTTTGCATCAGTCTACAGGCTTTAGGCTCTTCTGTGCTTTTGAGGTGGAGTGCGCTGTGGATTCAAGGCTTGAGGGTTCAGGCTTTGGGCTCTCAGGATTCAGTGTTTCGGTGCTGTTAGCACTTGGGTCCTCAGGCTTCAGGGTCCATAGGGCTTGCAGCTTTTGCGGCTCTTGGGGCCCTCGGCTCTAGCCTTTTTCTGTTCGGGTGCCTAGCTGGAGAACCACTCGTCTGTCAAGCAAGGGAAGCACTAAACTTGAGACTACTCTAAATCCCAATCTGCAAACACATTTATGGAGACCCACAGGCCCTCACAGCCCTCTTGACGCACAAACCCAGTAAAAAAAAAAAAAAAAAAAAACCTTCTGACATTGATGGGAGGCCAATGGGGGGGTTTAAGATTCTTGGGGTAGGGATTCCTTAATATGAACCCTATTATGGGAACCCTAACCCCGACTACACCCCCGTAGGCTAAACCCCCTTTGGCCTCCTATGACATACACCAAAAAAGCGCTCTTCGGAGCAGAGCGGCCGAGACCCTCGCGGTAGATTTCCTCAGCAGCGGGGTCGGGGGTTCGGGGTTTATCTTGACACTTCCCGGTTTAGGGTTTAGGGTTTATCTACACTTCCCAAAGCCAAAAAAGCGTAAATTGCAGTACACTACCGAAATCTTTGGAGTATGAACATGCGCAGATGCAGTTCATACGAGAAAGCACAGACAACGGTGGGCAAAGCTGTCTCTGATATCTTGATATCTGAATTGTTTCGTTCTGAGAATGTACGCTGCCACGCAAATCCCACTCATAGGGAACATCTCCATCATACCTAAGATGTAAGCCCCAAAACCCAGCCCTAAACCAGAACATCCTCAACCTGCTGTCCCAAACCCTGATCTTGAAAAGCCCCCAGCAGCCTGAAAAGCACATCCTACAACACGAACCTGACCAACAAAGTGCTGAAGCTCTAGCCCTAAAGCCCTGAAACAATCCTTAAATTCTGAGCACTGGAGCACGAAAACCTAAAACCCGAAAGCCTCAAAAATCCTTGGCTCAACCCATGATCTTGACCCCTAAACCCTAACCCCAAACATCATGATATGGTATGATATGATATAGTATAATACAGTATCATGTAGAGTATGATAGAGTACAACCTAGTATACAGTATAATATCGTGTAATATAGTAAAATAGTAGTATACTATAAAGCCCCAAAGTATTATAAGAATGACACTACAACTAATATGGTATAAAATGAGAGTATACTGCACTATAGCCCCAAAGAGTAGCTCTTTGCCGCCGCGGGTCCCCCAAGAAAAAGGCCGCCTCGGGCTCACTCTGCTCAGCGGCGCGCCGCAGCCACCTCGCCCGTCGCTTCGGCGGCTTCGGCTTTAGGCTATCGACCCTTTAGGATTCCGGGTTTAGGGGTTTAGGGGTTAGGGTTTAGGGTTTCGGGGGTTTGGGGTTTAGGGGTTTAGGGGTTGGGGTTTAGGGTTTAGGGTTTAGGGTTTAGGGCTTAGGGCCTGGGGCTTTAGGGTTTAGGGTTTAGGCTTGACCTAGAAGTCCTGGGGTTAGCGCGTGTTTGTGTGGGAGCTCCGGGCTTCGCAGCGCAGCGCTGGTGCTTGAAAACTCCTGTACAAAAGCTTTGGCTTCGAGGCCATTTCCACTTTAAGGGGTTTGGGGTTTGGGGCTTAGGATTTAAGGGTTTAGGGTTCTTTTTTTTTTTAAGGGTTTAGGGTTCAGGGTTTAGGGTTTATAAGACAGGAGTCGGCTACCGGCCGGAGGTGCTTGTGGATTTAGTAGTTAAGGCTTTAGGCGGGTCTAGGGCTTTAGTGTGTAGGCTTCTTGAATAGTACGTTGTGTGCCAATGGTTTTGGCCTACGCACGATTTCAAGGACTGGTCATTCTCCACCAAAATCATCTACAGTTCTGTACCCCACAGGTGATCGCATGGACCTAACCGAAACGGACTGCAGCCCAAGTTGCTGTCGCGACTCGGCGGCAAGCTCGGAATTCCCCTCCTCGTGGGGCTATGTCAGCCGATGATCCCCCGACCACAAGGCCAGAAAATGCAGAGAAGCCGAACCTGCAATCTGGAAGCCGAGGATTCAGACGATGAACGTCAAATTGAAATACCCAGCAAGGCCTTGCAACATACCTGGATAGTATATAATTCACAGCTGCCCTAGACCTACCAAACTGCCTCAGCGAAACCTGGAAGAAGGCTCCTCCATGAGCATCGTGCCCAAGTTCTTTTGCGCAACGGCGAACCTGGAATTCTCTCAGGGCTTCCTGGTTGCAGAGCCTTCATCACCCAAGCCTTCCGTAGAACCTTCTGAGCGAGGGAGCCGAACATTGTCACTCCTCTTCTCCCCCAACCATTAAATATGAACCCCAAAAAGGAACCACTATGGGGCCTTAGGGTAGGGTTTCGGGCCCTAAACCCTAAACCCCCAAAAACCCTAAAACCCCTGAAAGAGCCCTCTTGAGAAACTACTCGCAGCCCGGCCAACCGGCTCCCTTAGCACTCTACGCCAAGCACCCTAAACCAGAAAACCGCCACGCCCCATGAATACCCCAGACGTGAAGAATCCTTGAATCCATGACCTCAACAAACCCACTTTCCAAAAATATCGCCAAACCTAACACCAAAATTCAGAAAAACCTGCAGACTCCAAACCTCGCAACATGAAACTGAGGTCTGAAGCCTCAATGGAAGCCCTGGATGAAGGGACAGCCCGCCCTTTGCAAGCCGAGAAGCCCCGATGCCGCTGCGCGGCGCATCCAGTAGAGGGATCCACATCTATCAAGGTCCAGCTCCTGACTCTACTTAAAGGATCGTGGGACTTAGTAATTATACGACTATTACTATTAAGGTAAATATACTTATAACCCCAGTTAATGGTACTTATAGCAGTACTGACTAAGTCCCATGATCCTCCAAGTACGCTGAGGACTTCGGGCTTGAAAGATTCTTACGTTGCTTACATAAGGTGGAAGGGTTGGGCGATGGGGGTTAGGCTTCGGGAAACTTTGGGGCTTAGGATTGAGGATTTAGGGCATCGGGCTTTCAGGATTGAAGGTGCTGTAGAAGTCACCTTTGGATACCTTCCACTGCCGTGTCTACAGCTCAGGAGTTAGTGTTTGTGTTTGGGGCTTCTGCAATAGAGGGTCCAATCTGGGCTCTGACCAGTACTGCGCGACTTGCGACTCCTTGGCAGTTCATGACAAACACGACGAGTCATCTTTACCGGCTTCTAGCAGTCTTGCTAAGACAGCTAGCTACGGCCCAGAGCAACGTCTTTCAAACCCTACACTGCTCCCTCAACCCCATAAGCATAAACACTAAGCCCCAGACCATCAACCACTCTATTAAATTCTACTAGCAATAGTCGAGCGGCCGGGTGCTCTTGGTAAAGAAGTGCCAGGTTGTTCTGTGAGAAGTGGTGGCCCAGTTCGGCGCTTTTCTGGTAGGACGCCCTGGCTTTCTGCAAGTTGATCTCCTCCAGGGCCAAGATAGAAGTGATACAGGGGCCTCAAAAATGAGAATAGGGTTTTCGGGGGCCCATTATACTACTATAGTTATGATAAGGAACCCCCAAAACAGTACTGATGTTTATTAAGGCCTCTATATTCGACTATTTCTTTCCAAAGGGTCCTTGCTCCTCTTCTTAAAGTTTGGGGTGTGAGGCTACAGGGCTTGCGGCAGTGCTCAGATGCTCTGTCACCTGTTCCGAGCCTGCACAGCTAAAGAAACGAGAGGAAACAAGGCATCCCAGCAATTCGGGGATGATGGAAACCACCCTAAACCCCTAAACCCCTAAACCCTAAATCCTAAACCCCAAACCACCCTAAACCCTAAACCCCAAACCCCAAACCCTAAACCCTGGGTCAGAGTGGGGATCTCCTGGCTTCACTTATGCTTCCCTCATATGCTACAGCTCTGAAAATAGCTTCAAACTGACCGGAACACCCGGTTTAAGGTTTAGGATTTGGGGTTTAGGGTTTAGGGTTTGGGGTTTAGGGTTTAGGGTTTCTGGTTTGGGGTTTAGGGGCTCAGGGCAACCCCCAGGTCCTCGATCAGGCGGAACTCTGACTCTCTTCACAAGAGGCAGCTTCGGAACCAGAAAGGCAGCTTCAGCATCGAAAGCCCTACAACACGGAATCATACATCCCCACAGAATCAAATGCATCAGAACCAGACAGGAAGAGTACGGCTCACGTGACGGCAGGTAACGAGGAGAAGCATCTTTTAAAAGACCCACTTCCGAGAACCTCCAAAATCCTCGAAGTTGTGGCTCCTGCCCGTGAAGGCCAAGCTCGTGCTGTATGCCCAGGTTGTACAGCGCATCGGGCTCCCCGGCAGCTGCGGCTTTCTCGTACCATGGAGTGGTGCCCGTCGCTACCGCCTCCGGCGAGTCCTGTGGGGTGGATGCACCGAAGGTGTCGAGGTCAGGATTTAGGCCCTTTCAGCATCAAGAAACACAAGAAGCACTCCAAGCGCAACAGTGAGTCCAAAGCCGCAACAACGCATTACCCAACCCTGTGCCCTCGGTCAGGGGCAGCCAAGATTTATAGGCTCTCTAGTCACTGCTTAAGATTGAGGCTTTAGTTAAAGTGAAAGTTTAGAGCTTCGTCGGGGCTTCCCGGGTTCACAAAAGAGTGTCCTTGAGCCAGAAGATGAGACTGTAGCGACTGCCTCGTGTCACCTGCCACGGGACTTTGGAACATTCTGCTGACCTCATCATGGATCTCTGCTTGGGGATTTTCGGGTTTTTTGAGTGCCTTTTTGGTGGGTTTCTTTCGTAAGCTGCAGGGTTTAGGGGGTGCTAAGGGCTCCTGGTCTGGGGCGTCGGTGCAATGGACCTCTGAGACTCCGACTCAGACAATCGGATCAAGGATCCTATCCTTCGGAGATCTTCCCTAAACCTTGAACTAACCCTCTACCCAAATCCCAGAAGACTGCCTTTAGTGATTTTAGTGATGCTCGCCGTTGTCGGATTTTTGTGGTGTCGGAACCTGATTAAGAAACCTTGGGCCTTTATCAGGTCCCTTATATGAATCCTACTATTCTTTTGGGGGGTTATAGACCCAGGGTTTCTTAATAAGGTTCCTACATTATTCCAGTACCCTCATAGATCCCTTATAGTAACCCTTATAACTTATATAGACCACTCTTGTAACCCCCGGACCCCACTCAGTTCCTACATTAGGACCTTCAGACCTCCACGCCATGCTGCAGGTCGAAGGAGTGAAGCAGGAGGTCCCCGGGCTCCAGGCGGACCGTCCTTCGGGGGGCCGTGCGGCCGCGGCTGAACTCATCACCAACATCATGGACATCAGCATAAACATCACCGAAACCACCAAAGTCATCACCATCACGACGATGATGATGGCGATGCTGATGCTGATGCTGCTGATGATGATGATGATGCTGAGTTTCATGCTTTTTCACTGGCACTTGAAGGCGCATGCGTATTTGAAGGCAGAGCCGTGCTTAGGGCTGAATATCCTACAATTCTATTTGTGAGCACCCATGACTGGGCACGTGAGGCTCTAGGGCTCAGAGGTGCGATGCTTGGACTCGTTCGTTCTTCGGGGAAAGGTCAGCAACACGATTCTTACATGGCCCCATTCCACCTCTTTCGGCTCTTCCTTCGGCTTCTGAGGCTACCAAGGTCCTGCGACTGGAGATGTGGGGGCCCGGCTGAAGGTAGAGACCTCCGTCATACCCGGAAGGATCTGAGAGGCCCAGCACGGCGGTGGCGAAGGCATGGCCGTCGTAGTGAGCTGCGTGGGTGCGCCGCTCTTCCGGGAGATATCCTTCGCTCTTGAGGCATGTATGAGAATGTTGAGTCTACTTCGGAAGGAGGTTGCTTCAAATCAGCTCCTAAGCTCGGTCATGGCCCAAGCTAAGAAAAGGTTCGAAGGCAAAGGAGGGCTCTGCAGTTAAATGATGTCTGATGATGTAGACGTTGAGGCTCCTGCACCGGGGTGTCCCGTGCCGCGAAAACCTACGCCGATGCACCGCACCCCCCCTCCCCCCCAAATTTCCCCCTTCCCCCCTCCCCCAAAAAAGGTCCATTAACATCCCATCCCATGAACCAAGACTCGTCGAACCAGGACCTCCGACAGCGCCATCCTCTCCTCGCCAAAGCGCTGCCGCACGTAGGGGAGCAGCCGAAGCTCCACGAAGTCCTCGAGCAAAGTCCGCAGAGCATCGCTTTTCCAGCGGCCCCTCTGGAAAGGATAAAACCTGGGCTGTGCATAAAAGAGGGCCAGTTCTTGTTGAGAAGTGGTCCGGGCATAGTCGGTCCGGGTGCCTCTACATATAGAGGGAAACCTCAAAAGTCCCAATGCACCGATCAGGAACTCAAAGGTGGGGTGCGAATCCACGGAGTCTGCATCCGTGTCGTAGTCGTCGGCACTCGCCAGACAGTCACAGAGCTCCCGAGTGTCCGCAGGCGATAGGAAGGAGCGGACGCTGTAAACCTACAAGCCCCTTTCACACAAATATACGTTGAGTATGTCAAAGAACCCCTTCGGCTTTTATGAGCACCTTTGACATTGTTTAACATAGTTTTTGGGAGCCCCTTCTGGCTTTTATGCTCTGATATAAAAGGGAACCTACAGTAGAAGCCAGAAAGTTGGAATATCATTATCCTAACCCCCTTAAGAGCCCCTTTAAGGTAAATTATAGGGGATCCTACCATTAATCCATATTCCAACTTTCTGGAGTTCCCTTTATGATGCACTAGGAAGGCCGAGAAACTGGGCTGCTCCCTGACATCCCACGTCGTTTTACCAGGCTCCTCTCCTCCGTCCCTCGCCAGCCTCCCATCTCCACCTCCCTGCTCGTCTCGAAATGAAACTCCTTCTTCAGGGTCTAAGGTTTAGGCTTTGATTTAATGATGCATTATCATCACAATTGTGCCCCACAGCCAGTGTTGTGACAATGCGCAGGCTTTTGTCTGCGAGTTTAATAATATCACACGTGAAACTCATGGTGCGATCATCAAGGCTGACCTTATGTCTGTCAGAAAAGGGCAGCCCTGAAACACCAAACAGCTGAGATTCCTCACGGAGCGGTCTCCATGAAGCTCCGGATGAATCAAACCTAGCCCTACTCCAAGAGGTACTAGGAGTGGCCAACCATATCCCACGGATACACCGTCCTTTGATCCACCCCTTAATCAAATTAGCGATAGGAGCATCACAAACGTTGAGGCGTGGATCTAAGCAGGTGTCAACGGAAATGCAGCCATGGCCTTTGTTTCTGAGAGCACGAGAGAGGCTGCCATCACCGGAGAAAAGATCGAGGAAAACCCGACGGCTGCCATCATAGTTGGTAGCGATGGCCGTCTTGAAAGCACGTTTCAGCACAATTTCGCCACTCAAGCTTTTTGGGAACTTCGGACGAGCTTGGGCTTGCTTTTTGAGGCGCTTGGTGACTGTGGAGTTCCAGCCCTCGGGGTTGGACACTGAAATTGTCCCATCAGGAGGCCAGGAAGTCGATGGATGACACTTGAGCCGTAGTCCCTGATGTGGGGAGGGATCCGAGCCAGCTCCGTTTGCATCCTGGCCTGCTTCACGTAGCGCTTCAAGGAACTGTCTGCTGCCCATCGCCCCCTTTGTTTTACGTCGAGCAAGCTGCGGCGTTGGGAGAGGACGTCGTGGGTTGCACCTCCGTGTCTCAGGTTGTAGAGCTGCCAGCCCATGTACCCGAGGTTGAGTTTGTTGATGGCCGCGTGAAACTTCGAGTTCAACTCGCTGTGTGAGTGGTTCCACAACTCCTGGTTCGGGCCCTTCCCTGCTTGGAGTCGGCGAAGCAACGGGTCCATCCAGCCATCCGAGTCCAGGAGGACGGAAGCATCGAAGCCGTTGGTCTTCCCTGGGGTCCCATCTTCTATTGGGTGCAAAAGAATTGCCCAATGCGAGAACGCTTGACCGGCCAGCGCCGACATTTGAGGAGGCACAAGCTGCTTGCAGAGAAGCGTGGAGCACTCCCCCGGCCTCAGGTAGCAGCTGAACTGAATGAAAAGCCTCAGCGCCAGTTCGAGGAAGCCTTCTGCGATCATCACGCCCATAACGCATCCCAGCCCCTCGAGAGGAATGGGGAGCCGTTGACGAGCTGGAGCAGCAAGCGACCAGCCTTTTAGCGCCCGAGTTGTCCTTGGAAGTAGGTGCCCCGTGCTTCGCCCCAGCTGCGGATGAAAGAACTTCACTGCAGCAAGGGCCCTGACCCCGGAATCTATCCCCAGTCCCAGATCGAACAACTCGTTCACATACTCCACCAATGCATTGTCGAGGAAAAGAAGGTCCGTGACGAAGGCTATTGCGATCCCCAGCCAAATTTCGAACTGCTTCAAACGGCTTTGATAATCCACCAGAGTGGGGCGCCGGATACTCCGAGTTTCGAGGTACGTGAGGGTCTGAGGGACCTTGGTTGACCTTTTCACCGAAGTCCTGCGGGCCAAGGTGCGCGAACGGTTCCTTGCTGAGGACGTCTTCAACCGTCCACCATTTGGCATGCTTACCAAGCTCTCTGATGAAACTCGAAATGCCCAAGGACTCGTCACGGATTGATCCGACGCTCGAGTTGGCTGAAAAGTTAGCTTCATGAGTGTAGTGGTTCAGTGCATGGTCCCTCGCTCGGAGTGCGTCCTCAAACTTGAAGCGCCAACGCTCACTGCAACCTCCAATGGCCTCGACCTCGCCTTTGTCTAAAGTCCTGTGGCAAACACCCAGCCCCCAAGGCGACGAATCACTAGCAGTAATGTCTTGACTCCATCCACAGTTGATCTTCATACGAAGAAGTGGCAGGATGGCACTGAACCATTGCAACTCCTTACGCACGCTAGGCCACAATCGACATGAGCGCTCGCCATTCTGGTGCACGAACGCATAGCAAGAGTTCAAGAGGGCAAGAGATTCTCTTCTCCCCATGCTGGCCCATGTCAAGTGACCCAGTATAAGCTGCAACACTCGGCCACTGCAAAACTGCTTTTGAAGGAGGTCATCAATGGCAGATTTGATCTTCCGAATCCGGCTGGGTTTGATAGAAACAAAACCGCCATAACCATTGAAGTGAAGACCGACAAAATCCCCCTTTGATTGAGCCTCCTCAAGCTCATGCACCGTCAAGCCCCAGCCCCTCAGCACATCGCTGATGCGGCGGAGGCCTTGGTTGACAGCGACAGGGCATGTACCAAATACACCGTAGTTGTCAACATACCCAGCTGCTGCTATATCGCCAGAACCAAGAGAAACACTCCGACGCTTGTCACCTATGATATGCTGCTGGTCAAATCCGGCAAGTTCAATGGCGTGACATAACACTTGTTGGCAAAGATGAAGCGCCCAGCTCCAGCCCATTGGCAATACTTTCAAATACGGCGTGACCTGAGTTGACGGCTCCACCATGCCATCTTCAGCGGCAGCGATGCCAGCGTGTCTGGCCTCAATGCCGGGGAGTGTGAACATGTGGGCGAGTTCGTCAGGTACTGCCAGGGTGTAAAAGGCATTCGCCAAGTCGCCAGATGCAAGGTAAAATGGAGTGTTCTCGGGAAGACTCATACGAGTAAAAGCATCAGCAGAGGGAAGATCAGTGTTTGGAGCGTCATGAAACTTCATATTGAGCCGGCGGGTGTCAAATATGAGCCGCAATTGTCCGGATTTTTTCTTGACAAAGAGTACACCGAGCATACTGTCATAATCACTGTGTCTGCGAAAACCAATCACGTTGCGATCAGCAAGCTCACGAAGAAAGTCCCCATACTCCACCGTGTTATTCTTAAGGATAGGATCGATGTAAGGAGTAACTGGCGAATCCTCAAAGGTGCAGTCGTCATCGGGTTTGAGCATATGCAATCGCCAAGCCCCAAGCCTTTCTCGGTCAGCCGGAGATAGGCACTCCAGCAAAGAGACTGGATGTGTGCTCACCTCGGGCCAGGATATATTATCCTTGGCATAGGGCATCACGTCACTGCGCCCACTGTCATAGAGGCGTGACGAAGAACAAAGTCCCCGAATACCATCATTTGGAACACCAGAACCAGACTCGCCGTAGGCATCCCGAAAGGCATCAGAGATAAACTTAAGAACACGGCGCTGAGCACGTGTCGACTTCTTCTTCATGTGAAATTCTGAATTAACACACCCCGCGATCTCGTTGAGTGCTTTGATACCATGGTTAGCGAAAAGACTCCAATCCTCACCACTAGGGCCGGCGCCTTCATCACCACGGAGCTCAGGCAGAGGGAAGATGTTACGCTGACGCTGGCTAGCATCAGCAGCTCCCACTCCAACGCTGAAAGAAATGCATAAAAGAAATGTCAAAATTGTCCGAAGCGAACCAAGGATCAAGGGCGGACCTCGACAGACTCTCACTTTTGACTGCCTTCGTCCTTGTTGGATTTCCGCTGGAGTGCCCTCTCTTCCCTGGCCTTCCTCCGCTCCTTGGCTACCATTGCCTCCTTCTGCATCTCCGTTCCTATCCACTCGGTTAGCTTGGGAGATACAACTGAGCCCACCCGACTCCCAGCGACGGCCCCCATGAACAAGGCGTTCTCGCCAGCGTCGTCGGCCGCCGTGAGCTTGAACTTGTGCTTCTCCTCGATTCGCTGGATGGCCCTCGCGATTAACTCTGCTCCTGCCAAGTTCGTCACATCCACCTGATCGTATGTCATGAGAGTGTGAAGGACACGGCACCAAGCTTCGTGCTCCTGAGCAGGGCCGTCGTTTGGCTGAAATTTGCATGCCACCCGCCAAGCCTGGTGATGACCAAGGGCCGAGCCTCCATGATCCAACATCTGTGTGATAACATGCTTCACTGTACGGGGCCCACTGATTGGCCAGTCGCTGAAATCTGTAGCCTTCGACTCCGTGACAGCCACCCTGAACTCTTTGAATCTCAAGCCTGTGTCGTCTCGAGTGATTCCTAAGGTGCGTGCATCGTCGCCATCTGGAGGTGCAGTTGGGTCTCCCACTCCACCTCCACCCAGCGCAGCCACAAGACCGGCATGACCTCCACTTATTCCCGCTCCATTCGGCGCTGCAACTGGTGGTCCAGCCAAGTTTGGCACTCCGCCACCTGGATTGCATCCCCCGGCTGCCACCATTTGCCCCACACCTGAAGCACCGACCGGATGGCCTCCGCCAGCCGTTACAAGACCCAGCCTTGCCCGTTCCACCTGAGCATGCCGGTCTCCCTCGTCGAAGAGACGTTGCTGAGCAGCAGCGTCGGGAAGCTGCCTGAAGCCATGGATAGTGCCAGGGGCCACTCCGTAAGGCAGTGGCCCAGCCGGGTCGAAGGGTCGCCACGCCGAGATCTCGCGGCTGTTCACACCGATGTCTTCTATGTAAAGATCTCCCTGAGGAGTCAGAATGACCCACAGGGATTCGGAAACAGATGACAAAAGGAGTCGTACGTGCCATAAGTTCTCTGGCACGTGGTATTGGACGATAATAAACTCACCCCTCGATAGGCCTCCAAGAGGTGGCACACCCAAGTGCCCCCCGCTTGCCATCCAAGGGCCTTATGATGGTGGGTTCGGCAATCTGTCCAGCACCACGCCTGCGCCACAGGATAACACACCCAGATAGCCCCAGAGCAGCCAGAAAGACCACCCCGGCAATCGGGCCTATCTCGATATGTCCAGTTGAGCAGTTCACTGCGGGACACGTGAGTGAACCACAGGTAACAGAGCAAGCAGGACAGCTTCCCGGTCCAGCCCCAAGAAAGTGAATCCGAATGCAGCTCCACCGAGGAAACTGATGGCGTGCGAGCTAAGAGGAAAATCAGACATCTCAGAACTTGAGAGGAGACATTTCATGAACGGCTGTTCATGCACATGATGTGAAAAAAGTTCGCAGAACACATATGGTCTTACTAGTATACTGCTTTAGTTATTGATTTCTATCACTAAACCTCGGTTACGAGTATAACTACCATTACCGTCCTTCCTTTTTTATCGTTTCGACATGAAGCTCCTTCCGGGAAGCCTCCGCAGAGACATTCTTCGACTGGCCCCTGGGAGTTCTGAACAGGCCTTAAGGGGGCTCCTACAAAGTACACTTTAGTATCTGCCCTGTCTTCCGTTTCCCTTGAACACAGGAAGCTTCCCCATTTAAGCCGACAAGATAAATTGTCATGACTGTCATAGTTTAACCCTATAAACCACAGAACCTCCGCCTTGCAATGCCGAAACCTAAACCTCCGGGGCAAATCCAAATAATGGCATCTTCAACACGCCCTTCTGACGCGCTTAGCTTTTCGTAGGGTTTATGGCCCTGTAATCAGCAACTCGCTGGACTTGCTTCTTCAAGTGTCGGTCTTTGCATGAAGCTTAGTTGCGAGTCTTTCACTGCCTTTCGCACCTTGCCGATCAAACCCCTTACTACCAGTCCGTGAGACCCCGACTGAAAAAAAAACAAATCCTGCCACCGTCTTGACCTTCAGACTCTCTGAATCCTCCGAAAACTACAATACCACCCTTCGCCCCGAAGTGGCAACCCACATCATGCAAAGTGTCGATTTTCGTAGGGCCGTAGTGGGTACGCCCAGTGCAGCGCCGAAGACAGCCGCCGAGGGGCGCCGAGGAAAGGACCTCCTGGCTTGGAGATGGGGGCCGGTTGCTCGGAGGATCATGTGACTTAGTAAGTATGGTTATAAGTACCCTAAGTGGGGATATATGTAATGATAAGTATAATTACCTTAATTAATTATAACCCTAGTTTCTACGTCCCATGATCCTCCAACTGGGGTGTTTGCTTCAGGGTGGAGGCTGTTGCATTTCCTCTGGTTTAAGCTTCAGCTGTAGGGTTTTGGGATGAGGGCTTCTCAGAAGGCTTCTCAGCGATTCTAGGAGTGGCTTCGCGACCTGTCGAATTCATACTGACAAAATCACGGCAGCCTCTCGTATCAAATACCTCTGTCTGTCTATAGTC
This sequence comes from Symbiodinium sp. CCMP2592, assembly GCA_905221615.1. Classification (NCBI taxonomy): domain Eukaryota; class Dinophyceae; order Suessiales; family Symbiodiniaceae; genus Symbiodinium; species Symbiodinium sp. CCMP2592. The sequence goes on from CAJNDT010004835.1 coordinate 86,856, forward strand.
GATCCGATAACACAGATACTAACACAGATACACGTACAATTTAAAAGATAATGTACAAATGTACAACGTTAACTTAATTCAAACCAACTTCCCGAGCTGTCGTCGTCGTCGTCGCTCCGGCGTCCGTCGTCGGTCGAAGCATCACAATCGACTGCTAACGATCGAGGTACAGCAGCAGCGACGAGCAAGAAGACAACGCAGCAGACCTGCAGCAGTTCCTGGACCGGCGAAACCTTTTCTGACTTTTCGCGGTTTCGGTGTTGAGGGTCTATGGGGTTGAACGCCATCCCACCTGCCAGGCGGCGGGCGCAATACTTGCGGGGGACCGCGGCAGGGCGCCGGAGGCCCTGCTATCACGGAGGCCCGCATTGCTGCAGTCAGGAGGTGCTAGCACTGAAAACCAACAACCTTGCACTGTGAGCCGTAAACCCTGAACTGAAAGCCCCATAACCTGAACTCCAAAGCTTTTAGCCATGAATTCTGGATCCTACACCGTAAACTCCAACACCTAAACCCTGAACTCCAGACCCTTTCCCGATTCTGAGAGCTTCATGCGCTGCTGCAAACACATGTGGGGTTCGGCGTTGAGGGCTTGGAGTTTAAGTCAACCCCTTCGAGTCGGCCATGCTATGTTAAGCTACTGCAGGACTTGTTTTATCAGATCAAGAAGCTGGTTGCAGCTTATGATCGAGATTTACCCAAAGGCCCCAAAGTAGTTCCTTTTTGGGGTTCATATAAGGAACCCGAAAAGGTAATCCCACAAAGGAACTACTATGGGGCCTCTGGGTAATGGCCTGGTCTCCGAGAAGGCCCCTTTTCAGGCACCTTCCGACTATACGGGCTTGAACAGTTAGAACAGCGTTTGGATAAGGAGCCCTAACGAATATCATTGATAGCTATGCCAGTTTCGTTTTTACGAGGTATATTGTGCAATCATATAGGCGCCATAAGGTGATATTGCTTGTAGTACTAGTTTTTCCGAACCCTATACCAGGTGTCGATTTCCACAGTCTCCAAAACAATTTATAATTAGGGCCCTATATTTCACAATAAGGGACGCTTAAAATTACTTCAAACCGATACCTCGCATGTTAACTACATGAAGTTTGCTCGGATGCTCAAACCGGCCTACCGAAAGTCTTAGGCGCGCTGTGCATTCCAGGGAACCCCTCACACAAAACTCTGCCTTGCAGACTAAACCCTAAACCCTAACCTCGCAGAATCCGGCTACCCCGAATGTCTAGGTTTTTCAGTTTTGGGATTCGGGTCGCCTAGATTACGTGGATTTCGACGTAGGTTGAAACTCAAGACCAGCAACACTCTGCTGCAAACCCTACTTGGAGGATCATAGGACTTAGTAGTATTTATGGTTATAAGTACCTTAATTGGGGTTATAAGTATAGTTACCTTGATAACCTTGATACTAACCGTAATTACTAAGTCCCATGATCCCTGAAGTAAACCCCTAACGGCTTGGAAATCCGCTTCCCCCTGAAAGCAGCAACCCAATGCCTCGCCTCGCCATCCGAGGAGCCGGGTTCCATCACTTTGGGACCGAAAGGGCCCAGGGACTCGGACTTGCAGGTTTAATGTAGGCGCCTTAATGATTAGAATAGGGTTTTGGGGCCCATTAGACTTTAATCATAATAAGAAACCCCAAAAATAGGCAATTATCGAGGCCCCTACAGTAGGGTTTTCACTCGGGTGGGAGAAAATTGCGGGTGGTAAGGGCTGCAGGGTTTCGGGCCTCCAAGATGTGATAGGGCTTGCTTTTTGTGGGGCTGCACTATTCGAGGACCATAGCCTGCCAAACATCCAGGTGTAACGACAGCTGCGAACTGACACTCTCATGAGACGAAGTCTGGTGCAGCAGCCGATGGTCGATACCGGGTCTGCCCGCTGCTTCTGCACATCTTTTACTCCGGACACCCCGCGACAGCTGGATCCTGGACCATGGACACAAGCAGCTTGTAGATCAGGAACGGCGGGGAAAGTCAATCTAGCACAGAACAGCACCTGCAATGGCCACGCTCAGGTTCACGATCTCGCAGGCCTTTGCCCTGACTCGGCAAGTCTTCTCACCATACAGGTTCCAGCCATGTCCTCTGCCACCTGGGGGCTATGCGAAATCTTCTACATCACGGGTCCCTTCAAGGCTCCTCTCACACAGATCCCGCTAGTTGCCCAGAGCTTTTCAGAAGTATGGGCCCACCTCTTCGCCTCTTCCACCACACCCGGCGGCCGCCCGGAGATCAAAGGAAAGTCAGACCTTCTCCCTCCTCCGCGGCCTCCTCCGCGGCCTTCTCGGCCTCCTTGGGCTCCTTGGCCTCTTTGGGCTCCTTGGGCTCCGACTCCTTGGCCTCTGGAGCTTTCACTGCTGGTGTCGTGAGTCAAGCTACGATACTCCGAATGCTTCAGGGTACCTTACTCTGATGCTTGCGATGATGCTGATGGTGAAGAAGAAGAAGAAGAAGACTAAAAGAGTATGAATACAACTAATCGCTGCGGCTGATGCACGTAACTGTATGTCCACTCTGTTCTGCCTGAGGAAAACCGAGACTACTAATGTCACCACTTGGTCGAAGTCGCCCTCGCCCTAGCTCTTCTTGCTGTTATGATCTCTCTCGGTGCCTCGGAGTCGACCGGCCCTTCATCGTCCAGATCAATGAGACCCCCAGCCGCAGGGGCTCCTGAAGCCTGACCACGGCCCCCACGCGGCTTCGCGTCAGCCTCTGGTTGAGGATGGGATGGGCTGTTCGAGGGCTCTGCTTGGAGGATCATGGGACTTAGTAAGTATTGTTATAAGTACCATTAATAGGGGCTATAAGTATAGTTACCTTCATAATAACCGTAATTACTGACTAAGTCCCATGACCCTTTAAGTAGGGGCTCCAGGACTCTAGGGCTTGGGTTCGCGGATCGGGCGCCTGAGTGATGATGACATCGGCATTGTCAGTGGAGGTGATCATCACGTCGTCGCTGGAGCTGGAGGATCGCTTCCTCTTCTTCTTGCTCTTGCGCACGCCGAGGTCCCGGTTCCTCTTGTTTACCTCCTCGCTACAGGCAGGCTGATCCGAGGCCGCCGCTACTAATAAGGGCCTCAATAGATAGAACAAGCCTTCGGGATATTGAAGAACTCCAACTCCAAGGAACGGTACCGGTTGCCGAGTATTCAGTGCCCCTACCTTGCAGCCTGAAGTCGCAAACTCCAAAGCCCAAACCCAATGCACCAAGTCCCATGGAAGGCAGGAAAACGTAAACCCTAAACCCCTAAACCCTAAACCCCTCAACCCTAAACCCATGACTCCAAGGCGGCATACCCAAACCCCAACACACAAAGCTGAAGGTAATGTCCTATCTTGGAGGTAGAAGCCTCGCATTTGGAAGGTAATATCTGCTGCTAAACACCGTACACGTTCAAGGCTGATTTCCGTTAGGTGGAATGAATTCTGAATATTCTAAATGCCACATGCTAACCATAACCATAATTCAAACATTCATATCTAACACTCATAATCACAGGAATAATCATAAAATGTCATAAAACTACCTCTAATCATGATCATACCAATAAGCATGTGCCTTTCGGGGGGGTTCCTGACGACCGCGTCCTTCAGCGCCGCCCTAACCTGAGCCATCTTCTGGTTCGGCTCGTCCTCGGCCCGCGTGCCGGCCTCCATCCAGGCCGAAGGGTGAGACGGTTTAGGGTTTAGGGTTTAGGATGGGTTTGGGGCTTAGGTTTAGGGCTTAGGGGGGTTTAGGGGTTTATGGGGATAATAAATAGGGGATTAGGGTTTAGAGGCTTTGTGGTTTAGGGGTTTAGCGGTTTAGAGGTTTCGCGGTTTAGAGGTTTAGGGTGAGTCTGGGGCTTAGGTTTAGGGGTTTAGGGTTTAGGGTTCAGGACGAGTTTGGGCGCTTGGGCATTTAAGGGTTTAGGGGTTTAGAGGTTGTTTAGGGTATTGGTTTAGGATGAGTTTGGGGTTTAGAGTTTAGGGTGAGTTCTGAGATGAGGGATGTTTAAGGCTTTGGGGTTTAAAGCTTTGGGGTTTCTAGGGTTTCGGGGTTGCGTGTCCTGGGTTTGGGGCTTTTCAAGGTTTTGGTCCATGATTGTGGTTCTGGGGTTCGCAGGCTGGGCTTAGGGGTGTAGAGCTTTATTACTCAAAATCCTGAAACTCCGGGAGACTTCTAGACCCCCCAGAACCTTAAGTCCTAAACTCCTAAACCCTAAAACCCTAAAAGGACCCCCACCCCGCATTTCTCTACCTGCCTCCGGGTTCTCGGCCTGCAGCTTCTTCCAGGCCTCAAGGCGCTTCCGGCGCTTCTCCTGGCACGGAGGCCGAGAAGGAGCCTTTGGGTTTTGGTAGAGGCGGTTTAAGGTTTAGGGTTTAGAGTCCTAGAGCCCCGACTTAGAGGATCATGGGACTTAGGAATTGCGGTAATTGTTAAGGTCACTACACTTATAACCCCAATTGAGGTACTTTTATCCATATTTGCTAAGCCCCATGATCCTCCAAGTACAGGGGGCTCCCCAGAGAGCCCAAGACCCCTTAATTACAGGAATATGGCTTGAATTAGAAAGGGCTTGATATTATGAGTTAAGCTAAAATCCTTAATTAAGGGGTATTGGGCTCTCTGGGCCTGTAAGAGTTCTGAACAAGGGTTCTACAAGAGTCCGAATACAGGGTTCTATAAGAGTTCTAGATAAGAGCTCTATAAGGGTCAGAACAAGGGTTCTCAAAAAGGTCTTGGCTTCTGGGTTTTGGTGAAGGACTTTTAAAGTTTCATGCTCTAGAGCAATGTGTATACATGTCTGCGAAGAGGAGAAGCCTAAAAGGAGTTCAGCAAGGAATAGAGCGGTTTAGGGTTTAGGGCTTGAAGGGTTCACGCGTTTGGGGCTTCGGTGCGATGCAACCTTTCTAATTGTACCACGCCTCTAACACCCTCAAACCCTGAACCGCAACCCGAAACCCTAAAAACCCGACAACCCTTAAAGCCGAAACTCTAAACCCCTAAAGTACCTTAGCCTTAAAGTACCCTAAAGCCCTAAAACTCTCAAGTACCCTAAAGCCCTACAACCCCTAACTAAACCCCAAACCCTCGACCCTAAACCCTCCACCCTAAACCCGCCTAAACCCTAAACCCTACGACTAAACCCTGAACCCTAAACCCTAAAACCCAAACCCTACATACTAAACCCTAAATCCTAAACAAACCCTAAACCCAAAGCCCTACAACCCCTAACTAAACCCTAAACTCTCGACCCTAAACCCTCCACCCTAAACCCGCCTAAACCCTAAACCCTACCAAACCCTGAACCCTAAACCCTAAACCCAAACCCTAAACCCTAAATCCTGAACAAACCCTAAACCCCAAAGCCCTACAACCCCTAACTAAACCCTAAACTCTCGACCCTAAACCCTCCACCCTAAACTCGCCTAAACCCGAAACCCTACTAAACCCTGAACCCTAAACCCTAAACCCTAAATCCTAAACCCTAAAGCCCTAAACCCCCTAAACCCTCCACTTACCGTTGGTTAGTAGGGAATGGAGGAATGGGTACCATTCTTCCATTCCCTAAAATCCAAGGCCAAGAGCAGACCGGCCTCTTCTTCGGGCGTGGTCGGCTTGAGATCTCCTTGGTTCACGGCCGCCTCCTGTCAAATTCTCGGGGCAGCTAGGATGTAGGCTTTGGGTCTAGGGGCTTTCGGTTTAGAGGTTTAGGGTTTATGGGTTTATGGGGGTTTATGGGTTGATGGGTTAATGGGTTTGTGGCTTGTGGGTTTGTGTTTATGGGTTTGTGGGTTTATGTGGCTTGTGTGGCTTTGTGGGTTCGTGGGAAAGTTCGAACATCTTGAGTCTCATGCCCGTACAGTGTACAGGGTCCCACCACTCATCAACCCTGGTCCATGTTCCGACTTTCTCTAAATCAGTATATGGATGTCACGAAATCCTCTTAAGGCTTGTAGATGTTTGTAAAGAATTTTCGCCAGTCTTCATGGAGTCGTTGAATCTTCGAAGTCGGTCTGAAAAGCTACACCAACGAGGAACCCATGAATTCAAGAGCCCCCGATCGAAAGCTCCTGTAACTCCCAAAAGCTCTCATTACACCCCTACCAAAAAAAATCACCTCCTAAGACAGTTCCTCTGGGAATCGTAAAACCTCCATTTAAGCCCCTAGAAGAACCCGTGTCATCCCACCAAACTCCTCTTTAAACCACAGAAGAACCCTTTCAAATCAAGCAAATCCCAACAAAAAAACGCGCGGGCCTGGCCTGGGCGATGGTCATCCCAGTGCTCCCTGGCCTGGCTTTAGTCTGAATAGCTTAATACTTCCAACACTGTTTCGGATTTAGGGTTGTCTTGTACTGTATCTGCACAATACAATGATGTAATTACTGATGGTAATCGTTCAGGCTTCTGTCTTCTGTTGCTTCCCAGAGTTTGGGGCTTAGGGCTTTACAAGGACTCTATGAGGGTTGTATAAAGTTTGTGGAAGGGTGATAACAAAGGTTACTACAAGGGTTGTGAGTCTGGGGCTTGAAGGCTTGATGTAGCTCCTAGGGTTTGGGGATTCAGGGCTGTGCGGTTTTGGGGTTTAGGGCTTCAGAGACTTGTTCGGGATTCGGGCTTCAGGGCTTCAAGTTTTCAAGGGTTTCGGGTCTGAGGCTTAGGCTAGCGGCTGGGGTGTATGTAGGGCTTGAGGTTTCTGCTGCGCACTGTGGATTAGGATGTGAAACTGAGGGAGCCTGGTTCCATGGCTACAACATTCCGATGCATGAATGCCCTGATGCGGATTACTTCGTCGCGAATCAGATTGGACAAACGTCGGGGGATCGACCAGCTTGGGGGCTTGAGGATTGAATCTGTTGTGGAATTCCCTAAACCCTGAAACATAAGACAACGAAAACTTGTCACTCGATTTTTTGCAGGCAGAAGGTGTGTGGCCAGCGGTGTTTGAGGTGTCCGCTAAGGGAGTTATTGCTTGTCATGGCTTTTATTGGTATGAGACACAGGGTTCAGGGCGTAGGGTTGTGCTCCAGATGTGAAGCCGACGCGTATGTAAGAGGTTCAATCCGATTCAGTACAACCTCAAGAACTTACTACAAGGAGTATCCCAGTTGCTCAAGCCCCCAAACTGTCCGCGACACCTTACGTTAAGCCTCCCTGCATAATATGGGGGACTTTCCTTAAGAGAAGACCCCTTGACAAAACCGCCAGTCGGCAAAATCCAAAGCCCTAACCTCTATCCCAACCCCGCCCCCTAAGAACAAAATGCAAACCACGCGCACCTAACCCGCTCCAACACCACTCCGTTCGAAAACTCGGCCCCAACCTCGAAACCCTCCTTCCCTGAAGGGACCCTCAAAGGAGCCCCTAAAGTAGAAATTCTTCAAAAAAACGCTGAAAGACCCTTACCGGCTGTAACCCACCTCGCCGGTTTCGGGACCGCTGTCACCGCGGCCTTCTTGCCCCAGGAGAACTTCAAGCCTCCCACTAGGAGGTTCATGGGTAGTTGTAAGGGTTCCTTGAAGGGCCCCTTTAAAGGGATCTACAGGGATCCTATGAGGGTATAGGGTTTAGGGCCTACTTGGAGGTTCATGGGTAGTTATAAGTGGGGCTATAAGTCCCCTAATATGGCTTATAAGTATACTTACACTACCTTAAGCCGGAATAGCCTACCTTTTTAAGGACTTATATAAGGAAATCATAATAAGGAACCCTAAAAGGGTAGGTTGTTCCGGCTTAAGGTACTTCTAACCCCACTTATAACTACCCATGGACCTCCAAGCAGGCCGAAGCCTCTTTCATCTCACTTCCCCAAGAAGCCAAAGAAAGAAAATGTTAAACTTTCCGAGTACGAATAAACTATGGGAGAGCCCAAAATTTTAAAGGGTTGGTATTGGGTAACTGAATCCTTTTTTTGGACATGGAGATTCTTCTTGCTCTTGCTCATATGTTTCCAAGCTTCTTCACAGCTTTCGGGGTTCAGGTGCTTAGGGTTAGCGTTTAGGGTTATTTTTAAGTGCAATGACGCTCCTTTCTCCAAAGCGCGCTTGCCCAGAAAGCGGCATACACTAAACCTGCAGTTTAGGGTTTAGGGTTCATCCCAGGCAGCTTCGGGTCATCGGATCTTTCGCCTCTACGGGCGCTCGGAATTCCTTTCGGCGCTCCATCGACTTCCGAGTACTTAAAGGATCAAGGGACTTTAGTAACTAGGGCTCCCTTAAAGAGCTCCTTTAAGGGATCTATAGTAAGGGTTGTATATATGAGTTTTGTGGGTTACTTAAAGGATCATGGGACTTAGTAATTACGGTTATTATTAAGGTAACTATACTTATAACCCCAATTAAGGTACTTATAACCATACTTACTAATTCCCATGATCCTCCAAGTATGCAACGAGGAGTCGCTATGATACAGGCATCTCAAACTCGGCTCAATTTTGTTACGACGGAAGATGTTCTGAAGAAAAACTCGGGTGGAGACCCAGAGCTCAAAGAGATAGCGCTGCAAGTGCCAAGGTGGGCCCAGGGATTGGGGCTGCAGAACTGTGAGCATAAGGAGTGTGGGGTCGAGGGTGGAAGGATTGAGAGCTTCGAGTTTTGGGCTTTTCTTACCTTTGGTTAGTAGGGAATGGAAGAATGGTAGTAATAGTAGTTATAATTGCACCCCATTCCTCCATTCCCTACTTTTCCCCCAGGTTTGTTAACTGGGAATGGGATGATGTCCCCTTACATGCCCCCATTCCTTGCTAAGAACCAGGGAGGTATCGCAAAGGTAAGCAAAGAAAGCCCTAAACCCTAAACCCTCAACCCTAAATCCTAAACCGTAAATCCTAAACCCAAACCCGAAATCCTAAACCTTAAATCCTAAACCCTAAATCCCTAAATCCTAAACCCTAAAGCCCGAAATCCCCTAAACAGCCCAAAGAAAGCCCGAGCCTGCATCCGACATGGCTCGAGTTCGACTCTACAGGAGCACAACGTCCATGGCTTGAGAATCCAGGTGCTCCCTTGCGGCCCCCCCGAGGTTATAGGGGTCCTTCATTCTCCTCAGTAAACTTACTACTTGTTTGAAAAAAAGAACTTTGGGGGGATATGATGATATTACGGTACCATACCTATACCAGGCTACATGGTCCGTTTTTCTTGTGTGGCTCCGGCTGATACCATACAACATTTCATTCTACGAATACCCAGCTCGGGGTTTCAAGTTTAAGATTTGGTAGATCTAGGGTAGCTCAGATGTATAAAGTTGAGAGCCGCTCGCTCGGTCTGCGCCGGCTGCCCAGCCTTTGCGAAAGCTTGAGGTACAGTACAGTTCAGCGTTTGGGATATGTTTCATGGATCTGCACCTACACTGCACCAGTGATGCTAGAAGCGGCTCCGAAGTCAGCTGCAAGGTGGTCGATGCTCCGAGCACCTACGAACACGCACTAATTAGCCCGCCGAGCACTGCGTGGTTCAAACTTTTTTGCCATCGCAGTACACGAAATTGATGATTCAGGCTTGGGCACTGGTGAAGCGAGATCGTCCCACCCAGGCCGCCGAAATCGGAATCAACTTCGCGAAATGCAACTAGACGCACACGCGAGTGCACCAGCGCCATGGCGCACATGACGCAGGGCTCGTGTGTAAGAACGACATCGCAATCGCAGCACAAGTACCTGCCAGCAACACCAAATTGTTGAGATGTGCACGATGAAGAACCTCTCATAAGTCCAACCGATTCATACCCCACTGCCTCGTATACCATGTTGTGGCCTAGCATCTCTCTTGGAACCGAAATCTTCCTCAGTTTGAAGTGTGAAGCTAAGAGCCCAGGGACCAAACTGAGATTTTCCGGGTGCCTCAAGGACGAGCGGACAACTACACATCACTAAGATATGTGCCCATCATTCATGATACTGTAAGCTTCCGGACGAGTCGGGTCTTCGTCTTCTTGCCTTTGCCATAAACCCCAGCCATTTCGAGGGTTTCTGAGAGCCGGACCCTTCACAGTTTTCTAAACCCTTGTAAAGCCTTTGAAAGCCCAGTAGAACCACTGACGAAAACTCGAACATTCTTGTCAAATCGGGGCACTCCTCCTCCTCCCTTGGGCGCTTTTGCGCGTCCGCCGCGGCCTTCGCCCTAACCGCTATGGCACTGATGGCTTCCATGGCGGCGTGCCTGAGGTTATAGGGTTTCTATACGTTCCCAAAGTCTAGATATATGATCTGATTTGTGTTTATCGGCCCTTTTCTGCTCAGGATATCTCCTATGACTTGGCTTAAGGTCTAGGGTTGGGAAGAGGAGTTGGAAGCTCCTCAGGAGTCTGCAGCCGCGGCCTTCTTCAATATTTCCAGTTTCTCACAAGGTCCCTAGTTTCTTTCGACCGGTTTATTGCTTCCTGCTAAATTTCTTCCCTCGCTTGACTGGCTTGCTCCTGTCTCTCAAATTCTTCTACTCGTCAAATTATCAAGCCTCTTGCGAGCGGCTTGCTCCTATTTGCCAACTTCTGCTGTCAAAGTTTCTTGCTTCTTTCGGGCTGTTTGCTCCTGCTTCTCAAAATTCCAACGCTGTTTCGGTTGTTGCGATCGTTTTTCTTAAACCGTCCGGTTGTCAAATGCTCTAATCTCTTTGGAGCGAGTGGATCATGTGTCTCAAAAGTTTTCTGGGTTGGCCTGTAAACATCCTGAAAAATACTTATATATAGGGTCCCTTATAAACCCAAATAAGGAAAATAAAAATGTCCCAAAATCCAACCTAGTTTAGTCCCCTCCGACCGGCTTGCTCCTCGCTTCTATTTCTCGCTTTGGGTTAAGCTGTCCAGTCTCTTTCGAGCGCACGGTTTAGGGTTTAGGGTTTAGGACCCTAAACCCTAAACCGTTTGCCAATTCAGCGAATCCTTGCCGCGGCTGTGCTCCTCTTTACGACAGTCTCCTTTTGGTCAGTTTCTTTTGGGCGGTCTGCTCCGGCTTCCCAAATTTCTACTGTTGCTTTGCTCCCCGTTTTCAAGTTATCCTCCTCGTTAAACTTTCTCGTCTGCTTGGGGCGATCTTGCTCCAGTTTCTCAGATTCTGTTCGACTGGTCTGCTCTTCTTTCAACTCTTTGTCGAATTCTCCTGTTTGTCAACTGTGGAGTCTCTGTTGGGCGGCGTGCTTCTGCTTCTCATTTTAAGTATTCCTCAGTCCCTTTCAGCTGGTTTTACTCCTCGTGCGGAAATTCTCCTGCCGGCGCAGTTGCTTAGCATGCTTAACCTCGCTCTTTTGTGGATTCCCCTTTTGACTGCGTTGCCGCTCCTCTCTGTCTTTGACTTTCCTCAGTGTCAACTTTGTTAGGCCACCCGCCGTCAATCCAAAACAAAGGAAGGCAAGTGGAGACAAGCGCCGGAAATCCCGGCTGGCCACCCACTCACACTGCGAAATGTCTATAAATTTCAGTTCAAATTAACAAGAACCCTGACCGTAAACGGGTTGTGGAACTATTTTAATCCTACCGTCAACGGTTTGCCAAACCCTACGCCCAAAACCCGAAACCGTAAAATCCAACCTAAACCCATAATCCCAATTTCCTGCACCCTCAACCCAGGCCCTACACCCGAAATCCTACACCCTCAACCCTAAACCCATAATCCGACACACCCTCAACCCTAAATCCATAATCCTACACCCTCAACCCTAAACCCATAATCCTACACCCTCAACCCTAGATCCTGGAATCGGGGCCTCAGTGGCTCGGCTTCGCTGACCGCGGACTTTGCGGCAGCGAGTACCTCGAACTCCGCCTGAAGGGCGTTTCATGGTCTTGTAAGCGTTAGGATTTAGGGCATTTAAGGTACTCATGAATACTTATGACCCTATTTGTAACCTACTTACTAAGTCCCTGGGGCCTCCAAGTACACCCAAAACCCCAAACCCTGAACACAGAACCCCAGAAACTCAAAAAGAGTACCTAAGCCCCATAACTGCGGCCCTAAACCCTGAACCCCAAAGCCCAAAACCGTGGTTTAGGGTTTTACCCTCAACCCTAAACACCAAACACAAAAACCATCCGAGCCAAAGGCCTGGCGTCCTTCCTTTCGACGTGCGATGACGCAGCCGGAGCCTCCTCCGGCCACTTCCTTCAGGTGCGATGCGGCCCCTGGGGTCTTTGTGGTGCAGGGTTCGACTCAAAACCTCAAAAACCTCTAAAACCCCTCAAGTCTAAATGCTCAAAGCTTGAACCGAAACCCCAAAGCCGGAATTCAAAAAAAAAAACATCAAAAAGTAAGGAGTTTCTGAGAAAATTGGTCCTCAGCTTGGCGCAGCAGCTCGCCATAGGCCTTCCGGAGGTCCTGTTTGTTGGCATCAGTCTTTAGTGTTTCGGGTTTTATGGGCTTAGGCCTTCCGGGTTTGCAAGCCTGCAGAGCTTTAATGTGGAGCAACCGTAATGAGAATAGATTTCGGGAATGCATTATCCAGAGGAAGAGTATTAGTAATTAGTCGTTAAACTAAAGAACTTTAAGGAAGAATGTGGGTACGTACTCAGGCTTCTATCTTCGCCACACGACGTTATGACCATGCTTGCTAGCATACATGCATACATGCACGAGTGCCTGGGAGATTTCCGTCTGGGCCCCCGCATCAGGGTTTTGGCTACCACTAGAAATGGTCCCGAGAAGCACTAGTGGCTACTTATATGAGGAACACAGCATGCAAGCTTAAACCCATATCGACGAGCGCATCTTTAAACACCCCAAGAAGTGTCCAGCTTACGAAGAATTACCCAGATCTGTCTACCCGGTCCATTCTGACAGCCTGAAGATGCTCAAGTTGGTTTACGGCTTTAGGGTTTCGGGGTCTTCAAGGTTTGAAACCCCCAAGCTTCGTCCCAGAGTCACCAATAGTCACAACTGAGATCAAGTAACCAGAACAGCAATAAGTGTGCTGGTGGAGGCAGGAGCAGCAGAAGGAAAGGGGTAGTAGTAGGAGCAGCAGCAGGAGTAGTAGTAGTAGTAGTAGTAGTAGTAGCAGCAGCAGGAGTAGTAGTAGTAGTAGTAGTAGTAGTAGTGGTAGTAGTAGTACTAGTACTAGTACTAGTACTAGTACTAGTACTAGTACTAGTACTAGTACTAGTACTAGTGGTAGTGGTAGTGGCAGTGGCAGTGGCAGTGGTAGTGGTAGTGGTAGTGGTAGTGGTAGTGGTAGTGGTAGTGGTAGTGGTAGTGGTAGTGGTAGTGGTAGTGGTAGTGGTAGTGTAGTGGTAGTGGTAGTGGTAGTGGTAGTGTGTGGTAGTGGTAGTGGTAGTGGTAGTGGTAGTGGTAGTGGTAGTGGTAGTGGTAGTGGTAGTAGTAGTAGTAGTAGTAGTAGTAGTAGTAGTAAGAAGTAGTAGTAGTAGTAGTAGTAGTAGTAGTAGTAGTAGTAGCAGTAGCAGTAGTAGCAGTAGCAGTAGCAGTAGCAGTAGTAGTAGTAGTAGTAGTAGTAGTAGTAGTAGTAGTAAGAAGTAGTAGTAGTAGTACTACGACTACCACTACTACTACTACTACTACTACTACTACTGCTACTACTACTGCTACTACTACTACTACTACTAGTAGACGAACTTGTATGGATACCAGAAGCAAAACTAACAGCAGCTTAGACATGAAAGGATTATCACAAGACAAAGAGAAATCCAGGCTGGACAGAAAGAAGAGAGGACTGTCTTGAATAGGATCCCCTAAGCCCGAAGAACGGAAAAGATCAAACACCCCAATGGCGCAATACAGGCGGATCGATAATACTATCCCCTTATAGTCCGTACATACCTATTGTACAATGTCCCACAGCCACTTTTGAGTACAAACGCCCCGATAGCCCCTAAAAAAACAATAAAGGGGCCTTGATAATTAGAACAGGGTTTCGGGGCCCGTTATACTATAATGATGACAAGGAACCACCAAAAACAAGATTGGGGAATTATTCAAACCCCTCTGCTCTATTAACCCTAAAGCCCTTATCAATGAGCCCATAGGAAGTAAGCAAGGGAACCCTCTGAGGTCCCCTCCTCTGAGAGCTTCAGCGGCTCAAACGACGACTTCAGGTTCTTAATGGGCCAATGCCTGCAACGCGAACTGAGATGTTTGGGGGATACATAAGGGATTAGGGGCGTTGGGGGTTGAAGGGTCTAAGGTGTAGGCGCTTCAGCTTTCAGGATTTTTGGTGGTGGTGGTGGTGGTGGTGGTGGTGGTGGTGGTGGTGGTGGTGGTGGTGGTGGTGGTGGTGGTGGTGGTGGTGGTGGTGGTGGTGGTGGTGGTGGTGGTGGTGGTGGTGGTGGTGGTGGTGGTGGTGGTGGGTGGTGGTGGGTGGTGGTGGGTGGTGGTGGTGGTGGTGGTGGTGGTGGTGGTGGGTGGTGGTGGTGGTGGGTTAGGGGTGCGTAGCCTTTGGGGTTTGGGCAGCATGCGACACGTAAGGAACTGTATATCTAGAAGCAACACTTTGTAAGACTGCATGCTTGCACCGACGTGTTAATGCGTCGCTTTTCGTGAATATAGGGGCCGAAATCGTTAGAATAGGGTTTGGGGCTCCTTTATAGTATACTTTATAATGAGGAACCTTAAGGAATAACATTGGCAATTATTCAGGCTTCTGCCGTATTGAGGCCAGACCCTCAATCCAGAAGCCCAGAGATTTCCGCCGGGAGACTTGAGAGATGATGTGGGAACCTGATTAAGAAACCCTAACCCTATAACCCCCACTATCTTAGGATTCATATAAGGAACCCGAATAAGGACCCAGGGTTTCTTAATCAGGTTCCTACATAACAAACCGGAAGCATGAGGGGCTCCTCGGGGCGCGGGTTCCTATTCAGACAATAGTTTAGCAACTTAGAACAGTTAGTATTATAGTTACTATAGTACCTAAACCCTAAACCCTAAACCGAGTATAGTAGGAATCTGGAGTCGGATCATACTGTAGCAGCCACACTCAGAATCGCATCTGGCCTTGAGAAACTCTGAAGCTGCGTCGGTGTTAGGGCGCCGTGGCGCGGAACATGGACCGTCTCCTCGGGGCACACACAAAGGGATGCCTGCTGGAAACACAAGAAAAACAGCACGGTTTAGACCTTAGGTACGGCCCCCATAGAGTACGAGTCTATAATAAGGCTAATATTAAGGACCTAATTCCATATTATGAATCATGAATATTATTCAACTATTACTGAGTGGGGGCCGTACCCAATTTAGGCCAGACGAATCAGACCGTCACTTCAATAAGAACCCGGGTTTAGGGTTTGGGGGTTTAGGGTTTAGGATTTAGGGGTTTAGGGTTTAGGAAATAGGGGTTTAGGTTTTAGGGGTTTAGGGTATAGGGTTTAGGGCCGCTTGCAACTCTTCTCACACAAGCTCGAAGCGGTCGAGCCAGTCGCCACGCAAGGAGCACTCTCCAGCTCTTACTTGGGCTGCCGGATCACAAAAGTGGACAACCAAAATCCGCAACCCCAAGACCACCATTCTTCCCTGAAATGTAAACCCTTAAACCCTACAGGCCTCAGAAGCTAAACCTCTGACCTCTCTGAACTGTAAACCCTTAAACCCCAAAGGCCTCAGAACCTAAACCTCTGGCCCGAGACTGAATCGGTAATCGTCCGTCGTTCACGTTTTGGTCAAGCGGCGACGGGTGCTTCGTGTTTCTGAAGGAACCTCAGCACCGCTCCGAACCACCTCCCACCGACTTTACGCTATAGGGCTTGGGCTCCTAGCGGCTTAGGTGTGAGGGATTTATGGGTCTAGGATCTGCAGGTGTCAGCGCTTAGGACTTCAGAGGGGATTGGGGCTTTAGGGATTTAGGGCTCAGGGTCTAGGGCAGAACGACGAAGGTTTTGGCTTGCGCCCCAGGGCCCGTGGTAAAAAGCTTAGGGTGCAGGGTAGAGGCTTCGAAATTGGTAATAGAAGCCTGAAGAGTTACCAACACTATGCCTTCCGGTTCCTTAACATAGGTATACCCACAGCACACACCCAAAACCCTGTCAATTATTTTAAGGGCGATTATTGTTAGTATTATTGTTATTGTTATTATACTTATTAGTTTTAGTATTAGTATTAGTATTAGTATTAGTATTGGTTTTAGTATTGGTATTAGTATTAGTATTAGTATTGGTATTAGTATTAGTATTAGTATTGGTATTAGTATTAGTATTAGTATTAGTATTAGTATTATTCTTATTATTATTAGGGCAGTATAAGGTTGAGGAGCGGGGCCTCGACGTTTGGGCAGCGGAGCAGAACCTCTTTCGGCTCAGGGTTCATTGGGCTTCACGGCTTACGGTTTAGGGTAGTAGTTTTTGTTTTGAACCCCCTTTTCCATCTGCAGGAATCTTCATACAGAGCCACCACCCTCGAACACAAGCATGAACAACCGGCGCCAAACCCAAAGGAATGGCGAACACTTCTCTCAAAGCGTCGCTCCCATCCCCAGCACAAGGCCCGAAACCTTGTATTCATGAATTTCTTTCGTGCTGTGTACCCTAATGCCCATTCTTAATGCATTTCAATTACTTGAATTCCCTCATGAACTCAATCATCCATGGATATCCATCCGAGCCATACATGGGTAGCAAGGAAAGATACTTGCCCGGTAGTTGAGGCTCCTTTCGTCGAGATACGACGTCCCCATGCCGTAAGAAACAGCTCACGACCCCAACCCCTCGTCCCGACCCAAAGCCAAAAAAACCCGAATGCTGCCCCCCTAAGCCTAAACCCGAAACCCTAAACCCCAAATGTTGCCCAAGCTGCTCTCCCAGAGCAGCGAAGGGAGCAAAGTCCGAGGTGGCCAGACTCAGCAGCACCTCGGGGGAGTGTTTTGTTTTCTTGAACCCCCTTCTCCGTCTACCCTGAGGTTATCCGGAATGCCTGTTTCGGGTTTAGGGCTTCGGCTTAGCCTTGGGAGTCTGGGGTTTTGTGTTTAGAATCAAGGTCTTCAAGAACCTCGGGTTTTGCATTTCGGCCTTCGAATTTGGGGCCGTAAAACTTCAACCCTAGACGCATCTCGGCTTTGGGATTGTGTGGAGGTGGTGGCCAGCTCCTCCTGTGCGTGAGAGATTCAAGCCCCTCTAGGATTAACGACTTAATGGTGTTTAGGGTTTTGGGGTCTAGGGTTCAGGGTTTAGGGGGACTTTGATACTTAGAATAGGGTTTCGGGGCACTGCATGGGCAAATCTTGTTGTCCTTCCCCTGCCTTTCGGCCTCGTTGCTGTGCATCCCTCCGAAAAAGCACAGTCATGAACCTGCTAGACTACACAAACCTCATCCTTCCTCCCGCAGCCAGAACACAAAACAGCCTGGGATCCAAGATCTTCCCATGAAAGCCTCGGTGCCGGGCACCCTAAGATCCCCAATGCGCCTGAAACCCTGCAGGCCCTAAAGCCTCATCGCCCAACCCTACACGGAACTCCAGAAAGTTGGAATATGGTTTCATGGTAGGATACCCTATAATTTACCATAGAAGGGTTAGGATAATCATATTCCAACTTTCTGGCTTTTACCCTAAAACCTGAGAACCCTGAACACTGCGTCGGCCTGTCTTTGCTCCGGGTCATCCGGGGGCTTCCTGAACAGTACAGCGAAGGCTCTGTCGAGGATATTCTCCTCTCTTCAAGCTATGTAAAGAGTAATTACTTTCAGGGTTCCTAAACGGCCACGATAAGGGTAACTATGAAGGGCTTCTATAAGGGTTCTCAAAAGATCACTGACTGTATGTTACTATAATATGTACGGATTCCTCTAAGGGTGTTATAAGGGCGTCAAGCTAGCAGTACAGCGCCCGAGGACTTGGGAGTATGGGCTTAAGGCTCAGGGCTTAAGCGTTCAGACTCAGGGGGGGCTTAAGCGGTTGAAGACTTCTGGGGTTGAGGCCAGCGTTGAGGGTTCGGGAGTGCAGGGTCATGCACTTCGAATTACTAGCGTACGATTAGAGGTGGTCTTCAGGATCTTCGCGCTTTCGCACTCGAGATCGTCATTAAGAACAAGCCGGACCGGGTCCACCAATTCGACGCGAATTGCAATAGCTTTCGGAGCTTGCCGGATGTGTGAGTGGCTGTGAACTGTCGCGATGAGCCATACGACGTAAACCCCTCGACATCCACAATCAAACCCCAAACCAAAAGAAACCTGAACCAACAAATTACGCTGCCCACAAGTCTAGATCTTGAACCCCAAAACTCGAAACGCTAAAGTGGTTTCAGTCAACGACGCCATGCACTTAGCGGGACTTCTTGGGGTTCAAGTTTAGCATGGAGGGTTTCAAACAAGCACAAGTTCAAGAGAACCTAAACCCTAAACCCTAAACCCTAAAACCCTAAACCCTCTGAATCCCTCTAAACCCTAAACCCTAAACCCTAAGCAGTTCCAAAGATCTCCAATGCCGACAGCCGCCATTCCTAGTGCCCATATGGGAGTTTCCGAAAATAGGGGTACCTTATTTTGGGACCCTTATAGTAAGGGTCCTACTATTTAGGGTACTGTAGTAGGGTTCCCTATTTCTTGAAAGTCCCGCATTCCTAACTCTATTCACTGAGTCCCCAAATCCTACATTCTAAAGCCTAAACTCCGAGTCCTGAACCCTAAAACCCTAAACTCCTACGACCTCAAACCCAAGAATCCCGACCGCACCCGCTCCCCCCTAGCCCTGCGAGATTTGTAGTACTACTCCTTAGAGTCCTGTATTCTGATGAGAGGACAAAACACCCACACGCACACTCAACGGTATACCATGTATATTATATGAGGACTCGGAGCGAACGGGTGATATATTACTATGTTCTCAGTATACGGTGCCTACAAATGAATATCGTGACTAACTATTGAGGGGCTGCCCAGAAAAAGTACATCAATCACACGCAGAGTAGAAGTTTTTGTTAACTACTACTTACGAGCGCTTCAGACCCCCCATGGTTAATACAATAGAGACCCGGTTTAGGGTTTAGGGTTTAGGGTTTAGGGTTTAGGCCCACATCCCACCTGACTCGAATGAGGTGCTGGAACTCCTGGGACTAAGGAGTTCAGGGTCCAAAAGGCTGGTGTTAACATAGTTATATAAGGAGAATTTTGGGTCCCTTTTAAAGGGGGTCTAGAAGGGTACTGTTATAAGGATTCAGCGTAGGGGCGTTCATAAGTAGAAGAGTGTTTGGGGCCCATTCTACTATAATTAGAACAAGGAACCCCCCAATTAGTACAGGTAGTTATTACGGCCTCCATATTACAAAGACTCTTATAGAGCCTTATGAATTACAAGGACTCTTATAGAACCTTCTGAAATATCAAAACATAGTAACATCTCAGGGAGCCCTTTCTTTTGTTGGCTCCCTACAGCGGTTAGGACTCTGGCGCGGGCATCAGGGTCGACGGAAAGTAGCGAGCATACTCCTGCGAATGTCAGGACCAAGATGATTACAACAAGGTTTTGGGTTATCGTATACTAGAGCTATACTAAGGAACCCCAAGCAACAGTATTGGTAATTACTCACGCTTCGATTGTATGTCGATTGTCCCTCACGTTCGGAGTCTTCATGTTGGCAAACAGTTTCGCTTCACGGATGCAAGCCTGAACCCAGAAACCTAAAACCTCGTTGCCAGTGCAACCCACAACAGAACCTGATTCCAAAAACCGTCCGGAACCGAACGCCAGCTATAATCAGAATAACGACGATGAACAGCATGATACGAGCAGTGTTCAACAATGGTAGGAGCAGCAGTCGCCGTAGTAGTACCAGCAGCAGCAGCAGCAGCAGCAGCAGCAGCAGCAGCAGCGGCAACAGTAATGGTGTGACAAGTTGAAACACGATCGTCATGATCATCATCATGATCATCCCCGTCCTCCTCATCTTCTTCGTCACCACCGTTTACATCATGAATAACCAGACCAGCACCAGTAGCTCGGATCCTTGAAAGCCAATTCCCTACCACCCGAGCCGCTGCCGAGAGTCTGTGCTAAGCGGCGCTTTCTGCAACCTTGGCTCGGGTAGAACACTACTGGGAGGATCATAGGACTTAGTAAGGTTCCTTAAAGGGCTCCTCAAAGGGATCTATAGGGCTCCTTACAGGGATCTACAGGGTTTAGGGTCTAGGGTCTACTTGGCAGGATCATGGGACTTAGTAAGTATGGTTATAAGTACCTTAATTGGGGTTATAAGTATAGTTACCTTAATAATAACCGTTATTACTAAGTCCCATGATCCTTTAAGTATCTGGAAGCTATCGTAGCCTGTATTTTGGGGAACCGAACTTACGAATGCTGCAAACTGGAAAATGCACGAAGCCCTCCTCCGCTTGTGGGTTTGGGGCTTGACATGTGAGACAAAAGGGTTCATGACTCCCTGAACATGTGGTTCACCTCGACATGTTCGGTTCCAGGCCACGAATCGCCTCGAACCAAAAGCCAGAAACCTACCGTCCCACTCCTGTTCGACCTCTCATGCCGGACGAAGTGCAGCTTCACCAGCTCTCCACACAGCGCCTGCTTGAGGTCTACTTAAAGGATCATGGGACTTAGTGATTACGGTTATTAAGGTACTTATAACCATACTTACTAAGTCCCATGATCCTCCAAGTACTTGCTGCATGCTCCAGGGCACAGGGCTTGAAAGCTCGGGCGGGGTCTCTGAAATCAAATTTAGATCTAAAGTTCTCTGCCCTGAATCCGGAGCCCAAGAGCCTCAGCCCTAAACCACAAAACCCCTGGGGCCCTAAACCTTACACCCAACGAATAGATGCGCAAGCTATCATGGAAGCAAGGAGCCCGAAGAAATTCTGTTGTTAAGCAAGTCAAGAGGCTGGGATTTAGGTTTACGGCTTAGGGTTCAGGGTTTAGGGATTAGGGCTTGGGGTTTAGTTTTTTGTGTTTAGGGTTTAGGTTCAGGGTTTCGGTTCTAACTATTGGTTTGAAGGGCGCCTTCTAGGTGTTATATGTTGCTGCTACCTGCTACCGCGATCACCACAACTTCTACTGCTCTGCATCGAGATGTCGAACATCTCAACTGTGCAGAGTTTTTAGGCCTTTAGGTTGGGGACTTCACAACCCCGACCCTAAACCCTAAATCCCCAAAACCCTAAACCCTAAACCCAGACCAGGCCTCCTCCGGTTCCTAGGAATTCTAGAGCCCTGCTCTTTCCCGGGAATGGCGGTAGGGGGGACGGGAGTCGGGAGCCTTAGTGCCAAAGAGAGTCCCTATGACTAAAAAAGGGTGCCTTAATAATTAGACTAGGGTTTTGGGGGGATATTATCCTATAACTATAATAAGGAACCCCCACAACAGTATAGGTAGTTATTAAGGCCCCTAAATTCGACCATCTCCGCTGGCACCTTGGGCACCGTCGCGCAGTGGAACGCAGCGAGCTCGACCTGCTCAGATGCCCAAATGAAGGCGAATTGGGCTCCTTTAAAGGCGTCTCGAAGGGCTCCAAGAAGGGATCTATAGGGTTTAGGGTTTAGGGTTTGGGAGTTTCCGAAAATTGGGGGGGGTACCTTATTTCGGGGTCCTTATAATAAGGATCCAACTATTTAGGGTACTATATTAGGGTCCCCCATGTTCGGAAACTTCCAAAGGGAGTCTTGCTTAATGTAGGAACCTGATTAAGAAACCTTGGGTCTTTATTCGGGTTCTATACATGTACCCTACTGTTTTTAGGCGTTTTAGGTCCAGGGTTTCTTAATCAGGTTCCTACATGTAGGAACCTGATTCAGAAACCTTGGGTCTTTATTAGGGCTCTATATATATGGACCTACTATTTGGGGTTATAGTCCTACAATACGGTTCAAGCTTTGCGGCGCTGGGTATGCGGTTCTTTGCACCGTAACAAAAAAACTCCCAAACAAAGAATCCGAATCCTGAAATCTTACACACCCGTGACCTTGAAACGGAACCCGTTAACCTGAGAAACCTTCTCTTGACTCTCAACCCTAGACTCTGAACCCTGCAAGACTCCCCAAACTCAAAAACTTCTCATAAGTCAGACTTTGGGGTTTGGAGTTGAGAGTTTGGGGCCGGGATTAAGAGGTCCAAAGTTTGCGATCTCATCCAGGTGACCTCGCGGGTGAACTCTGGTGGAAGAAGCTCGACGAGTTCTTCGGCTCCATCACCGGCCATTGCTAAGGGTTTAGTAGTTTAGGGTTAACGGCCCCGTTAATGGCTGTTCTGGGCTTGATAGCTTCATGGTGTTGCGTGAAGATTCTAGGGGCGGCGTGGGCGAGATGCTAGACGGACTCTATGGGCGGCAAGCGTCAGGGTCAGGGTCTTGCGGTTTTGGATACTTCGGATCCAGGACTTCGGTGCACAACGGGTTTTGGTTAATTATGGATTCAGGGCTCAGGGCAGCTTGGGGTTAAGATTTAGGGTTGAAAGTTGAAGGGACTTCTGGGCTTTCGCAGGGCTTCAGGATGAAGGACTCAGAATGTGAGCATGGGGCGTCGGAATTTGGATCTAACCTAGCATCTTCCGCAGTGAAGGTGTGTGTGCGTGTGTATGCCCATCTAGTTTTCGACTTTACGGGTAGTATCTAGGGCGCAACACTGTCTTTCATGAAACACCTCCTAGCACTTGATTGCAAAACGGAACATCTCTAATATGAGATAATCCTCGGCGCAGGCTTCTGATGTAATAGCTGGCACTGCATATCTCGGCCCAAGCTCCGAAAAACACGACTCTGCCCCAAGGCCTCTTACGCATGCGGCAGTGGCTTCATAACTTCAAACACAGCCGACCGACAGTAATGCGTTACACGGTTACACACTCAGAAAACGCTTAGTAGAAACATTCCTCGGCTCGAGGATTCCTCTTCCTCTGCCTCAAGTCTCTGCCCTCTGTGGTAAGTCTCACGCAGCTGCATGCAAAAGGCATCCCGGTCATTGGGCTGTTGGCCTTTTGGTGTCGATAATCGCCTGGTCCTTTTAAATGCGTCTTGCTACATGGGAGTTTCCGCAAATAGGGGACCCTAATATAGTACCCTAAATAGTAGGATCCTTATTATAAGGACCCCAAATAAGGTACCCCCTATTTTCGGAAACTCCCACATATCCGTTATCTGTATGGAAGCAGACCAAGTGAGCGGATCTGGGGGATGACAAGTTCGGCAGCAGTCGTAAAGACATGATTCGAGATCGTAGCAGAACAGTGTGCAAAGCACCATTACCCTCGTAGATGCGCCATGCACTGCATGCAAAGTGTACAAGAATTCGAGGCAGGCCATGGCAGAGGTGTTCATGTTTGTTTACATATATA
Source organism: Symbiodinium sp. CCMP2592 (assembly GCA_905221615.1). Classification (NCBI taxonomy): domain Eukaryota; class Dinophyceae; order Suessiales; family Symbiodiniaceae; genus Symbiodinium; species Symbiodinium sp. CCMP2592. Next base: position 110,070 of record CAJNDT010004835.1, read on the forward strand.
TATATATATATATACACACACATACATGTATACATGCTTGCATGCCTGCATGCATGCATGCATACGGCGGCATACATGCGTACATGAGTACCTACCTACCTACCTATGTGCACATGTGTGTATGTGTGCACACATATTGTGTGTGTATATTGATATATACATATGTGTGTGTGTGTGTACATACGGACGTACGTACATACGGATGGATGGATGGATGGATGGATGGATGGATGGATGGACATACGTATGTTTATGAATCATGAAACTTTGACCCTCTGGCACGCCGTCACGATGCCAGACTTCTGGTGCTGTTACAGGGAGCGAAAAAAGCAGGCCATTCAGAACCCCGACATCACTCTCGAGTCATGGAGACCAGGTAGGGTAAAAGTTCTGACACAGGACCATCTCGATGAATTCAGGGTTTCGGGAGTGCTTCCATTTCCACCTGACCTACTTATGCTAACTCTCAAACCAAGTGGCCGAACTCTTCTTTTCACTGCTTCCAAGCCCAAGTGCTTCTGCCAGCTACAAGAGCTCAACGGCATGCACTCGCAAGACCTCCAAGTCTACAAGCCGGGGGAGGGCACCAGGTCAGCCTCTTGTAGACCAGGCGGCCCCTGATTCCTTCGCACGCGCAGCAGACGGTAGTCGCTTCTTCCAGAGTCTCGCGTCCATGGGCCCCGCTTGCTTCTGTCAACTCGATCTCGAGGTGTTCTCGGGTACCGTCCTGTTCGGTCTACGAGTCTAGGGCTGCAAAGCTTCAGTGATTCAGTGGCACTGTCATAAGGACCCTTAAGGGGGCAGGGGGCCTCAATACCTACAACAAGGACTCAATATGGCCTATTTAAGGAAGTGTAATCCCGTAGCCCCCTCCCCTCTACCCCCCTCAGGGTGCCTGTGGTTCAGGGGTTCACAGTTCAGGGTTTCGAGCCTGGAGGCCATGGGATAGATGTGCTTCTGTGAGACTCAAAGCATAAGTTTCGAGGGGGCCAAGGTTCATGGGTGTAGGTTCGAGGCCGAGTGAGCCAGACTAAGGCACTGAGGCGTGATACCGTAACATCTGGCTGCCATCACTTAAGCTATCTGGCGAAGTGCCACGGTATTTTGGCAATTGGGCCTCACTTCTCTCATCAAGATACCCGTCCGATACGCACACCCCTGGCCACCGCCCCACCTAACCCTGTGCACTCACATGTTGGTCCTCCTGGGCTGCAACAAGATCCTCGTGCCTGGGTCGCTGACGGAAGGTGAACAGAAAAGGCTCGTTGTCGCAAGTTTGGTACAAAAAATCTCTCTGTATCTCTCGCTCAGCCTCTTAATCAATCAATCAATCGCCCACCCACCCACCCATGCACTCACTCACTCAATCAATCCGTCAGTCTAGCTGGCTAGCTATCTATCGGTCTCTCTATGTATCTGTCTGTCTATCTATCCATCGATCAACCTACCTAATTACCCTGCATGAAGGTATGTTTGTGTGCATGATATGCACTTCTAGTGTACAGTGTCCTTTAGGGGCCTTAACTAATTAGACTAGGGCCTTGGTGGTTGCTCCTTCTACACTTTTAACAAGAAACCGCCCCAAAATGTTGCAGTTAAATCATGGTTAGGGCCCCAATAATACTGAACCCGACTATAGATCCCGTATGGATCCCTTTAAGGAACCCCTTAAACGGAACCCTATAATGCCTGGCGCCGGGATGCTGCTGCACGTCCTCTCCCCTCCGGGCTGCCCCGGCGAGGCAGATGCAGATGGCCGACAGAAGCAGGCGATTCCTGGGTTCTTGTGAAGGGATTCTATTTAAAGGGTTTAGGGTTTAAGTTACCATAAGAAGGAAACCATATTAATTACTATAGATTCCTAGGCTGTTCAGTAACCCACTGCGAAAAAGTATATACTGTTTGAGGCTTCTTACTTTACAATAGGAACCCAGAAACCTGAAAGTAAAAAAGTGTACGACTGAACAGCCTGGTTTAATTTAAGTTACCACAACAAGGAAACCATGTTATTTTGCTATAGATCCCAATTATTATGTCTATTATGGTAGCTTAAATAAAAAATCCGTAAACCCTAACCCCTTACAGATCCCTATTATGGTAACTTCAACAAAGTTCCCTAACAAGAACCGAGATGCATGAGATCCGATGGGTCTGGATATGTCAAACACACGTCGAAAGAGGCTCAAGCTCGAGCCCAACATGGGATTTGTTGTTTCGGGTTTAGGGTTTAGGTTTTTTGAAGGTTGTGGAATTCTTGAGCACCTGCCGTTATGAGCTTCTGCATGTTGCCAGTTTGAAAGGCAGGCCCCAGTTTCCGTTTCGGGCTCCGGAGTTACGGTCTCCGGCTTCGGCATGTCCGGTTCAGTTACTTTAGCTTGTGGCTAAACTCTGCCGGTGCCCAACTCCACAACCCGCAAATGCGGAGATCCAATGGGTATGTCTGGGTGAAAGTACTGGCGGTGACGATTTCATGGTGGCGCGTGCCGACAATGATGGTGGTGGCCGTGGCGGTGATGCTGGTGCCGGTGGTGCTGCTGCATATTCTGCTGGCGGTCATGGAGGGAGCATGATGCTGGTGGTGATACTGATGGTAATGATAATGAGAAGGAGGAGGAGGAGGAGCAGCAGCAGGAGTACGAAGACGATGACTGTGTTGATGATGATGAACATGATGATGATGATGATGATGATGATGATGATGATGATGATGATGATGAATACGGTGAAGGGAGCCATGGCAACCATGATGTTGATGCTGATGATAATGATGATGGTGGGGATGCTGACGATGACGACGACGATGAGGATGATGAGGAGGATGGGGATGTGGATGAGGACAGGGATGGGGACGGGAGGGGGAGGGGTGAGGGTCGGGGTCAGGGCAAGGGTGATGGTGATGGCGACGGAGGGTGATGGTGATGGTGCTCGTGCTGGTGCAGGTGGTGCAGGTGGTGCAGGTGGTGCAGGTGGTGCAGGTGGTGCAGGTGGTGCAGCTGGTGCAGGTGGTGCAGGTGGTGCAGGTGGTGCAGGTGGTGCAGGTGGTGCAGGTGGTGCAGGTGGTGCAGGTGGTGCAGGTGGTGCAGGTGGTGCAGGTGGTGCAGGTGGTGCTGGTGTTGCTGGTGCTGGTGCTGGTGCTGGTGCTGGTGCTGGTGCTGGTGCTGGTGCTGGCGGTGGTAGTGGTGACGGTGACGGCGATGGCGACGGTGAATGTGATGGTGATGGTGACGACGACGGACAGGATGACCATGATGATGACTCTGAACAACTACGACCTCGGTTGGGGAGGAGCAGGAGCAAGGACGAGGACGCCGGGTGACGAAGATGAGGGTGATAATCATAGTGATCATGCAGATGGAAGTGCTGATACTGATGGTGATGATGAGGTCGGTGCTGCCGCTCATGACGATGTGCTGCTTGGACGGTAATGCCGATGATGATGATTGTCATGAGGAAGAAGACAAGGATATATAAGCACCTTCCGACAGTCGTTTCACATCTGCGCAACCTTCATCTTCATATATGCGAGGTCTCTAATCAAAAGCTATCCATCCCGCATGAACGGAGCGGCGGAAGGCTGTGGCTGATGGATGCCAAAACCAAAGATTCCATGAATATCCTGCATAAAGCAATCCACACAGTCTTCTCGCTCCGGGCGGGGCCACAAAGTCATGACCTAGTTCCTACTCGGAGTTCGAGGGCCCTGGCGACGGTCATTTAAGTAGAAAAAGAGAGCTATACTGTCAGGAACACTAATAAAAGGACATCGTTCCTGAATCATGAACGGGCCTCCCTCTGGCTTCTGGGGAGATAAGATAGCTCAGCTTTGCGGCTTGACCAGCGGGGCTTTAAACTTGAGTGCTTAAGGCTGGAGGACTGTACGGATGAGGTTTCTTGGCTCTTGGGGAACTTAGAAGCTGAGGTCTGAGGGTGTTAGGGTTTAGGGTTTGGGGTTAAGGGCTTATGCTGATTCTATGGCCTAGCTCGATGGTGCTCATCAATCACCGTCACTTGCCGGCCGCACCGATCATGATGACGGTGATTACACCAGGCAACTCCCTACGGAGACACTGGACCTGGTCTCGCTTCCAACCACCCAAAGCTAGCTATCATGATTTTCCCAAATGAACAGATACAGAAAAAAAGACATCATCCCGGGTATTTAGTCACCAAGTGCAGCAGCAACAACCATCTACACGACCATAGGCCAGTGTGCTCTCAGGGGGTGAACTTTACCAGGGATCCGTCATCGACTGCATGGTTCAGGGTAGCTTGAAGGGAAATATTAACAAGCGCTGGCAGGTTCCGGTTTCAGGTTTCGGGAGTGGTGGGTGTCAGGGTCTTGGCTTGGAGTTTAGGGTCCACGAACCTTTTGATGAAAGGCCGTTCGAACTCCGCCTGCTTTGTACACTCTACCATTTTCCTCTCGCCCCCGAGGGTGACAAAAGCATGCTGCCGTTCGGGGTTTGAGGGCTTTGGCCCCACGGTTTAGGGTTTAGGGTTTAGGTTTTAGGGTTTAGGGTTTAGGGCTTTGCAATCACACTTGCACAAAGCTCTGAACAGAAACCCCTACTCCAAACCCTAGAGCCTAATCCATGATCTCTGAGCAACATTGTACACCCAAAGCGCTGGACGCGAGTTCCTCTATTTTAAATCCTAACTTGTATTGATCCTAGAAACCTTCTTGATGGGAGGCCAAAAGGGGGGTTTAAGATTCTTGGGGTAGGGATTCCTTGATATGAACCATATTACGGGAACCCTAATCCCTACTAAACCCCCATAGGCTAAAACCCCTTTTGCTCACTGGACCAAAAACCAGGGAAATAAAAGTTGAAACTTTCAGAATCGACTACCTTATAAGAACCCCAAAAGTTGGAAAAGTTGAGTTTACAGCCAACAAGTTTAGCCTCCTATGATACCCTTTTAGATCCCTTTAAAGGAACCCCTATAGATCCCTGTAAAGGAACCCTAATCCCCATAGGCTAAACCCCCTGTTGGCCTCCTATGCCTTCTGCTTGATCGCCGAGAACTAGGCTCCACTTTTGCTGAAGGAATCTGGCTCGGAGATTTGGGGGTTCTAAGGTGCCTCCAAGGTTTCCCACCCTGAAACTAGGGTTCAGGGTTTACTGTAGGGTTTAGGGTTTAGAGATTTAGCGTTTAGGGTTTACTAGGCTTCGAACCCAAGCTTTCCAGACTTTGGGGATGGAATATCTGAGCTCCAAAACCCAAGCTTTGAATCATAAACCCCGAGCTCAAAGCGCCAAACCCCAAACCCTGGTCCCTCGAGCTCACGCGTCCAACAGCTTCTGGTAGCCGTCGTGAGAGATTTCCCGAGCTCGCGCAACTCAGGAAGCGTTTCCGTTCCAGGGTGAGGTTTCGTAGCCCTAAACAGTGCAAAACTCCAAGAATCCAAAGTCAGAGGATCGAGACTCTGCCAAAACCTACCCCCGAACCTACGCTTCCCCTCGCCCCTGAGCTTCCGCCAGAACCGAACAGTCTCTACTTGAAGGCTCCGGTTCTGAGCGGCTCTATTGCGAGTTATCTTACTTCTAACCGTACGGGCCAGGTCCCCTGATCATTTGGGGATTTTGGTGCTCCTTCTTAAAATTTTGGAATATACCCGCCAAACCCTATTCTGATTATTAAGGCCACTGTATAAGTACCACTGAGCCAGGCCAAGCCACCAGCAGAGCTCCCTCCTGGCGTCGTCATCAGGGCCTGTGCCGGCAAGACTGATTTAGGGTGTGGGCTTAGAGGTTGTGGTCAGGCGTGTACGGTCTGTGGTTTCGGGGTGTAGACTGGAGGACATTGAAGACAATTTGAGACTCTTCCGAGTACTGGGTGTTGGCTTCCAACCCTACAAAGGCAAACACCCCGAACACACCACAAAAAAAGCAACCCTTGCGCCCAGACCGTCAAGCACGAAGCATCTGCGTCGAGGTTGTCGGCAGCTGAAATCTTGAAATGTGTTCGGCATAGTTGCAGTGTAGGTGGTTTTAGGACTTGGTGGTTCGTAGTTAGGAGTTAGGTTGGGTTGAGTTGGGCTCGCCTAGTGTCTCCCTGTATCTACGGATACCTACAGTAAACCCCTCAATAACATGTGACAACAAGTTACTAAACCATAAACCGGTCACCCCTTGGTCATGTAACCGAATGCATCCACCACAGGACGGCTGGGGGATTTTGCTCATAGATCCTAAGCCCCATCCAGTTTATGGAGGTTTGGGAGTCTACAGTAAACCCCATAAAGTTGGAAACCGGGTAAATGCCAAATAGTGCTGGGATTCCCTATACATTACTCTTAAGGATTGAGGCTATGGGGTTTCCAGCTTTTGGGCTCTACTGTACGGCTCATCTACGACCCACCGAGCCTTCTTCTGCTCCGGCCGGAGCCTCCACATGCAGTATGTCAAGATCCTCAGCGTCTGCAAACAGAGTTCAGATGTCAGTTGGAGGTTAGGGCCTTGGGCTTACGAATGCATGGCCTCCATGCAGCTAAACGCAGTGTTGTGAACGCTTTGGCTGGGCTGACAGAAGCACGTGCAAGTGCAGTGACTTTGCTCTGCAACTTACTAATGAAGCTCCCTAAACCCTAAGCCCCAGCCTCTGAACTTTACTCTGCAACCCTAACCTAGGCGGGCTTCCAGGTGTAGCATGTTGAGTTGCGCGCGGAGCGTCTCAATTTTTAGCCCTGAGAATCTGAGAAAAGTTTAAACGTCTCAAGATACCCCTCATAAATCTCAACCCCCTGAACCCAAAAGTGCTTACCATAATGCTGCTGTAGCTCAAATAAAGTACCCGGCGCAGTGTACACCGACCCCCTGAGCCCTAAAATGCTCACAGTAACGTCGTTTTAACGTGGCGAAGCCAGCGCAGCGTAGACAAAAACCCTGAACAATATCAATCCCTCAAGAAAGCAAATTGCTACCGCTGCATACCTAAAACCAAAAGAAGCAAAAACTATGAACACCCTGCAGCGCCTTGCTACATAAGCGTAAAACTGTGAAACCCCAACCTAACAACCCCGAAACTCTATACCCGAACCCCCTCATTATGAAACTAAAACACTTAGAAACACTCTACGAAAAAAAACCAAGCCCCAAACCCTAGACCCAAAACAACAACGCCCAACCCTCGACCGAGGTTGGGACGCCACGAGGAGGCCTGGGCTGGAGATTCATGTATCCTGTAAGCGTTGAGTCGGCTCAGTGCAGGACCCGAATAATTAGACTGAATAGTTGGTATAGGACGGGAGCCTATTCTACTGTAACTATATTAAGAACCCCTGAGGAACACTGCTGAACCCTAAACCCCAAACCCAAACCCCAAACCCTAAGCCCTAAAGCCTAAACCCTACCCCCTAAACCTAAACTGTCTTGACACCGGGAGCTTGTGCTTCCTTGGGGGGCCGGGCCGAGGGGGGGAGGGCAAGTTATCTTAGGTTCGCTGGTTTGCTTCTTTTGGGGGTGAGGGTCTTAGAGTTTAAGGGTGCCAGGATTTAGGTTTTAGTGATGTTGGGCCCCAGCGTTTCTATTAAGGTTGAAGGCTAAGGGTATACGGGCTTCAGGGTGTCCGGGCTTTGGTTTATGCAGGCTGCAAGGGGCTTAAGGACGATAGGATATAGGATTTAAAGGTTTAGGGTTTTAGGCTTGGTGGTCGCAAAGTCAAGGTTGTAAAGCTTCTGTGTTGGCGCTTGGGTTCCTGTTGGTTTGTCTTGCTGAGCCCCCTTCTGTGGTGTGTGGCTCCAGTGTGGTGGGATCCAGGGCTTTCTACAGTTCTAATGCAAGTTTATGGACTTTTGGCTTTTAAGTCCCCCCCCCCCTCCCCCGAATCTCGGCGCTGACCTAACTAACTGCGAGCTTGCACTCGAACTCCGAACCCTCGAAACGCAGGCACGCCACACTCATAGTTCAAGGCGGCAGCATGCGCAAGCAACGCCTCGGGACAATGAATACAGATGTGAGTTTCCGAATTAAAGGTGCCATTTTTTGGGTGCGTATAATAAGGAGCCTAATATTGAGGATGCTATATTTGGGTCACCCTGTTTTCGGAAACTCCCAGATGAATGTAGACCAGTCGAGCCTGGGATTTGAGGCTCCTATCACTGTTCCCTTTAAGTGTGCTTGCTCAACCTTCAGCCCCACCCGGCCAGGCATGAACCCAGTTTAGGGTCTAGGGTTTAGGTTTCAGGGTTTAGGGTTCAGGTTTCAGGGTTTAGGTTTTAGGGTTGGGGTCCCTGAACCCCTAAAAAACCCTGAATACTGGGGCGTGGGTTTACAACGGGCATGCCCAAGTCTCAAATCCTACTTGAAGGCTCATGGGACTTAGTAAGTAAGGTTATAAGTAGGTTATACTGTAATTAGGATAACCCCACTTAGGGGACTTATAACCCCAGTTAGAACCTACTTACTAAGTCCCATGATCCTCTAAGTAGCACTCAACACAAGGGATCCTGGTGCAAACAGGTCCAGTAAACCTAACGGAAAAGGGTACGATGATCGGTAGTGTAAGGCTACGGAAAAGTATCATAAGGGTACGACACGTTTACTGCGAGGGCAGTTCGCAGACATGTCTACGAAGGTTGAGGGAGACGGCCTGCTTGGGCGTGAAGGTCCACTTCGCAAACATCTCCTGCCCGGCATGCAGGGTCGAGAATTCCATTGCAACGGCTAGAACTTGCCACTGCAGACGGCTCGGTAGGGGCGATCTATCCATTCGCGATTTCTTAAGCACGCAAAGCAAAACCCGCGAAGCCTGGCAACTCGGGATTGCGCCCTCATCCCGTTCGCACCAGCGTCCTCGATGTGAAGCTTCTTTGCATTCTCGTTCAGCGTCTTGTAGAGTGGTGAGCCGACCTCACGTCACTCCAGCTACACGGGAGAACTCGCCTCTGCCTAGGATACAATACACGATATACGTACAATGACGAACGTCCCAACCATATCGCAGGAGCGACGATACGAAACCAAAACGCAAGCTTTTGGAACACTGAACAAATGCTGCAACGACGCAGCACATGCTAGCATGCCATATCAGAGTCTACTTCTACTTGTACTGTTTCATAAACATGAACAAAAATATGTGTATATCTATACACATATACGTATGTACCTATATATATATATATGTACAGGGAGATGAAGACAATGATGGTAATGCTGAAGGTGATGGTGGTGGTGGTGATGATAATGATGAGGAGGATGATGATGACCATGTTGGTGATAGTGATGGTGACGGTGACGGCGGTGCTGCTGATGCTGATAACGGTGATGAGGATGGTGGAGATGATGAGGATGATGATGATGGTGATGGTGCTTCATGGTGATGATGCTTGATGGTGATGAGGATGATGCTGGGGATGATGATGATGGTGGTAATGGTGATGACAGTGGTGACGATGACGATGATGATGATGGTGATGGTGATGGTGGTGGTGCTGCTGACGATGATGATGATGATGATGGATGAGTGTGATGATGATGAGCACGATGACGACGTTGATGATGTTGCTGAGGATGATGAGGGTGACGATCAGGATGATGATGATGATGATGGTGATGATGATGATGGTGATGAGGATGTTGATGAGGCTGATGATGACGAGGAGGAGGAGGAGGCGGATGGTGAGGATGATGGTACTGATGGTGATGATGAGGACGAGGATGATGGTGCGAATGCCTGAAACAAGCAAGCAACACAGTCCAATCCCTGAACCCCAGTCCCTACACCAAAAAGATCCGAAATCCCAAGATATCAATTGCCAAGGGGCGGTGATGCCCTGCAGAACCTGAGGTTGGATCTGCGTAATCAGCAGCAACAGCCGGACACCAAGAAACCTGGGCATAACTTAGGGGCCCTGATAATCAGAATAGGGCTTTGGGGGTACATTATATTCTACTATAGTTATGGACTGCAAAGGGGCTACTACTGCGATAGGACGAAAGTTTGACCTACTCCTTGTTTCGTGGAAGAGAGGCCCCCCATTGCCCCTATAGAATCCTAGCGAACAGGACCCACCAGTTGCTCCGCCGGAACATTAAAGCAATATAATTTCAAAACGGGATGTAAGTTGATGCTACCCCGCCGAAAGATCCATGCGTTTTAACGCTTTGCTGTGCCCTTGCGGCTTAGGCAGTCTATCAACGATGTCAGACCTCGTGCGACTGCCTAGGTACGTAAACGTGTTTACATATATATATATATATATATGTGTGAATGCTACCTTTTATATATATATATATATATATATATATATATGTGCCACCACCCCCCTCCCCACAAACTACTTAAATACCAATAGACCCATGCATTTCGACCTGTTCGCAGCAGCTGCTGCTGCTACTGTGCCTGCTCCCTGCTCCTACAACTGCCATTGAGATGGTAAGCCCCCCCCCAAGGAGCAATTTCGTTGCAGCTACCAGTAGGAGCCCCAAACATTGTAAATACCATTAGAATCTGTATCGATTCTTTTGTGCCTACTGTTTATGCGCATCATAACACAGTACTCAAATTTGAAAACAAGTATCAGTTTAGTGGCTCTGTTTCTTGTCGTGGCATATACTCCAGCTATTACTACTTACGACTACTTACTACTACGTACTACCACTTACTACTGTACCACTTACTACTACCTACTACGATTTACTACTACTTACTATTACTTACTGCTACTTATAACAACAACTACTACTACTACTGCTACTATTGCTACTAGTACTACTACTACTACTACTCCTCCTCCTCCTCCTCCTACTACTACTACTACTACTACTACTGCTACTCCTACTACTCCTCCTACTACTGCTACTACTACTACTACTACTACTACTACTAATACTACTAAAACTATTATCAAGCTGCTACTGTTACTACGACTACTGCTGCTGCTACTACTACTGCTACTATTATACATACTCATTCTACGATTACTGTTTCTACTTAATCTTAATCTTCACCACATTACTCTTAATGTTGGTTCATGGTATTAGACAAATTCCCACCACTTTTTCAAGTCTTATCAAGATAGTTGTATCAAACTCAAACCACCACAAGAATCGTAATACTACTGCTGCTATTACTACTACTACTACTACTACTACTACTACTACTACTACTACTACTACTACTACTACCACCAGCACGCCTACTACTACAGTCAACTACTACGAGTAGTAACCAAACATGAATATCAATAACGTTCACGCTCTAGCCTTGATCCTGGTTTACTAATACCGCCTTGCCCTTATGCTAGTAACAAAACTCCTGCCAAAATGCTTTAAGCCATTTTTCCATTCTCTCATAAAGCCAAAATATGTTCATTTTCAGTTGTTTAGGTAGGACTAATGAAACAACATTAAGATACTCTTTCACTTACACTGGTTTATTTCATTTACCCTGCAGATTTGATCATTTAACGGTGTACACTGAATCAGAAGTATCACATTTAACATCCTTTTGCATCAGGACTTGTGCAATCCTCTACCGTCTCTTATAAAACAAACACAAACCGTGGTAGTGGTTGTAAATGTTGTACAATTTCATATGACAACCAGACCAAGTTTCACCTAAATACCTACAACAGAAATTTGAAACACAAATGGATGTCATTGTTGCTTTTGTTATGGTTTGATCCTCCAGGTGAGCAAACTGCTTTCTCCAGCGTACTGCTGCGATTCAAGGTTCCGGAGTGAGTCCATGAATTAGACTTTTAAAATGAACCCAGCTTTCAGCGAGGCGGCAAAGCACAAGTCCTCGGTAAATCAGAACGCTGATAGGGCGCAAGCAAACATTCTGCACCGCGCGGGTCACTCAGCAAATTCTCTTTCTTGAAAGACTACAGCACTTTAGCTATGCTCTTGCAAAAGTGCTGTACTGTCCCAAAGAAACCACGTTTCTGCCAACGTGCTGTATTGTCTCAAAAAATCAATCTTGCCCAGTCTTTCAGGCTAGCTCCCCAGGCCTCGAAAAAGATTGTTTTTTTTGGTTTTTGCAAGAAACTAATAAAATCTGTTTGCTAAAGTGCTGTACGGTCCCAAACAAGCCTAAAAGCAATCTTTGCAGGTTAGTGGGGCAAGGTGGCCACTGGTTTGTTTGACGTTTTGCGTGCCCGCAGACATGCACATGCAGACTGACACAGGAGCCGTGAAGAAACCAAGAAGGGCAGAGGACCACATTGAAATATTGAGGCCATATAGAATTTCAACATGGCGGATCCAAGATCTAAGATTGCACGGGACTCCTGGAAGGAATCTTGGAGTCAGGGAGGGCCATATTGAAATATTGAGGCCATATTGAATTTCAATATGGCGGACCCAAGATCCAAAATCTAAGATTGCACGGGAATCTTGGATTCAGGGAGGTCCATATTGAAATATTGAGGCCATATTGAATTTCAATATGGCAGATCCAAGATCCATGATCCAAGATTCCTCCCCAAGAGTCCCGTGCAATCTTGGATCTTGGATCCGCCATATTGAAATTCCACGTGGTTCAATATTTCAATATGGGCCGGGCCCCGCGAAAGCCATATTGAAATATTGGCCCGTATTGGGTTTCAATGTGGTCGGTTCGTGTGGTGATGAGGAGATGATCCGAGACATGTGAGTGGAGGGAGGGGTTTGTGCCGTTATGAGGAGGCGAGGACGAGCGGAAGAATGGTCGTGAGGAGATGCTCGCGAGGGGGAAACAGGTGAACACAGACAAAATACATGGATCTTTGGGGGGGGTACCAAATTGATACAAACTACTCCGCTGGCCAGGCCACGTAAATCTCACTTTTCGCTACTCCGCTACTCCGCAAGACGTGTGTAGACATGAAAGGCCCAGCAGGTCAAAACTTTCGTCAACACGATGTATTCGTACTGTATCCGACCCATAGTTTACTAGCTCGATCGGGGGTTGAGGGGGTAGGACTCTGTCGACATTAAGTGTTTAGGGTTTAGGAAGACGACAGCTTTAGGCTTTGCAGCTTGAGATGTAGCAATTAGAACAGGGTTTGGGGTTTGTTTAAGTCTCCGAATTCAGATACCGTGACCAGCCGTTCAGACTTCAATACAACGGAGTTTCATTCAGCAGGGAACAACGAATGATTAGATGTAAGTATGCTGCACCAGATACTGCAGGCCTGCATTGAGGTCAGAGAATCACTCCCCAGCGCAAATTCAGAAACGCTTTGGGACACAGAGCACCATCTCACAATGTCCCCATGGTATTCGACATGAAAAGACTAAGCTGCTTTTGCTGCAAGAACTGCTCACTGCTTCCCCTCAAGCATAAGTCCAAAACCCTGATGGGAGGCCAAAAGGGGGGTTTAAGATTCTTGGGGTAGGGACTCCCTAATGTGAACCCTATTATGGGAACCCTAATCATAGGCTAAAACCCCTTTTAGCCTCCTATGAAACCCTAGCACTGGGGGCCCTCGCTTTGGGTTCGCATTTCGCAGGCCTTTCTCGATGTCCGGCACCTTGCCTCAGCTTTGGATAGCTTCTCAAGATGCGAGGATGAAAGCCTGTGGCTTGAAGGATCATGGGACTTAGTAATTACGGTTATTATTAAGGTACGGTTAATATTAAGGCAACTATACTTTTAACCCCAGTTGCCCATCTTTGGTTCGTAGGGAATGGAAGGAAGAATGGTAGTGATAGCAGTTATAATCGTACCACATTCCTCCATTCCCTACTAGCCAAAGGTTAGGTTGGGGCTGGCTGGCACCCTGCCGGAAGCCATGAGGCTTCGTGGCTTTGGGGTTCTGGTGGCCGTTGTGGGGTGCTGGATGTCGCGGGAGCGCTTGCGGCTTCGCCGGTGCCTTCGGAGCGCATAGGGGGCTTCTGAGTTCAAACAGGCTAAGATTTATGAATTCGGGCTTTGGTCTTCCAAGCCCCCTAAACCCTAAACCCTAAACCCCTAAACCCCTAAACCCTAAACCCTAAGCCCTAAACCCTAAACCCTAAACCCCAAACCCTAAGCCCTAAACCTAAAAACAACAAACAGGATCCTCTCATTCTGAAGCCCTCGAACTGACGAGGTAGCCCGACAGCCGTTCAGTGAACCCATGGCCCCAAAACAAAGATCTTCCGGAGGCTTCACAACTTAGGGAGAGTTTGGGCTTAAGGGTTTACGGTTGAAGGTTTTAGGGATTCAGGTCGAGGACTTTTCAGGGATTGAGGTCGAAGACTTTGGGGTTTGAGGGAAGACATGTTCAAGGTTTAAGGCTCAGGGCTAGGGTTCAGTGCTACGACACACTCCGAAACCCTGTGGGTTGGGCCAGCCCGGATCCTGCCATGCCGCTAATCAGGACCATGTTGATCATGCAGAGCAGCGTCACGAAGCCTAGATGCACAGGGTCTTGTGTTGAAAAGGACGGATATGAGGTTGGCCAGGCATATGCTGGTCTCATCTTGAAGGTAAACACAGCCCGACAGCGCTAAGAGGGAAACTGCAGCAACAAGTACAACGTACATCTGGCTTCCTGGCAAGATGGCGCCTGCCTTCCCCCTCAGCACAAATCGGTTTAGGGTTTAGGGTGTGCGTTCAACTGAAAACTGCCTTTGGACTGACACGACACCCCGGAAACAAATGTAAAACGAAGAAGACAACCCGGAACCCAAATGCCGAAACACGTGGAACCACCGAAACATGCCGAAGCCCAACCCCAGAAACTCCCCGGTCCCAACCCTATGCAATAATCTTCCGTAACTTGGCAAGCCAAGACTCTGAAAATGGTGGCCACCTGGGCTTGTCGAGCTTAGCATCTACTTGAAGGCTCATGGGACTTACTAAAGAAGATTATAAGTAGGTTATAATTAGGATAACCCCACTTAGGGGACTTATAACCCCAACTATAACCTACTTACTAAGTCCCATGATCCTCTAAGTAGGTCTAGGCCTGAAAAGCAGTCATGGGGTTGCTTAACCTCAAGCTAGGGGCACTTTATTCGGGATCCCTGGGTTCTCCGGATCCCATGTAGGATTCAGCTCGGGTTCTCTAGCGTGCGATGTCCATGAAGTTAAGAGGCGCAGGGTGGCTCGGATGAAATGATACGGGGTTTAGCATTCGATAGTCGTGTTTTAGAGGTTTGGAAGGTCATAGCTAGGAATGCGGCAGGTCTGCGGGATTTGTCCAAAGCTGCAAGGAAACTGCCAAAAGCCCTAAACTCCTAAACCCGGAGCCACTGAGGCGAGCCGGGCTCAGGTGAACGGAAAACGTGGCTTGATCGCTGGAGCCGAACATGGTGGGACATGTGACTGGCTCAAGGTTGCGAGGTTTCTGAGGCTTGGGGACGTGGGGATCATACATGTAATATAAGGGCCTTGATAATTAGAATAGGGTTTCGGGGCCCATTATACTATACTTATAGAAAGGAACCCCCACAATAGTATAGGTAATTATTTAGGCCCCTATATTAGGGCTGCTCTAGGGCTGCAGGCTTGGACCGCTGTCTCCCACACACCCGCCTTGCTGAGCACCTGATTCTGAATCAGCTCTGCCTGGCCAGGCCAGGAATGTCAGGCCGGATCATGCACGCATCCATTGGTCCCTGCATACATGCATGCATGCCTAGATGCAGACATGCACACACACAGACAGACAAGCAACAAACACGCAAATATACATAAACGCACACATGTATGTACGTGTGTGTGTGTGTGTGTTCCATATAACATATATACATACATATACTGTACATATTCTTATATACATATACAGACTGTATACACATATATATATATATGTATATGCAGCACATCATCCAACATACATTGATGAAGGCATATATGTATGCATATACCATGGTGGGACAGTTGACATTTCTACGCAGGCCTTCTCGTGGTACTCCGGCATTTCAGACAAGTAGGTCACCTGAAACTAGGCTCAAGCTCCGCTGCAGCAGGATTTAGGACAAAGGGGGAGGCTTAGGGATATGGACTGCAAGAAGACCTTCGGATGACTCACCTCCTTGGAAATCTCTCTGCATCCCAGGCACCGTGATGTCAAAAACAGTTCGCAGCACCCCAATGAAGACAAAGGCGTAAACGCCCTGCACGGAGGCATAGGCCACTGGTCTCATGTACCTCGGCGGGCTTTCGATGCGCTTTCATCTTCGGCAGGAAGCATATCATGTTCTTGGCTAAAAAGTAAAGCGTTCGCGTACCTATGGACTTGTGACACAGGAACAATTCCTGGCTACGAAAACAAACTAGTCCCAAAACGCCAAGGGAACCCCTGCAACACCCAAAAGGTGTTGAAGTGCTCAGGAGCTGGCTCTCAGGAACGAGCACGCTGTCCAGGGAACCGCAATACAAAGCCGACCACCGTCTTTAACTACGAGTCATCCTCGACAGCAGTCTCTAAATATCCTGGACGTAGGGCCAGGTTTTACGTGCAGTATCCCATACCTAGATCAAAGTCAGCCCTGGTGAAATGCCCCGCCAAGGGACTCCTCAATGGAGCCCTGCTGAGAGCCGTCGGATCGTGCGACGACCATCTCGGAGTGGCGAAGAAAGCCTTGCTGTCTTGCGGGTGAGTGCCCATGGTGCTCAGGGGCTTTTGAAGGCTTCAAGCTTCAGATTTAGTGCTGAGCAAGCTGGAGGTTGTTTAGGGTTTTCGGGGTTTGGGGGTCTTTTGGGCTTTTCGGGTCCGTTACTACGCAGGGATTGATAAAGAACCGAAGCATAATCCTTGATGCTCCTTCCACATCACCATTGCTTGACAACCCGCCCCCCCCCCCTCACAATAGTTTGAGCGTTTAGGCCTCCTGTCGACTGCTGGACAAAATCCGTTGGGGCACAAGACTGTACAGGATTATGAGGCTTTGGAATGCCGGTGCAGATGGGGGGAAGTAGGGCTTCGGGTCTGTAGTTATGCGTCTGCGTTGCAACGCTCATGTTTTCAAATTTTCAAAATGTTACATAAGGGATTTTCAAGTTTAGAACCCGGTTGGAGTGTTGAGGCATCGTGCTTTCGCATTGCGACCTTCCTTGGCTTGCCGAATGGAAGTCTCAACACTGACCCCGAAACCCTAAACCCTGATCCCACAGTGCAAAAACCCCAAACTTCAAAGCCACGGAGCTAGTACAAAGGAGGCCGAACATGAGGCAGGCGTAAAACTGGAAGGCAACCTTTCAGGGTTTTAGGGATGTTTAGGGCTTCACGGTTAAAGGTTTAGGGTTTAGCTTGCCATGCGAACAAGAAAAACTGGGTTTAGGATGTGCACGTGAAAGGAATCCTGGGATATTGGCTGAAGTTCGATCCACTCAGGAAGACAAAGAATTAACCCATGAACTATGAACAAAAACGATCAAGTCCCAAAGTTTAAATGTATTGGCAGTTGGAAAGGTGCTGTCCTATGCCGTACCACCGTCAACAGTGCATCGACACCAACCTCGAACCTAGTGTGCCATAACACTCCCTGGCAAGGTGGGAAAAGCCACGTCAAACTACCAACCCGTAAATGCACCATTTACACGAACTAACTGGCAGACAAAAGGTTTACAGTGCAGACATGTGCAGAACATCGCACTGGCTTGACAATAAGGTGACAATCTTTAATGTCCCCGGGCAGAAGCTAATTAATTCAGGACGCAGGCGTTTTTTGGGCCTCCATGTTATTCTGAGGCTTTGTGAGCTGGTTGCGCAGCGTTTGGCCTGTTTCCAATAATTTTAAGAGATCAGGGCTCAGGCTTGCTGATGAATGATCTTGGAACTCCGCGGACCACCGCAGTTCCTATGTAGGGTTTTCTGCGGACCACCGCAGTTCCTATGTAGGATTTTCTGCGGACCACCGCAGTTCCTATGTAGGGTTTTCTGCGGACCACCGCAGTTCCTATGTAGGATTTTCTGCGGACCACCGCAGTTCCTATGTAGGGTTTTCTGCGGACCACCGCAGTTCCTATGTAGGATTTTCTGCGGACCACCGCAGTTCCTATGTAGGGTTTTCTGCGGACCACCGCAGTTCCTATGTAGGATTTTCTGCGGACCACCGCAGTTCCTATGTAGGGTTTTCTGCGGACCACCGCAGTTCCTATGTAGGATTTTCTGCGGACCACCGCAGTTCCTATGTAGGGTTTTCTGCGGACCACCGCAGTTCCTATGTAGGATTTTCTGCGGACCACCGCAGTTCCTATGTAGGGTTTTCTGCGGACCACCGCAGTTCCTATGTAGGATTTTCTGCGGACCACCGCAGTTCCTATGTAGGGTTTTCTGCGGACCACCGCAGTTCCTATGTAGGATTTTCTGCGGGCTACCGCAGTTCCTATGTAGGATTTTCTGCGGACCACCGCAGTTCCCATGTAGGATTTCTGCGGACCACCGCAGTTCCTATGTAGGATTTCTGCGGGCTACCGCAGTTCCTATGTAGGATTTTCTGCGGACCACCGCAGTTCCTATGTAGGATTTTCTGCGGACCACCGCAGTTCCTATGTAGGATTTCTGCGGGCTACCGGACCACCGCAGTTCCTATGTAGGATTTTCTGCGGGCTACCGCAGTTCCATGTAGGATTTCTGCGGGCTACCGCAGTTCCTATGTAGGATTTTCTGCGGACCACCGCAGTTCCTATGTAGGATTTTCTGCGGACCACCGCAGTTCCCATGTAGGATTTCTGCGGGCTACCGCAGTTCCTATGTAGGATTTTCTGCGGACCACCGCAGTTTCTATGTAGGATTTTCTGCGGACCACCGCAGTTCCTATGTAGGATTTCTGCGGGCTACCGCAGTTCCTATGTAGGATTTTCTGCGGACCACCGCAGTTCCCATGTAGGATTTCTGCGGGCTACCGCAGTTACTATGTAGGAGTTTGTGCGGACCACCGCAGTTCCTATGTAGGAACTCCGCGGACCACCGCAGTTCCTATGTAGGGTTTTCTGCGGACCACCGCAGTTCCTATGTAGGATTTTCTGCGGGCTACCGCAGTTCCTATGTAGGATTTTCTGCGGACCACCGCAGTTCCCATGTAGGATTTCTGCGGACCACCGCAGTTCCTATGTAGGATTTCTGCGGGCTACCGCAGTTCCTATGTAGGATTTTCTGCGGACCACCGCAGTTCCTATGTAGGATTTTCTGCGGACCACCGCAGTTCCTATGTAGGATTTCTGCGGGCTACCGCAGTTCCGTAAATGTAGGATTTTCGTGCGGAACAAACCGCAGTTTCCCTATTTATGATTTTCTGCGGGCTACCCAGTTCCTATGAGGATTTTCCTGCGGAACCACCGCGTTCCCCTGTAGAAATTTTTGTCTGCGGACCCCGCAGTTTTTCCTATGTCGATTTCTGCGGACTCACCGCAAGTTCCTATGTAGGATTTTCCTGCGGAACCACCGCCGCTCCCAGGTATGATTTGCTGTCGTGGCTACCGCAGGTTCTATGTAGGATTTTTTTCTGCGGACCACCGCAGTTCCTATGTAGGATTTTCTGCGGACCACCGCAGTTCCTATGTAGGATTTCTGCGGGCTACCGCAGTTCCTATGTAGGATTTTCTGCAGTTCCTATGTAGGATTTCTGCGGGCTACCGCAGTTCCTATGTATAGGATTTTCTGCGGACCACCGCAGTTCCTATGTAGGATTTTCTGCGGGCTACCGCAGTTCCTATGAGGATTTTCTGCGGACCACCGCAGTTCCCATGTGGGATTTTCTGCGGGCCACCGCAGTTCCTATGTAGGTTTTCTGCGGACCACCGCAGTTCCTGTGTAGGATTTCTGCGGACCACCGCAGTTCCTATGTAGGATTTTCTGCGGACCACCGCAGTTCCCATGTAGGATTTCTGCGGACCACCGCAGTTCCTATGTAGGATTTTCTGCGGACCACCGCAGTTCCTATGTAGGATTTCTGCGGAATACCGCAGTTCCTATGTAGGATTTTCTGCGGACCACCGCAGTTCCTATGTAGGATTTTCTGCGGGCTACCGCAGTTCCTATGAGGATTTTCTGCGGACCACCGCAGTTCCCATGTAGGATTTTCTGCGGACCACCGCAGTTCCTATGTAGGATTTCTGCGGACCACCGCAGTTCCTATGTAGGATTTTCTGCGGACCACCGCAGTTCCTATGTAGGATTTCTGCGGGCTACCGCAGTTCCTATGTAGGATTTTCTGCGGACCACCGCAGTTCCTATGTAGGATTTCTGCGGGCTACCGCAGTTCCTATGAGGATTTTCTGCGGACCACCGCAGTTCCCATGTGGGATTTTCTGCGGGACACCGCAGTTCCTATGTAGGATTTCTGCGGACCACCGCAGTTCCTATGTAGGATTTCTGCGGACCACCGCAGTTCCTATGTGGGATTTCTGCGGACCACCGCAGTTCCTATGTAGGATTTCTGCGGACCACCGCAGTTCCTATGTAGGATTTTCTGCGGACCACCGCAGTTCCTATGTAGGATTTTCTGCGGACCACCGCAGTTCCTATGTAGGATTTTCTGCGGACTGCACCGCAGTTCCTATGTAGGATTTCTGCGGACCACCGCAGTTCCTATGTAGGATTTTCTGCGGACCACCGCAGTTCCTATGTAGGATTTTCTGCGGGCTACCGCAGTTCCTATGAGGATTTTCTGCGGACCACCGCAGTTCCCATGTAGGATTTTCTGCGGGCCACCGCAGTTCCTATGTAGGGTTTCTGCGGACCACCGCAATTCCTATGTAGGACTTCTGCGGACCACCGCAGTTCCTATGTAGGATTTTCTGCGGGCCACCGCAGTTCCTATGTAGGATTTCTGCGGACCACCGCAGTGCCTATGTAGGAGTTTCTGCGGACCACCGCAGTTCCTATGTAGGATTTTCTGCGGACCACCGCAGTTCCTATGTAGGATTTTCTGCGGACCACCGCAGTTCCTCTGTAGGATTTTCTGCGGACCACCACAGTTCCTATGTAGGGTTTTCTCCGGCAGTTCCTATGTAGGATCTTCTGCGGACCACCGCAGTTCCTACTGAGGATTTTCTGCGTTCCACCGCAGTTCCTATGTAGGATTTTCTGCGGGCCACCGCAGTTCCTATGTAGGATTTTCTGCGGACCACCGCAGTTCCTATGTAGGATTTTCTGCGGACCACCGCAGTTCCTATTAGCATTTTCTGCGGGCCACCGCAGTTCCTATGTAAGATTTTCTGCGGAATACCGCAGTTCCTATGTAGGAGTTTCTGCGGACCACCACAATTCCTATGTAGGATTTTCTGCGGGCCACCGCAGGTCCTATGTAGGATTTTCTGCGGACCACCGCAGTTCCTATGTAGGATTTTCTGCGGACCACCGCAGTTCCTATTAGGATTTTCTGCGGGCCACCGCAGTTCCTATGTAAGATTTTCTGCGGACTACCGCAGTTCCTATGTAGGAGTTTCTGCGGACTACCGCAGTTCCTGTGTAGGTTTTTCTGCAGCCACCGCAGTTCCTATGTAGGATTTTCTACGGACCACCGCAGTTTCTATGTAGGACTTTCTGCCGCGGGACACTCAGCTCCAAGTCCATCTGATACGTCGCCTCGGTCACGGAATCTCTCTCTCTCTCTCTCTGTCTCTCTCTCTCTGTCTCTCTCTCTCTGTCTCTCTGTCTCTCTCTCTCTGTCTCTCTCTCTCTGCCTCTCTCTCTCTCTCTCTCTCTCTCTCTCTCTCTTGCTCTTAGGGGCTTTTAATACATCGGATTTTCAGGATTCAATGGTGGTAGGGTTGAAGAGTCTGAGGGTTTAAGGGTTTATATAAGGGTTTGGAGTCTAGGTTCTCTCTCTCCTCTCCCTCTCTCCCTCTGTCTCTCTCTCGCTCTCTCTCCTTTCCTTCCGCTCTCAAGCTTAGACGATTACTCTTAGGGCTTAGGCTTTCTAGTTTCTGGCAAGCATCAATCGGTGGAGTCTCATAATTCGCATCGTTTGCGGATGCCTTCAAAGCGAGGAACCCTATAGCTTCGACTGCCTCTTCAGATCAAGGCCCCGAAGCCTAAATCTACATACCAAGCTAAGATCCGGAGATGTGAGCTAGGAACAGCACTCAAAGCATCACCAGAACGATTTTGGACCCAGTCGAGGGTTTAAGTAAGTTGTTTAAGATGTTGGGGTCTAAGTTATACCTCTCATATTTGCGGCTCACAATACACAAAAACTCACGCGTAGTAAGGATCGCTTTTTGGCTTTGGGCCTTCAGGGGTGAGGTTGGCCCGAATCCTAGATTCCTGGAGACATCGGGCGCGTCGAGGTGTGATGCTCGGGCTCCACGCCAGCTCCAATCGAACCACCTCGTCCTGGATTTGTCCAGGGTCAACCGTTCAACCCAGTGGCTGTTCTGTCTGCACATACGTAAGAACGTACGCATGCCTGCATGCATGTCTGCAACCATGGCTGCATGCAAACACGCATGCATGTATACTCGTCTTAGTCGTCGTGGTCTCGTGGCACTTTGGCACTGTTTGTGGATCGAAGCCAGCGTCGTATGTGTACTTCAGCTGACATTCGCTACCATACACTATAATGATCTATGGTCGTCCGTGTTACATTACTCTCTGGTGCATACTGCTCAGATGCATAATCTAAGGTTGTTGCATATATCAGTATG
Source organism: Symbiodinium sp. CCMP2592 (assembly GCA_905221615.1). NCBI lineage: Eukaryota > Dinophyceae > Suessiales > Symbiodiniaceae > Symbiodinium > Symbiodinium sp. CCMP2592. The sequence goes on from CAJNDT010004835.1 coordinate 132,582, forward strand.
TGATTCCACTTCATGTCCTCCGACACGCATGCTATGCTTTGTAGTCTCCACGCAATGTGTATCTACACGTATACAGGTGGTGGGTATCTACACGCTGAAGCATACATACTGACTTGCGGAACTGCTCATCTGTGTACCTACAAACATACTGTAGTGATCTTGGAGTACACAAGCATCTCTGCTTGCTTCTGTGGCAAGGCTCTACAAAGCTTGCTGCGACATCGCGTCCGGTGTTAGATGCATGCATGGGTGGATGCGTGATATGTACGGTATGTGCGACGTGTATGTATGCGCGTACGTACATGACATGTACTACTCTGTGGATGCGTGCAGACTCGCGTCCCAGTCTGCACCCGGGTGATAGGCACTCCCTGTCATCACCGTCCAGATGCGGATCAGAGAACGCATGGACATCACCTTGGTGCAGAAACCTAATTCCCTGGTTCAACATCTTGAGAGATGCCCATAAGAACCAGCGCTTAGTAACCCACAGCCCCGACACAGTCTTGAGGTGTGTATAGGTTTTGGCGTTGGGATTCCAGATTTTGGTCCTAGGCCGGTCTTGGTCGTCTTAGGGCTTCAGCTCTAAAGCCTCTGAGGGGGTTTTAGGGCTTAGGGTTGAGGGTTGAGGCTTTCGGGTTCGTTCACCTAGACCCCCTAAGTAGCCGCTGATATACCCCAAATACCCACTATTAAGAACCATAAGGGCTCTATCAAAGGTTACTTGGGGGGTTGAGGCTTTCCGGTACAAGGTTTAGGGTATTGGGTTCAGGGTTTAGGGGTGTCGGAGCCAGAACCTGCTCTGACCCAATTTCCGCCACTGGAAGCCCAAAGACCGACATCCGAACCGCCTGTGGTCGGTAAAACCCCTATAGCGGCAAGCCCGGCTCCTTAGGGTTTAGGGTTTAGGGGTTTAGTGTTTAGGGGTTTAGGGCTCAAGGTTTAGGGTTTAAGGTGCCCGATTCCTTCCAATGACGTGCCAGGAACGGGAAGAAAGAGAGTTTGCAGTGGGGTGCGAAGGCTCAGGGCTGTTGGGGCTTGTGGGGCTTCAGTCTGCCATCCAGAAAAGCCTTAAAGCCCTAATGCATACTTTGATACCATTGAAAGAAACTGAGTGGCAGAGCTCGCTCCTTTCCCATCACCACCGACTCAGAGAACAGCCCCGTCTAAGGCTCCTTTGCTTCAAGACGAGTAAAAGGAGCTCCCACAGAGCGTCCAAGAGCAACCCCACCTCCGTCCGATTGCTGGAATGCTGGTTTAGGGTTTAGGGTTTAGGGTTTAGGGGTTTCTGAAAAACATGCACATGAGCTCAACTCTTCAAGGAGGGCTCGACAAAAGAGAGACCCGAGCTTCGAACCTGAAGCCGGATAGCCGAAACCCCTCAAAGGGGCCCAAACTGTAACCGCCCCCACAACTGCCGCTGGAGCCGCGATGAAAATCAGAGGGGTGCCGAGGATGATGATTACCTGGGCCACTGAGAGAAGGAGCGCTAAGGGTACTGCCGTGAGTCCTACTCTTCATGGCATAATGAGCCCAAATAATTAGACGAGGGTGTTGGGGGATATTATAGAATACTACTCTTCATGATATAGAGTGATTGTAATAAGGAAACTTAAGGAAGGATGTCCAGTCCTGTGACTCGACGATGACTCAGACCGTTCCTTCTGACCCCTCTAAGATACAGCACTGTAGTGGCAGGACGTGTCTCAAAAACTTGGACCAGGTGTTTCTGGAGCAGAAAGTCCCAAAGGGTCCAAAGTACCGATATAGTAGAATGTAGGGTTTCTATATTAGGAATTACAATTATGATTTGAGGAAGTATTCCCCATAACAGTACATAGGACCCTTTGGGAGTTGAGCAAGCTCTGCGAGGCTCGGCTGCCCTTGATGCCCACTGAAAGCTACTTCCAAGTCCGACCGCTCCACAAAGAAACCGATAGAAATGCTTACACCTAAACCCCTAAACCCCTGAACCCCTGAACCCCTAAACCCCAAAACCCTCAAACCTGGCCGCGACACCCACTCCAATCGCGGAGCCAACTTCCATGGAGTGGCGTCTGCCTCCATGGCCTCCACGCGGACATCCTCCAGGCGTTGGCCAGGTCTTCTATGGTTTGGGGTTTAGGGTTTGTGAAGTTTAAGCTTTACAGTTTAGGGTTTAGGGTTTAGAGTTTAGGATTCAGGGTCAAGGGTTTAGAGTTCAGGATTTCGGGTTCAGGGTTTAAGGTTTAGGGTATTTTTTGGGGTTCTGATTCTGATGCACTTGCGCAGGTTTAAGGTTTGGCTGTTAATGAGTTCATTAGGCTCTAGAGTACTGTTAGGTGTTACACAGGGACTCTGCCTTCGCTAACTGTAGCCGTCTTCCCTGGTAGAAGTTGGATCGCACAGGGAGTTAGAAGGTAGATCGGGATCCGCCGGTGATGGGATTGGGAGAACCTCCGAGATTGCGAGGTGGTGATGATAAGCGCTGGATACGGCTCAGGACTTCAGGTTGTAGGATTTGAAGGTGCGGTATTTGTATCGAAACCCATCAGACTTAGGTGATTTGGCATCAAGCTTTACATTGGTGGTTGTCAAAATTATGGTCCCTTTTTGGGTCCTTGAAATAATATGGCACCTAATCATTTAGGGTACCCAAAAAGGGACCATAATTTTGACAACTAGCCACATGAAGGTAGTTCCGAGGGTTCGCGTTCTACCCACTTAGGCCAGTCCAAAACTAAAGCAAACCTCCGGCTCCGGACCCTAATCCCAGAATCCTAAACCCTAAGCCCCGAAACCCCAGAGCCCTAGCTCTTGAAATCTTCCCACCAGCCGAACCAACCGTTTAGGCTTAAGAGATTTTCTGGCAGCCTACCATTGGATTTCAATGAATAATTATTTTTTCGTTTTATTTACCTCAAATCATCCTCCGGCATCTTCCTTCCCTGATTTCTGCTCTGCTGTATCATCCTCAACCTTTTCCTCAAATTATCCTCCCCATTGTCCTCCCCGTTATCCTCCCCGATATCCTCCCTGCAACCTGTCATCCTCAAATTATCCTCAAATTTACCTAAAATTTACCTCAAATTTACCTCCGGCAGCGGACCGGGAGCCCCCGGAGGTAAATTTTAGTTAAATTCCCTAGGGTTTTTATATAAAGTGTACCTCCGGCTCCCCCCCCGGTGTTTACCTCAAATTTACCTAAAATTTACCTCAAATTTACCTCCGGCAGGGGACCGGGAGCCACTGGAGGTAAATTTTAGGTAATTTCCCTAGGGCTTTTATATAAAATGTACCTCCGGCTGCCCCCCCCCCCCCCGGATTTACCTCAAATTTACTTAAAATTTACCTCAAATTTACGGAGGTAAATTCTAGGTAAATTCCCTAGGGTTTTTATATAAATGTACCTCCGGCTGCCCCCCCGGGATTTACCTCAAATTTACCTAAAATTTACCTCCGGCGGCGGACAGGATAATAAAAGGAAGACTAAAACGAGGAAGGTAAATCCAGGAGGTAAATTTGAGGAAGATTTGAGGATAATAAAAGGAAGACGAAAACGAGGAAGGTAAATCCAGGAGGTAAATTTGAGGAAGATTTGAGGATAATAAAAGGAACACGAAAACGAGGAAGGTAAATCCAGGAGGTAAATTTGAGGTAAATAAAATGAAAAACTAATTCATACTAGTGAGCCCAGTGGTTGGCTAGCTAAATCTCTTAAGTTTAGGCATCCTATCGAATGAGCACCGAAAGCCTGTACCAAAGCATCAGGCCAAACAAGTTACATGATTTGAAGGTGTCGTGATACGAAACTCCATGTGTCTAGTGAGTGATGCAGCAACCTTTAATCCCACTTACTTGCTGATGTACCCGTTAACCTGCTTATACCGTTTCACAAACCCCTAAACAACATTGAACCCTAGACCTGAAAGAAGTCCAAATCAACTCCCACTTATCAATTATGACTTCGCGAAGATCTTCAAAAGCGGAAAGGGGATTCAGGCCTGATTGGTGCCCTGCGCCACGCTGCGATTCAGCTCTACAAAACCTCGCAAAGCTTGGCTTTGAGGGTTTAGGTTTAGGCTTCACCCTAAACCCTAAACCCTAAACCCTAAACCTTGAACTTTCCGAAATCCTCAACCCTCAGTTCACACAGGTTCGAGCTTGTTGTCCATGCCGCAGCTCCATCAAACCACATAAACACAGTTTCAGATGTCGGTCGCAACATCTACACAGGATCCGCAAACATGAGCACCCCAGAGAAACGCTCCGGGCGCCGGGGCAGAAGCCTCTTCGATGCTTGCTTGCGCAGTCTTGCAGTGGCCCTAGCTCATTATAAAGAACCTTGAGTGATTAGCAGAGGGCTCCTGGTTACTAGTAGGTCTTGAAAGCTCTATGTTGGCCCTTCTCTTCCTGCAGGCCCCTGACGAGCGTACCCGAGCCAACCCGCTGCGTCTCTGCATATTGCGATACAGCATGTTACAGCATAGTATGTTCTATTATCGTACAGAATATATAATATATGATAGCCTATCATATGATAGTAGATCATATCATGGTATATTATATGATAGTAGATCATATGATAGTATATTCAATGATAGTGTATTATGTCATCGTGTAGCCAGGCAGCTCCAGAGGCACTTAGCGAGGACCACGAAGCCCAAGATGCCAAAGACCTCGGCTCGGTTTCGGGCCTTCTTTGGTTTAGGGCTTCAAGGTCGGGGTTTAGGGCTCTAGGGGTTTAGGGTTTAGGGGTTTAGGGTTCAGGGTTTAGGGCTTCAAGACATTCAAGGGACTTAGGCTGAGGCTTTCTTTGGAAGATAAAGAAGATAGCTGAGACTTGCATGAGAAACGTTGGAGCACGGGCCATGCGTCGTCCTCCTAAGCCCCGCTTGGTATGGTATCAAGCGAGATTTCGAACTGATTGCATGTGTCATCATCACAGGAGCCATTTTTCATTAATCATCACAGGAAACCGACCCGCATCATCCGATCATCACCAGTAGTATTCTGAGTATCGCCACTGTACACTCATCAAACGTTGAACAAGGAACGCAACGCCATCATCCCCTCCCCCCTCTCCTTTTGTCCGACCTTCTCCTGACCGATCGCAAGAAACACACAAAACAAGAAGAGCAGTCGGGTGTTCCAAAACCAAAACACACCAAATCGTGTTTTGCGACACAGCCAAGGAAGCAGGAGAGAGAAAGCAGCAGTGGAACGTCATCAGATCGTCTCGTCGACCCGTCTTGTTGAAATCATACCCGAGCCAATTGGCACATCATGGGAATGAATACAGATCCGCGGGAAAAACACACACGGCGCAATCATTCCGGCATGGCAACAGCTAGCCTGGACAGGCGGGGCAAGGGTTCACGACTGCACCCGCCTATGTACAGGGTTTAACAGACAAGGGTCCCTTGGAGCGTCTCCAAACCAGCATTCGGCTGTTTCACTCATGTCTACGGCGTCTACGGTGTGAAGCCCCAAGCACTTCTACCAGCTTAGCGAAGGCTTACCTTCAAGCCTCAGACCCGAAACTTAAGCCCTCAAGCCCCGTCCATGCATGAGCAGTAAAACCCAAACTGCAGTAGAAAGGAGAATGAACATCTTGGCCACTGGAGCAGCGTAACAGTAGGACTACACCAGACATGACTAACAGCATTCACCGTCTTCGCAGCGTTCGCAGTGAGAGCGAAGTGTTCTGAACAGCATTTGAGAGTTTCCGAAAATAGGGGATCTCGATATAACACCCTGAAGAGTAGGATCCTTATTTACAAAAACCCAAAACAAGCTACCGTGAATTGTCGGAAACTACCGAAAAATTCCGGTCCCAGCCGCAGGCGCCAGCAAGGAGCCCGCGTGCAGCCACGGAGGAATCTTCAACTCCTCCCTGGCCGCAGATGGGAGTTTCCGAAAATGGGGGATCCTTTAGAAGCTGCCCCCACCCTGTAATAGTCACTATAAGGGTTATATTAGAGCCCTATTATGGTTCTATAAGGGCTTTAGGGTTTAGGGAGTTTCCGAAAATGGGGGATCCTGATAGGGCTCCTTTCGAGGGTTCCATTCGGGTTCCTTTAAGGGATCTATAAGGGTTTTATAAGGGGTTTAGGGAGTTTCCGAAAATGGGGGGATCCAGATATACTGTTGATGATAAAAATCCTGCAATGGACCCTAAACGATGGAAATTATGGTATATATTCCTTATTTTGGGTCATGCAGGATTTAAATCATCAACCGTAGTACCCCAAATAGTAGGTTCCCTCTTGTAAGGACCCCAAAACAAGGTACCCCCTAACTTTCGGAAACTCCCACATGCTTCGGACCGCTTCGGGCTGTGGGGTTCCTAATGTAGGAACCTGATTAAGAAACCTTAGGCCTTTGTGAGGGTTCCGTATATGAATCCTAATATATTTGGTGTCATAGGACCACGGTTTCTTGATCAGGTTCCTACATTATCAGGGATCTATAGGGGTTTACGGCCTTTAGGGTTTAGGGCTTAGGGTTTTGGGGCCCTCCTAGGCGCGCTGCACCTCAATGCTTCTGGGCTCTCTGTATGCTCATCCTGCAGCGGATAGTTCTGAATCCTGAACCCCTACGCCCCGCAACCTGCAACTTCCTGCAACCCTCAACACCAAAGGCAAACTTGGTAAAGCCCTGTAAAGCCGAAAACCCTGCCAGCCTCAGGCTCTGGCAAGCTGTGCTGTCAGCACTGGATTTCAGAAAGCCCTCACAGATCGTACTGATCTTCGCATCGACTTTCTCCTCGTGGCCAGGCTACGCACGAGAGAATGTCAAAGACTTTATATACACTATGAACGTTGAACACCTTGTGCCCTCGCACTGCTAGCATGTCTGACAATTCCCCGAAAACTGCGGGACACGGCACCCAGACGAAGTTTCACACCGGCCTGATGATCTGATGATGGTGATGGTGATGATGGTGATGATGGTGATGATGGTGATGATGGTGGTGATGATGATGATGACGATGATGATGATGATGATGATGCTGATGCCGATGATGATGACGATGATGCAGATGATGATGGCGATGAAGATGATGATCATGATGATGATGATGATGACCATGATGATGATGGTAATGATGATGTCGATGGTGACCACCACGACAACGACGATGACGATGATGATATATGATGATGTGAAGGTAGTGAGGGTGGTGGAAGACGTACTGGTAGTGGTAGCAGTAGCAGTAGCAGTAGCAGTAGCAGCAGCGGTAGCAGTAGTAGTAGTAGTAGTAGTAGTAGTAGTAGTAGTAGTAGTAGCAGTAGCAGTAGCAGCAGCAGAAGCAGCAGCAGCAGCAGTAGCAGTAGCAGTAGCAGTAGCAGTAGCAGTAGCAGTAGCAGTAGCAGTAGCAGTAGCAGTAGCAGTAGCAGTAGCAGCTGCAGCAGTAGTAGTAGTAGTACTACTACTACTAGTAGTAGTAGCAGCAGTAGCAGTAGCAGTGGCAGTAGGACTAGTAGTAGTAGTAGTAGCAGTAGTAGTAGTAGTAGTAGTCGGTAGTAGTAGTAGTAGTAGTAGTAGTAGTAGTAGTAGTAGTAGCAGTAGCAGTAGCAGTAGCAGTAGCAGTAGCAGTAGCAGTAGCAGTAGCAGTAGCAGTAGCAGTAGCAGTAGCAGTAGCAGTAGCAGTAGCAGTAGCAGTAGCAGTAGCAGTAGCAGCTGCAGCAGTAGTAGTAGTAGTAGCAGCAGCAGCAGTGGTAGCAGCAGTAGTAGTAGTAGTCGTAGTTAGTAGACGAACAACACCACCGGCATGTAAATTCCAGCGCGAATACAGTCCAGACTGCCCTCCAGCTGAGCAACTGTATTCAAGAAGCTGTAACCGATGTAGTCGTACTTGATGATGTCCCACATGGTCCTGGCCTGGCCCGACATTGAGCTTCTAAGGAGTCTGGTTTTAAACTTGTCAACATCTCGCAAATTCCATCAGCGACCATTACAGGCGTTTTTTGCGGGGCTGCCGTGTAACCAGACCCCAGCCTCGCCTCAACTCAATCACGGCCCTTACTGCCCCTTCTTTTGGGCTGAACCCTAAACCATACATGCTTCAACAACACCATCTCCTGCTTTCCCCTTGAAGTGCGAAGTTGAGACGTATCGTATCGAGGTTCGGGAGTGTCGGGGTGAGGAACTTAGTGGATTCACCCTTTCAGAAGCTCGCCGTTGAGGCTGGGCTTGCCTCGGCGTCTTGTCTTGTCTGCAGCAAAGTCCAAAGCCACGGATGCACCCCACACCTCGAAACCCTGAGCATGCCAACACATTTCAAAGCAGTAAGGAATATAGCTTAAATCATAATATGAAGCCCTATATAATTTAAGCCACATTTTTTAATGAAGCGTAGAGTGGCCCTGCACCTGGGGCTTTGCCAGGGCGAAGGGCTTCACAATCGGCTCTCCGGTCGACAGTCATGTCGGAATCGGGCTTGCAGCTTAGGGCCTACTTGAAGGCTCATGGGACTTAGTAAGTAAGGTTATAAGTAGGTTATAATTAGGATAACCCCACTTAGGGGACTTATAACCCCAGTTATAACCTACTTACTAAGTCCCATGATCCTCTAAGTATACAGTCCAGCTCTACTGCTCCATGGCCTGGGGCTTAATCCTCCTCCTCCTCTAAGAAGGGAATGTCCCCGGCTACACCTCCAGCAGGCTACCAAAACTCTGGGGTCGGACGACCCTCGGCGCGGATCTTTTGTTAGGACTCCCCTTGTCAAAGGGCCCCATAATTTCAAAATCAAGGAACCCGGTTTCCAAAACTGCGTAGCTGTAGTCGCAGTAGTCGCAGCAGCAGTGGCACAAGTAGTAGAAGTAGAGTAGCAACCGCAGCAACAGTTGTCGTCATCACAGTAATAGTAGCAGTCGTCGTCGTCGCCCATGTCATCGTCGTAGTCGTCATGGCAGCTTCCAATGGTAATGCTAGCTAGGTCTAGAGGTCCAGGTTCACGACCAAGGCTTTGGAGCTCTGCAAGGGCTTGAGGTCTAAGCCCCGTGTTTTTGGGACAAACCCTCACTCATCGACCGGAGTCATGTCCAGCTGTGCTTTCAGCAAGCCGGCGTGGAAGACAAGCTGGACCCACTGCATCAGGCGATCAGCGCCACAAGCGCCCTTGCGGAGGACCTCTGGCGACAGCCTTTCGTGGTTGACATACCTGGCTTCAGGCTCCGGCTTGTGGGCTTTGGGGTTGCGGTCTTGGGTTTAGAGCTGGCTTTGTGGCTCTTGCACTGTGATAAACCTAATCACGAAGACGGAAGCAGTCCCGCTGCCATGTCAGTCAACTCTTCAGCCTAACTGGGTTGCACTTGCCGGCAAAGAGCACCGCTGCCACGTTGGAAACCCACCTCAAAACCTTATCGACCGATATCATTCTCCACCCACTGTGGCACAGCGATCTTATTTCCAACCAGAAACTTAGCCCGAAATCCCCGAGCCTGAGTCCCAAGACTTTCACCACTACTACTACTACTACTACTACTACTACTACTACTACTACTACTACTACTACTACGACTACTACTACTACTACTACTACTACTACTACTACTACGACTACTACTCCTGCTGCTGCTACTACTACTACTACTACTACTACTACCTCCAACTTAAAACGATCAACTAAAGACCTCGCACCCCAATGCGAAGCTCCCTTGAAACTCCAACCCTAAACCCTAAACCCTTTAAACTCCAACTATCCCAAGAGCCGAGGCACCACTCCAGCCGAGCTAGAGTGGAGAGAGGTACACTTTCGACATCCAAGTTCCTGGACCGTTGAAGGCTAGTGCTTTCTGGGGGGTGCGGTTATTGGTGGGTTTTGTCACTTTCGGGTCTCAGGTTAAAGACTTTCGGGCTTGGGGTTGTGATGGTTTGCGGGCACCCGAGCTGTTCAAAACTACATTCCCTGTGTTTAGACACTTGTCTTTCATGGCAAATGCCGAAAAACCCACAGTGGAGGTTGCTAGTGCTGTGTGGTGTACGAAAGCTTCCACTCGGCGGGGCCTTGAAATTTAAGGTCTAGTGTGTAGGGGTGTGTTCAGTGGCGCTATAGATTCGGGCTTTTTACATGCTCAATCTTTTCTGAGGCCCTCTCTGCAGAGACAAATCTGCTGTAAGCCTTCAGGGAAGAACCGATTGTTTGGAAGAGACATTGAAATCTTCAACTGAGACCTCCAGCCCCAAACAGGAAAAGGCTCCACGAAGCCTGCACTTAAAACCCTGAACCCCGAAATCCCTACAGCCTCTGCAAATCCCTCTGCGCCTAAATCCAAACCCCAATACCACCCCCCCTCCCTCCCCCCCACCCCAATAAGAAGAGCCTCTCCGAACGCAAGCCCCCTAAAACCAACACCCCACACCCTGCTTCTTACCTTTGGTTAGTGGGGAATGGAGGAATGGGGTACAATTACAACTACTATTACTACCATTCTTCCATTCCCTACTCACCAAAGATGGGCAACTGGGGTTAAAAGTATAGTTGCCTTAATCGTAATACTAAGTCCCATGATCCTTTAAGCAACAGGCTTGGCTCTTGCAACCCGAACGAAAGTCTCCCCCTATAGATCCCATTATAAGGAACCCCTATAGATCCCTTTAAGGAGCCCCACCCGAGGTCCTCATCTTATCGAGGCATCCATCGGCCAGCACAGAGGCAAGGCTCCGCCAGCTGCTCGCCGGCTCTTGGAGGATGATGGCCTCGGAGGGGAACGACGATAAGGGGTTCTTGTGGGTTTCTAGAAGAGTTCTACACGGATTTCCAGACGGGGACAATTTTTTCAGGGGTCTACGAGGGTTCTTAATAATTTGGAAAGGGTTTTCGGGCTTCTTACAGTTTAGCAACAATAAGGAACCCTGCGGTAGTGTAGTGGTAGTTGCTCAGGCCCATATATATTGGCTTTTGTTGAAAGGTTTTGCGGTAGGAGTCAGAGGCAAGATTTCTTAAGTCCCACCGTCCGCTTAAGCGCTATCTCTCAAAAGAATCTCTTCAAAAGCGACGCCCACAACACAAATCCTTAAAGCACAGGTTCCAAGATTGTTCCCCGTGCCGTGTCATACTGCAACCCCCCGGAAAACCCCAAGCCCACAAGCCTAAACCCTAAACCCTAAACCCCAAGCCCAAAAGCCTCAATGCCAGAAGAGTAGTCAAGCGACGACGGCTTCCACCGTCAGGTAGACGTGCACCGGAGGCCTCGCCAACTGCTTAATCATCGTGAGGTCCCTCTGGTGCAGAACCTGGCAGGACATCCACAATACATGCTAAGGCAATAAGAACAACAAAAAACAATAACCATCAGTGTCGTGCTCTTTCTTGAGAACCACATAGTGTGTAACATGAAGTATTAGTACATGATTTTGCTGCAGCCTGGACGAGGCGTAGCAGTTTCAGTGGCGGCGGTTGTGCCAGTGGTAGTGGTAGCAGGAGAAGCAGCAGGAGCAAAGGAGTAGGAGAAGTGGGAGTCGTAGCAGGAGGTATAGGCGTACGAGTTGTAAACAAAGTAGCCAGTAGTGGCAGCAGTGGTCGTTGTGGTAGTGGTAGTGGTGGTGGTCGTGGTCGCGGTCGTGGTCGCGGTCGCGGTAGCGGTCGTGATCGCGGTCGTGGTAGTGGTCGTGGACGTGGTCGGGACGTGGTCCGGTAGTGGTGGTAGTAGTAGTAGTAGTAGTAGTAGTAGTAGTAGTAGTAGTAGTGGTAGTAGTAGTAGTAGTAGTAGTAGTAGTAGTAGTAGTAGTAGTGGTAGTAGTAGTAGTAGTAGTAGTGGTAGTAGTAGTAGTAGTAGTAGTAGTAGTAGTAGTAGTAGTAGTAGTAGTAGTAGTAGTAGTAGTAGTAGTAGTAGTAGTAGTAGTAGTAGTAGTAGTAGTAGTAGTAGTAGTAGTAGTAGTAGTAGTAGTAGTAGTAGTAGTAGTAGTAGTAGTAGTAGTAGTAGTAGTAGTAGTAGTAGTAGTAGTAGTAGTAGTAGTAGTAGTAGTAGTAGTAGTAGTAGTAGTAGTAGTAGTAGTAGTAGTAGTAGTAGTAGTAGTAGTAGTAGTAGTAGTAGTAGTAGTAGTAGTAGTAGTAGTAGTAGTAGTAGTAGTAGTAGTAGTAGTAGTAGTAGTAGTAGTAGTAGTAGTAGTAGTAGTAGTAGTAGTAGTAGTAGTAGTAGTAGTAGTAGTAGTAGTAGTAGTAGTAGTAGTAGTGGTAGTAGTAGTAGTAGCAGCAGCAGCAGTAGTAATAGTTGTAGTAGTAGTAGGATAAGCAAGCAGTGGCAGTCCAGTAGGAGCCTCGTACAGCAACAACAACGACAGCGAGCAGCAGCAGCGGCAGCAGGCACAGAGGCACACGCAGCAGCATCATCCAAAGTCTCAGGACACCTGCCCAGAGATCCCCCTATGATTTAAGGTATATTCCTTAATTAAAGCGTATTGGGCTCTCCGAGTACAAGGGAACGAAAAAACCAAGCCCAAGGACGGACAGCGCTTCTTCGACCCCAGCCAGCAAGGCGCGAAGGGTAGCCTGATCCTCGGCCTGAATGCATCTATCAAAAGGGGAAAAGGAGGGACCTACCCTATAATGGGGCTAGATAATGGGTATATAATAGATATATTGAGGGTATATACCTAGGGGTCCTTATTAAGGGTCCCTCCTTTTACCCTTGAGGTCTATCAACGTCGGCCGGGTGCAGACTGGGCTTGAGAAAGTGAAGCTTCAGGGATCTCCCGAAGAATTTTCAGGTAAGGGGATTCTTTTTTTTGGTATTGAGGGATTTCGGGTCTAGAGCTGTAGTCCTTAACAATGACCCACAACAAATTGACTCGAAACTTACTCAAACACCTTGGAGTCACTAAGACCTCGGCCCCAAGAATGCAAAACCCTGAACCCTAAACCCCTAAACCCTAAACCCGGCAGCAGGCGTGAATCACTCCACAGTCCGCCAGAAAGAACTGCATCCCTCGACCCGGCACACGCTGAACCCTAAACCCCTTAAGCCTATACCCGAAACCCTGAACCCCATGATTGGCTCAATATCTAGAAATAGAGGTTCGTCCTCTATACTATATAACTGTATTTTGGAACTGTAAGGGATGCTCGAGACTACAATTCCATTCATATTCTAAAGGCACCTATAGTACCGCTCTATACATAGCAGTCTAGGCTCTGAACCCCTGACGCCCAAGCCTACACCTGCCCTAAAGCCTTACAGTAAACCCCATAAAGTTGGTTCCCGGATTAAGGCCAAGTAGTGCTGGGATTCCGATGCATTACTCTTAAGGATTGAGGCTATTGGGTTTCCAACTTTTGGGCTTCGTAAAGAGCCCTTTAAAGGAACCCTATGATTCCCTAAAGGAATCCTACTATAGATCCCCTGTTTGGGTTTCTACTGCATACATGCGCACCCCGGATGCAGTGCACCGCCTCTCCCATGTCAGACGGCTTCTTGCGCTCGCGCGTCGCCTGTGAATGAACCTCCACCAAGGCCTCCAAGTAGCTGCATGTAGGAGGTTTAGGGTTTAGGGTTTAGGGTTCGGGTTCAAGCTTCAAGGAGCTAAGGTTTAGGGGTGCAAGGCTCGGGGTGTGCAAACGAGAACCGCCCCCTTCGGCGTAAAGCTGAAACCCTTTTAAACTCGTAACCCATAAACCGAAACCCTAAACCCTAAACCCTAACCTAAAAGCCCGTAACAACAAACTGGAAATCGATGAAAGAATAGGTCCGAGGGCTTCCAAAAGGGAGGCCTCTAGGGTGTCAGCACGGTAGAAAAGCTCACACTCCTCGCATGGCCGACAGCTGTTCGGGGTTGTTGAGCTTCGGGTTTAGGGATTGGAGCATGAAGCTTTGGGCATTAGAGCTTCGGGCACCTTAAAGGGCTAGTATATAAGGGTAACTATAAAGGGCTACTCCAAGGGTATAGATTTTCTGCTAGAGTTCTATGTTCAGGATTTCGGATTTGGGTTCAAGTTGGGGTTTAGGGTTGTGCGGCTCAGGAGCTTTGGCGATGTGGGCGGTTGCTTTGTGGGTTTGGATGGTAAGTTTACTAGACCCAAGAGTAACCTGGGAATAAAAACGGGCGCCCTTTTTGGGTTCAAGATGGTTAAGGAAACCTAAACCCTGAAAAAGGGAATGAGGGCCTACTCTGGGTCCTAGTTTAGGAATTGGGCCCAGGGATGCCTGCAAGCCTGAACCCCCCTGAACTCTTCAACCCACAAAACCGCCTGCCCCTCAAAGCGTTGCACATCGAATTCCTCCCAAAACCCTTAACCCTAAGCCATCACCCTTTACACCCACGGTGACCAATGGTGACGCTCAATGGTCCAACCTCGAAACCCCTTGAAGGGGACCCTTAAATCCATAGAGGAACCCCAACAATGAACCCTTGAAAGAATCCCTAAGACCTTGGTGCATGTTCACTCCAAGACCGCCCCAACTCTACTTGGCGGTTCATGGGTAGTTACAAGAAGTAAGGGTTACAACTAGGGCATGTTATCACCCATATCAGGGGGACTCCTAACCCTTAACCCTAAATCCTGAACGTGTGACCCATAATCTCACTTACAACTAACCCGCAACCTCCAAGTAACCCCTTAGAGTAGCCCTTTATGGTAACCCTTATATACTATAGCCCTTTGAGGTGCCCTGAAAAGTAGCCCTATACCCAAAACCCTAAAACCCTAAACCCTAAACCCTAAAACCCTAAAACCCTAAAACCCTAAACCCTAAAACCCTAAACCCTAAAACAGTAAACCCTAAAACCCTAAAACCCCAAACCCTAAGCCCCTAAAACCCTAAAACCCTAAAAACCGCTTAAGGTGCCCTTTAAGGTGCCTTTTTCAACCGCTCCAAGGGCTCCTGGAGGTCCAGGCCCAGAGACTCCAGCGTGGCCTCGTAGCGCTCCTGGGGTTCTGGGGTTTTTAGGATTCGGATTCAGGCTTTTTTAGGGTTTAGGGTTTAGGGTTTACTGCTTTAGGGTTTTAGGGTTTTAGGGTTTTAGGGTTTTAGGGTTTAGGGTTTAGGGGGTTTTTGAGCTCCTTTCTACGCCTGCTCGTTCGTCCCAAGCTGACATAAGGCACCTATGCGCCAGGAGACCTGCAAACTGTACGGCAGGGTATGAAAAAGCACGATCCATATTCACCTTCAGGCTTTATGGTTTAGGGTTTAGGGTTGAAGGGTTTTTAGGATTCGGATTTTGGGGGTTTTGGGTCTTGGGGGTTTAGGAGGGTTTAGAGGTTTAGGGTTTACGGTCTTGGAAGTTTAGGATTTAAGGCCTTGGGGGTTTAGGGTTTAGTGTCTAGGGTCTTGGGGGTCCAGGAGGGTTTAGGGGGGTTCGGACTTAAGGTTTAGGGCCAGTTTCGGGGGGTTTAAGGGCCCGTGAGATGTGATGACTCTTCTGCAGCTTGCACAAGACTCTTCTTCATTCTACCGGACTCTTCCAAGAAATCCTATATATATATATATATATATATATATGGGAGCTTCCGAAAATAGGGGATCCTAATATGGTACCCTAAATAGCAGGGATCCTTATGATAAGGACCCCGAAATAAGGTACCCCCAATTTTTGGAAACTCCCATATCGTGCAGGCAAGACGAATCATCATGCAACCCCCGGGAGCGAACCACAAAACCGCTCGGAAGCAACTCTAACCGACACGCTGGACGTAAAAAAATGTAAGCTCCTAAACCTCCAACACCCCAGGCCCCAAGCTATTAGAACTGGACGCGTTCAAAACCTAAGCTCCTAAACCTCGACAATCCTACACCCTAAGTCCGAATCCTAAAACCCTAAACCCTAAACCCCTAAAACCCTAAAACCCCTAAACCCCTAAAACCCTAAACCCTTAAACCCCTAAAACCCCAAAACCCTTCAAGCCCTAAACCCCCTCCTAACCTCAACAAACCCCAAAGGCTGAAATCATCCTGGGCTCCATGGGCGTCAAGGCCTCACCCACCAGGAGGCTCAGAACCCCAGCCTCTTGTGGAAGGAGGGGTCGAAGTCGATCCACGATGTCCTTTACTTAGAGGATCATGGGACTTAGTAAGTAGGTTATAATTGGGGTAATAAGTCCCCTAAGTGGGGTTATCCTAATTATAACCTACTTATAACCTTACTTACTAAGTCCCATGAGCCTTCAAGCAGGACCCCAAAATGCTACAACCCGAAAACCCTAAGCCCGAAGCCCTAAACTCTACAGCTCGAGACCCTGGCTTTATCTGCAGCTTGAAACAAGAATCTGCAGAGCGGGCCTTGTAGGTCCAGGTCGGAAGGGCACCCGGTAAGGTGGCGAAGACCTCCCCTGAGATGAGGGACTTCAGCTGCAGCCGGCCTCCACTTTCCTCCGAAGCCTCCCTCTCCGACCCCTCCGTTTCAGTGTCCTTCTTGGCGACCTCTCTGTCTTTGGGAGCCCTGGCGGCTTCTTTGGCAGCTCTGGCTTCGTCTCTGGCCTTCTGGCGCTGGTGCCTTGCCTCCTCCGCCTCCGCCCGCGCCGAGCGCAGGTGATCCTCCGTCAGCGGGAAGGTCGGAGGCGGGCAGCCGCAGGCGTCACCCAATGCCTCGGAAGCAGGGCCTTTTAGGCCTTGAGGCTTTTGGCTTTAGGGTTCGGGGTTTCGGGGTTTGGAGTTTGGGCTTTCTATGTAGAGTGTAGGACTTAGGTGTCTATGAGGGGGTTCTGAGTTGCCCTGGGAAGAGGTTCTTATGTAAAGATAGAGGATCCCACTATTTGGGGTGCGAGACTGAGGCGCGTGGCACCAGCGGAGGAGCAGCTCGCAACCCGGTGAGAAGAAGGCCATGTACTTCACGGGGATAGAGGTAACCTCCATATGAGGGTTTAGGGTTTCGGGCAGCCGTGGCAAAACCACTGAAGCAAAAAGCATCTGTCAAACGCCAAGATCCAACAATCCTTATCCGCCTTAACCCCAATGATCTCTAGAGCACCAAACCCCTACCAAATCAACGCCTATAATCCCAAATCCCCGCAAAAATACCCTTGGAGGAACCCCTGCAAAAGCCTTTACGGCAATCCCTAAAGAAATCCCAACCCCAAACCGACGGGTGGCCAGGCGACCTCCATCTCTGAATAAAGTATGTCCCGGATGCGGTGCCTGTCGCTGTCCTGAAAGAACGCCCCGTTCAACACCTACTTGAAGGCTCATGGGACTTAGTAAGTAAGGTTATAAGTAGGTTATAATTAGGATAACCCCACTTAGGGGACTTGTAACCCCAATTATCACCTACTTACTAAGTCCCATGATCCTTTCAGTAGGGCTGCAGATCAGGCTTCGGCCTCTGTGGGGCCTTTTCGGAATGAGGGATTCAGGCGTTTCAGGGTTGATGGTTTAGTGCTGTAGGGATTAGCTTAGTTGATTGGGGAGTAGGATTTCGGGCTGCAGCTTTCGCGGGCTTGGGAAAAAGAATGCGAATGGCTCTGACCGAAACCCAAAAGCCCGAAGCCAGACAGACTCTACCTCAACCCTCAAAAACCTCCTGGAACCATGATCCCGAAAAAACCCTAAACCTACACATCCGAAATGCGACCCTGAACCCTACTTGGAGGTTCATGGCTACTTGTAAGTTCCTTTAATATGGGTTATAAGTATAGTTACCCTACTTATGACCCCACTTCTAGCTACCCAAGAACCTCCAAGTAAACCAACCCCCTCCAAAACCTCAAAAACCTCCAGGAACCATGATCCCGAAAAATCCCAAAATCTGCACCCCAAACCCGCTCTGAATCCTCAAAACCCCCACTCCTCCGGCTCGAAGGCTTGCAGCGCGGCTATGAACCCGACGTCCCCTCTCAGGAGATCTTGGATCCTCAGCTGCTGATTTGTAGGGTTTAGTGTTTCGGTTTCGGGGTCTAGGGGCGGGAGTTTTAGGTGGCACTAAGGGGCTGCCAGGTTTATGTACCAGGCTTTAGCATTCAAGTTTCTGGGAGGCTTGAAGCTCGTAGGGTTCACTTTCTCTGCGCGTCGGGCTCTAGCGGTTCACAGTTCAGGGTTTTGGCGCGAGGGTTTTGGGGGGCCAGGGTTTAGGGATCTAGGAGAAAAAGGCCGTTGCACACTGACTTAGGGAACTCAGGCCCTGATATGGGAATTTCTGAAAACAGGGAACCCTAATATAGTACCCTTTTTGGTAGGATCCTGATTATGAGGACCCCAGAATGAGGTAAACCCCTACTTTTGGGAACTACCATAAGGTTCTGCAGCTGCTTTGTTTAAGGTTTGGAAGACTGTCGAAGAGCTGAAAAGTGTTGAACATCATTGGTCATCCCTTACAAGGCATCCGCAGTACAGGTCAAGGAATGAACATCTTAAGGGGATCCACACGTCTTCTGCAGGAGAAGAACTAACCCAAGGCCCTAGCAATCGAACCCAGGCGCTGGGTCCAACTGGCCGCCGAGCTCTCTGGGCGAGTGCAGCGCAGTAGCGCCACGAAGAGTGTCCTCGCGTTATTTCGGGTGCGGGGATGTGGAATAGGGTCGAAGTTGGAGAGTCGGGTTTCGAAGATCTTGAATTTGGGTTGGGCAGGCTATGTTTGCGGTTCAAGTTCAAGGCGCTGTCATCTAAAGAAAAAGCACTGCTGCCTCTTAGTGTACTTGAAATGTGTTTATTTGAAGTAGTTGTGTACCCTAAACCCTAAACCCGAACTCGGTCCTCACATAGCTGGGCACGGGACCCTCCAGGACATTCCTCCAGTCCTCGATCGTCACGAAGTCGAGATCGGAGCTCGCTTTGGGCAGGGGCACCACATCCGCTGCCATGGCTTCCAAGTTCATTAGGGTTCGGGAACCTTAACCCAAACCCCAGCAAAACTTCACATCTCCAACACCTACACTCTAAATCCCACCACGCGCGCAAAGCCTAAATCCTCAAACCGCAACACCTGCTTAGAGGATCATGGGACTTAGTAAGTAGGTTATGATTGGAGTTATAAGTCCCCCAAGTGGGGTTCTCCTAGTTATAACCTACTTATAACCTTACTTACTAAGCCCCATGAGCCTTCAAGTAGACCCTAAACCCTAAACCCCATATAGATCCCTTTAAGGAACCCTATAGATCCCTTTAAGGAGCCCTTTAAGAACCCTTACTAAGCCCCATGAGCCTTCAAGTAGGGTTTAGGTTTAGCATCCAAGCCGTTTCGGCTTTTCGGGACTTCGGGCTTGATTTTGTAGCCTTTGGGGGCTTTGGGTTCGAGGGGCTTGGGTCTAAGACTGTGGGCGTCTATAAGGTTTAGGGTTTTGGGCTTTGGGGGATTAGCGAGCAATGCTGCAACATCTTTATGCATTGTTTTGGGCTATGCAGACTCTACTATCTACTACTACACTGCACCATATCAGACTGCGTTCTACCGCATTTGCATGATTCCGTACACTGTTCTGCGCTGCATGCTGGCCAACCATATTAAACGTGATCCATATCATTGCGCTTGAGGGATGTTTGAAGCATTGTGCCCATTCACTGTCGCCCACTAGAGCGTGTCTTGCTTGCAAGATCGTTTGAACCAGGTACATACGCACTCCATCATCGCCTATCCTAGCCTTTTGAGACCAGTTCCCAGGAAGGTCAGAACCAAAGTACCTCCCAAGCACTGCACCATTATCGGAATTCAGATCCATCCTCCCGTGTCAGCCTGCTGCGTTTGGAGTGTTTCTGGCTCAAGGGATGTCCTCTATCTCAGCAGGCCATGGGTCCTGTTTTGCGACGTTCTCTACTGTTTTGTGCAAAACTTCTGTTCTAGGTGATGTTGTTATCGTCGAAGACACATCACGACATTAGTACCACCCCTGCTCGGGGAAAGAAAGGTACGCGTTTGCCAGCAAAGCCGCAATCCATGAGAACATGGCCAGGGCACCAACAGCAGCACCAACCCAGCCAGCGTCAGTACATACCTCGGCCCCGGGTGTGGAGCGTTGGCCCCTCTACTACACCGGAACGCTTAACCCCACGGGGATGATAATATAGGGGCCTTCATACTTAGAATAGGGTTTCGGGGCCTCATATACTATAATCATGATAAGGAACCCCTTCTGCTAATTATTCACACCCCTATATTCATCCGGACGGCAAGTCACTTGGTAGCTGTGGCCCGAGAGAGATCTCGATAACCAGCCATAACCCCAAGCAGCAAACTTTGGTATAGTAACCGTTATAGTACCCTTACAGAAACCTTAAGGTAACCCTTTTAGTTAATTTGATAGTAGCCCTTATAGTATCCTTACAGTATCCTTACAATTACAATAGCCTCATAGCACCCTTTACAGTAACCTTTACAGGAACCTCATAGCAACCTCAGAGCAGGGTCGTAGTAATCTTTACAGGTACCCTTCATCGTAACCCCTACCTGTAGCCGAAAAGGCCTAACGTAAAGAACTACATATCAGGAATCATCATACGGGCACCTGAAAAAGCAGGTCATTTCGACTACAGGTACACCCTAAACCAGAACCCTGATTCCCATGCACTCCCCGGCCGAGCCGCCACTGGAAGAAGGCAGCGATCCCCCCACCTGACTTCAGGGCTCAGGTTTCCTACGGTTAAGGTTTAAGGTTTAGGGTTTAGGGTTTAGGGTTTAGGGTTTAGGGTTTAGGGAGATGTCTACACAATGCCCACAGTGCAAAGTTTACCCTTACCTGCGCAGATATTTAAGAACGGAGCTTCATGCCATGCAGTGCCTAAATGTTGCTGGCAACTTACACTTCTCCTAATATAGAACCTTAGTGATTAGAAAAGGGTTTTGGGACATATTACTCTAAAAGTCTAGAACTATGATAAGGAATCCCCAAAGTAGTATAGGTAATTGTTTATTTAGGCCCCTATATTAACCCTCAGACCTTTCGACCCCAAACTGCCCTAAGCCTGTCGGAGATCTCTTAAGCCCACTGCCTGGATAACTACACTGCGGTGGACCATCTACTACAAAAGACTATACAACTGATGATGGCCAACTACCTATACTACTTTGGGGGTTCCTCATTATGATTATAGAAGTATGGAGTAATATGTCCCAAAACCCTAGTCTAATTACTAAGGCCCTAAACCCTAAACCCTAACCCCTAAACCCTGAACCCTAAACCCTAAACCCTAAGGCCCCTATATTAGCTCGGCCATGCCACATGCGTGGAGCAGTCTCTGGACGCAGTGGCATCGGCTGAAAGCTCGCCAGAACAGCATCAGCCCCCTTGCTGCCACGGTTTAGGGTTTAGGGGTTTAGGGGTTTAGGGTTTAGGGTTTAAGGGTTTGGGGTTTAGGGGTTTAGGGGTTTAGGGTTTAGGGGTTTAGGGTTACGGTTTAGGGGTTTAGGGTTTAGGGTTTAGCGTCTTAACACCAACACTCCACCCTCAAACCAAAGACCCTGAAGCATAGCGTTCCGACAAACCAGCGAAGCTTGGTTTTTCTGGCTTGTCTCTAGCATTTGCATGCCATGCCCTTTTACAAAGCAAGAATTTTCGATAGTTTAGGTTGACTCAGGAGTGTACGATTAGATTTGAGGCAGTATTAGGGCGCGGAGTTGAGGCGCCAGGGGTCCGAGGGAGCAGCTGCTGCCACTGACTGAACAGTGTAATTACTGTGCCCGTGCATACATGTCAAGCATCTCTACATTCGTGCACACACACATGTATGCATACATATATACACACACATACACGTATCTACACATGCAACACACACATACACACATACGCACATACATAAGTACATAGCAACATAGCATACATCCATACGTCCATACATCCATCAATACATACATGAATACATACACACCTACATATATATATATATATATACATATATATATATATATACATTTATGGATATATGTATATACATACATACATGCATAAATGCATACATACATACCTCCATACATGCATATATGCATCCGTACATACATACACCCATACATGCATGCATACATGCAGACATGCAGAAACACAGACATGCAGACATGCATACATGCGTACGTACATACTCACCTAAAGGTGTGCGTGTGTGTGTGTGTGTATATATATATATATTACATATATTACATATACTACATATATTACAGATATTACATATATTACATACATAACATACATTCCACATATTACATATATATATATATATAGAGAGAGAGAGAGAGAGAGAGAGAGAGAGAGAGAGAGAGAGAGAGAGAGAGAGAGAGAGAGAGAGAGAGAGAGAGGGCTCGAATGAGGAGCGGGGAAATTGTAACGTATAGAATGTCATGAACGGTGCTGGATAGCAGTGACCTTTCTACCGAGCGTATGCTGCAGGTGTTTACGTACTGTTCCGTTGCCTTACATTGCCTTACAGGTTACAAAACGCAGAACTGTGTAATATCGTACTTTGTTTTGCAAATCGCGAATGCTGAAGACTAAGTGGTGTTCTTGCATCACTGATCCAGCGATCAAAAAGCTTCAACATTATTTGGCGATCTAAGAAAACTAACCTCGTGAACCTTGGGCGGGGAACGCCTTCGGCGTCGGCCAAGACCTCTCAAATGAAAAACGTGTCGCTCTCGGCAAGGGCCTCAGCGTCTGGCTCGCCTTTGGTAGAGCAGGCCTCGATCAACCACGACGGCGCGAGCATCTGGCGTGCCAGATCGGATGCCGTCTTCTTACGGTAATTTCGGATGTCTACTCGGGCTCGGGCTGACAGCAGAGTGGACACAGAATCAAGAGAACCACTCAGAAGGCTGAACATCAGCGGCGTCGCATCGTAATGATGATAAGCCAGCAGAGTCAGTCTGGAAGGGCTTACCCGATGCCTCACACCCATGGCAGTCATGAGAAGCCACCACCCCGGCTCCTGGATCTGTACTCGGAACTGTTCATTCACATTCGCCCGTGCAGCGAGCAAAACGGAAACCAAGTCGGCAGAACCACCCCCAGCGAACATGAGTGTGATGTGTAGGCAGTGTCGCAAGCTCAAACCCGGATTCAGATTGAGCATCTCCTTCATGGCATGCCGACTTGCGCATGCACACGAGATCATCAAAGGGCTCATTCCCGGCATGGCCTGCTGATTCACGTTGGCACGAGCATGGCAGAGTAGACGTACTCCGCGTGCATGGTCCCCTACGCACGCCGTATGGAGAGCATTGCCACCAAAACCATCCTTGTTGTTTACGTGGGCTCTGGCGCACAGAAGCAGCTCGAGAGCTTCATCGTTGCGAAACAAGCAGGCTATTCCCAGAGCCGTCAGCTTAGCAGGAAGATTGATCTCCACTGCGGGCTTGGTCGTAGCCTGGTTGATATCCACCTTTCGGTCGAGAAGCGCTTGCAGCACCACGACGTTGTTGCTCATCGCTGCGAAGCAAATGGGCGGCCACCCTGCGCTGTCCCGCTCGAAGATGTTCCTGTCGGCACAAATCGAGGACAAGTATGGAGTCGCGAGATTTGGCAAATTCAGGGGCTGAGGATTTTGGGTTTCTACGATCCTGAGGCCGTTCTGATGCAGGAAACGTTCCAGCATGAAGCCGTTGCAGTCAACACTCGGGTCGGTCTCAGTGTGGAAGCCCGGAACAAGGCCGTCAATGGGCTCCACGTCCAGACCACGGAAACACTGCGCCCCATGCGAATTCAGAAGGAATCGGTAGTTGTGAAACTGTGAATGCTCGAGGTAGTAGAAAAGCTTGGTCCAGACCATCTGAGTAACCATACGACCGATCCACACTCTGTCACCATCAAGCGTAAACTCTCCTTCACCAGGTGCATCCCTCATGCTTTTTCCTGCCCACAGCAGCGTCTGGTGAGCGGCGCTCTCTACAATAATGACGTAGCCACCGCTGCGGGTGGAGAGTTCGCGTGCAGCTCTCTCTGTGCGACACCACCTGGGCTGGGCTGCGGGGGTGAAGAACCAGCAAGACTTAGGCCTAGGCGGGAAGAAGTGTATCGTCAAAGGCAAAAAATGCCAGTGCAACTCAGCTACCCCCTTTCGCCCCAAGTGGCATGGCTCAAAGTCCGCTGCTGGTCTCTGTGCTTCAGAGCCGGACATAGCACGACAAAGAACTCGCATCTTGCCACATACGTTGGGATGCTTTGGATTGCTGTCTGACGGCCCTGAGATGCACGGCGATCTCTGCTTTGTGGGATGCTAAAGTAGTCATACCAAATGTGAAGATGGCTGGATGCGAAGTCAGCGGCTGTAGGGCATCTTCTTCGACCATACACAATTTCTGAGAACAGAGCTTGAGAAATTGAGCTGGTTCCGGCAACGATATTCCTCATTGCATCCTGCAGAACTTTCAACTGCTGGAAATCTGGATCAGGATGGGTGTCGCTCAGCCACTGGTGCGACACGAACATTGCCTTTCCCAGGCTCTCATCAAACTCTGAAAGCACACCGGCGTCAGCGAGCTCCTCGTGCATCTTGACTTCCGTCATCTGCAAGAAAGCTTCGGCGAGTACGGTGTACATCACGAAGGTGTTGCTGCCTAAGCTTGAGACACGCCTCTTCCTCCCGAGAAACCTACTGGGCGCATGTATTTCCAACAGAGTCACTAGGGCATCTTCTGTGAACCGCCAACCCAGAACACTAAGTCTGACAAGTCGCCTGGAATACTGTCTCGATGTTTGTGCAGCGCCGATGCAAACTCAACAAGAGATGCGCTGTCCATGGCAGTTGGAAAAACACCCTAGTGGCTGGTCTGCAAAGGTTGAAACACTTGGCAGCGGGTCAAAGACTAAACTGGCAAATCACAACAAGGGAAGCGACGCCGAGGTGCTGTGCAAGCCCAAAGCCGTGAACCCTGCAGATCCAACCAAAAAGCGGTGCGCTTTTTCTTCGTACCCTGGGGTTTAGACTGTGAGGGGCTGGGAAGGAACCACTGCACATTACAAGCATGGCATGAGTAGTCACCAACACTAGTCCAAGGGGATCAGATTGTCCAGTATAGCCTACTATAGTATACCTCCTACATCCTAGTCTTCTCAATAAGGTCTGTGAGGATTTCTGCTGAAATTTCTAGCTAACCCGTATACAAACCTTATATAGTGGCCCTTATCCCTCGAGTTCCGGATGGGCTGCTGCATTGACATTATCGGAAGCTTACACTTTCGCCCCACCTCCGATACCTTGGCCTTCTCAGCCCTGGAACCTGCCTGGGGGATTAGGGTTTAGGGGTTTAGGGTTTAGGGTTTACCATGCTACAAATTCTTATGTACTGCTGCAAAGTTATAAGCGGTATGACGCATAACTGTCTGACGGTGTACCTATTTTATCACGACACCGACAATGCTTGTGCTGACTGTACTTTGCTATGTTTGGTATGTATGTAGATTGGCATGGCCCATAAACTGTGTAGGTGGTCATAAGTAAACGCATATACTGTACATGTAACCATGTATCTACTTACTCCTCACAGACAACCCTGCAGTGCGTGTTGACGCCACTTGCTCTTCAGCCGTCGCACGCACAGTGTGCAGGCTGGACAGAGTTCACGGAGGAAGAAGCACCAGGCTCCCTGACGGAGGAAAAAGCACCAGGCTCCGTGAGGGCACCTTGCACTCGCGAAATGAGGTTCTATAGGGGCCTTAGTAAGTAGAATCGGGTTTTGGGGGCCCAATATACTAAACTTATAATACGGAACGCCTGAATGACATTGGTAATTATTTAGGCCCCTAGATTAACATCAGCTTCATTGAAATAGGTCTTGCTGGTGAGGACGCCGTGCTCGATCTTCAGATCTCGGTGGTTGCATCACAAGTGTGGGACCCTCCGAATGTTGTAAAAACCTAAAGGTTCGGAAAGTAAGGCTTCACCGCTCCATAGTTTCTGCAGGTTCCCAGACTGAAGCAAACTGAGAAGACAGCACGTCATCCCAGCCTTCACAGAGCTTCAAACTTAATTGAAACCTGGCAATAATAACCTCGTGAACCTTGGGCGGGGAACGCCTTCGGCGTCGGCCAAGACCTCTCAAATGAAAAACGTGTCGCTCTCGGCAAGGGCCTCAGCGTCTGGCTCGCCTTTGGTAGAGCAAGCCTCGATCAACCACGACGGCGCGAGCATCTGGCGTGCCAGATCGGATGCCGTCTTCTTACGGTAATTTCGGATGTCTACTCGGGCTCGGGCTGACAGCAGAGTGGACACAGAATCAAGAGAACCACTCAGAAGGCTGAACATCAGCGGCGTCGCATCGTAACGATGATAAGCCAGCAGAGTCAGTCTGGAAGGGCTTACCCGATGCCTCACACCCATGACGTTCATCAGAAGCCACCACCCCGGCTCCTGGATCTGTACTCGGAACTGTTCATTCACATTCGCCCGTGCAGCGAGCAAAACGGAAACCAAGTCGGCAGAACCACCCCCAGCGAACATGAGTGTGATGTGTAGGCCGTGTCGCAAGCTCAAACCCGGATTCAGATTGAGCATCTCCTTCATGGCATGCCGACTTGCGCATGCACACGAGATCATCAAAGGGCTCATTCCTGGCATGGCCTGCTGATTCACGTTGGCACGAGCATGGCAGAGTAGACGTACTCCGCGTGCATGGTCCCCTACGCACGCCGTATGGAGAGCATTGCCACCAAAACCATCCTTGTTGTTTACGTGGGCTCTGGCACACAGAAGCAGCTCGAGAGCTTCATCGTTGCGAAGCAAGCAAGCTATTCCCAGATCCGTCAGCTTAGCAGGAAGACCGACCTCCACTGCGGGCTTGGTCGTAGCCTGGTTGATATCCACCTTTCGGTCGAGAAGCGCTTGCAGCACCACGACGTTGTTGCTCATCGCTGCGAAGCAAATGGGCGGCCACCCTGCGCTGTCCCGCTCGAAGATGCTCCTGACGATGGAGCACGAATCGAGGACAAGCGGGGAGTTGTAAATTTCGCAGGTTTAGGTGGCTGAAGGATTTGGGATGCTTTGGGTGTTTACGCTCCTGAAGCCATTCTGATGCAGGAACCGTTCCAGCATAAAGCCCTTGCAGTCAACACTCGGGTCGGTTTCTGTGTGGAATCCCGGAACAAGGCCGTCAATGGGCTCCACGTCCAGAGAACGGAAATACTGCGCCGCTTGTGCATTCAGAAGGAATCGGTAGTTGTGAAACTGTCCATGCTCGAGGTAGTAGAAAAGCTTGGACCAGACCATCTGAGTTACCAGACGGCCGATCCGCGCTCTGTCACCATCAAGCGTAAACTCTCCTTCACCAGGTGCATCCCTCATGCTTTTTCCTGCCCACAGCAGCGTCTGGTGAGCGGCGCTCTCTACAATAATGACGTATCCACCTCTGTGGGTGGAGAGTTCGCGTGCAGCTCTCTCTGTACGACACCACCTGGACTGGGCTGCGGGATAAAGAACCAGCAAGACTTAGGCCTAGGCGCGAAGAAGTGTATCGTCAAAGGCGAAAAATGCCAGTGCAACTCAGCTACCCCCTTTCGCCCCAAGTGGCATGGCTCAAAGTCCGCTGCTGGTCTCTGTGAGTCAAAGCCGGGCACAGGACGACAAAAAAAAAGCACCTCGCCACGTATGCTGGAATGCTTTGAATTGCACTCTCGCGCACCTGAGATGCGCCATGACAGCTGCACTGTGGGATGCTAAAGTAGCCATACCAAATGTGGAGATGGCTGGGTGCGAAGTCAGCCGGTGTAGGGCATCTTCTTCGACCATACACAATTTCTGAGAACAGAGCTTGAGAAATTGAGCTGGTTCCGGCAACGATATTCTTCATTGCATCCTGCAGAACTTTCAACTGCTGGAAATCTGGATCAGGATGGGTGTCGCTCAGCCACTGGTGTGACACGAACATTGCCTTTCCCAGGCTCTCATCAAACTCTGAAAGCACACCGGCGTCTGCGAGCTCCTCGTGCATCTTGGCTTCTGTCATCTGCAAGAAAGCTTCGGCAGGTACGGTGTACATCACGAAGGGGTGGATGCCTAAGCTTCAGGCGTTCTTCTCCTAGCTGACACACTCCTATCCGATAGCCGATACAGCAACTCCTGAAACCGACAACCCTGAAAACTAAGTAAGTCGGACAAGTCGCCTGAAATACTGTCTGAAGGAGTCTTGGTGCCATGTTTATGCAGCGCAGATGCAAACTGCACAAGAGACGCGCTGTCCATGGCAATCGTAAAACACCCTAGTGGCTGCTTCGCAAAGGTTGAAACGCCCCGCAGCGGTCGTAGGCTGAGCTGGCTAAACAGCTTCACAACAAGGGAAGCGATGGGGGCTGCGCGATCCCCCAAGTCATAAACCAGCAAATCCAATGTTCAGGCTGAGCTCCCTTTTTTCGCACTGTGGGGTTTTAGACTTTCGGGTGATTAAGGGCTATGCAATTAAAAGAAGCATGAACAATAATCACCAACAACAGTCCCAGGGATCCCTAGCTTCCAGTACAGCATAGTATAGTATACCCCCGAAATCCGAGTCTACTCATGAAAACCTAAACCCCAAACCCCTAGACCCTAAACCCCTAAACCCTAAACCCTAAACCCCTAAACCCCTAAACCCTAAACCCCTAAACCCTAAACCCTTAACCATGGTAGTAACCCTTTTAGTAGCCCACTCCAGCTCGGAGCGGGCTGTCGCATTGACATGTTCGGAGGCTGACACTTAATGTAGGGGCCTTAATAATTAGAATAGGGTTCCTTTAAAGGGTCTGAAAAGGGCTACTATAAAGGGATCTATAAGGGTACTATAAATGGTAGGGGCCTTAATGATTAGAATAGGGTTTGGGGCCCACTATACTTTAAAAATAATGAGGAACCCCCAAAATAGTACAAGTAATTATTCAGGCCCCTATATTAGATTCTTACCGCCTCACCTCCGATAACTTGTGCTTCTCAAGCCCTGGAACTTTCCTAAAGCTTTAGACGAGTGAACCATGCTAGCTGTAAAATTACAGGTGACATGGTTGATATCTTGTTTGATAGTGTACTTTTGCACGACACTGAAGGGGGCTTTGGGTATACTTCATTACACTATACATGTATCTAGGAGACCTGGGGAATAGTATTGCCAATGTTTCCATCGCTATGGGCGCCATGTGAA
Source organism: Symbiodinium sp. CCMP2592 (assembly GCA_905221615.1). Lineage (NCBI taxonomy): Eukaryota > Dinophyceae > Suessiales > Symbiodiniaceae > Symbiodinium > Symbiodinium sp. CCMP2592. Next base: position 161,523 of record CAJNDT010004835.1, read on the forward strand.
TACTATTTCTAACAATTCAGACCCCTTCATGTTCGATGCCGAGTATCAGGAAGATCCATCCCAGCAAGGTCTCGTCCTCGGTGGGCAAGACGCCCAGTGGCCGGACTCTACATATCTATGCATCATATGAATATACATAGAGAGAGAGGGAGAGGGAGAGAGCGAGACACACACATACATACATGCATACATACATACATGCATGCAAACACAGATGCACGAATGCATACAGGAATCCAGGAATTCAGACATAAACACATTCAGCTTCACGCTTACAGGTCTACGGTGCGTGTGTTTGTATGCACATATGTATACAAAAACGTATAATACATGCCTGCATATATATATATATATATATATATATATATATATATTATGTGTATATGTATGTGTGTATATATATATATATGTATATGTATCTGTGTCTTCGATTTACCCGTTAGGTCTGGGGTTTGGGCCCGATTTGGGGTTTGGGTTTGGCAAAAAGCCATTGCTGCCAAACGATCCATAAACGCTTATGTGTAGTAGTAGTAGTAGTAGTAGTAGTAGTAGTAGTAGTAGTAGTAGTAGTAGTAGTAGTAGTAGTAGTAGTAGTAGTAGTAGAAGCAATAGTAGTAGTAGAAGAAGAAGTAGTAGCAGCAGTAGATGTAGTAGTAGTAGTAGTAGACCCTGCAAACCAGTACGGCACGCGACGCAAACCTTATCAGGCGACTGTAGTCGACTGGCTTCCGCCTATCCTTTTGCGTTGAAAATGTTCAGATGCAACATGGCATGAACGCATGCACACTCCACCCGGCAACATGTTCGCATGTCAAGATTATTCGAGTTGATAGCCACGGTCGGACTATGGATCAGGGGCATCAGCAGTAATGAGCAGTCAGGTGCAAAGGACCAGCTTCAGTTCCTGCTCGTGCAACCAAAGTGTTAGGTTTGGACAAGCCAAGCAAACTGAGTTCAATTTCGTGCTGCGGCAGCGCACCTCATAGAGCATAAGAGAAATGCACGAATGTTGGGTTATAGGATTTGGGCTTGTTGCCACTGCACAGCGCGAAGATTGACTACCAATTGATCGGCAGAACGAATCATAGGCAACGGCTAGTGATCGAAAACAGGCCATGAGTCAGGCGCGTGCAGGACTCAGGAAGCAATAACAATAATGAGCCCAGAGTAATGTCGTGACAAGCGGAACACGAACCTTAGTGCACCACTTCATGGGTAGCAGATGCTGCTTCAGTGTCCAGTGCAATCTTGTGACCTACGGGGCTCTCACCAAAGAATACGAAATACTTAGAGAAAAGCAAAGCACATGTAGCTGCCATGACTGCCGCCACCACCATTGTCACCACCATGATTGCAGCCGGCTGGGTGCTACTGTTCCCAGCTCTGAGAACTATAGTTGGCAAGTGCAGGGGCCCGATCCTGCATTCAGCCTCCATACTTGGAGGTTCATGGGTAGAAATACGTGGGGATATAAGTCCCCTAATATGGGTCATAAGCAGATACCCTAGTTGTCACCCCACTAAAAATTAGCCATGAACCTCCAAGTACCCCCAATGCTGGTTCTTCCGAGGGCCAAGCCATGTTAGCGGGACGCTCGCTCTTCGCTCGGAATGCTCTAAGCCGCAGTGCCACGAACCACTGCCCAAGCTACCATAAACCTAGTAGAGGCCATAAAGTTGAAACATCATTATCCCCATGCCCTTCAGGTAAAGTATGGAGAATCCCGGCACTAATGGTTCACTATAAACCCGACCAAGCTCAACGATTTCCGGAGGAAGCTCTGAACCGAAGCCCAAAGTAGCATTAGATGCGGCTTTTTGCGTAAGGGTTGTCTAAATACGCATTTTACCATTAACTCTTGTAGCCCCGTATACAAATACAAAATAGGGAAGCATGCACCCCAAAGCCTATTCTAGTTGTTGAAAGCCTGCATTAAGCAGCAAAAGGACAGCCAAAAGCCCGAGGTCTGCCTTGAGCCGGTAGAAGTCGCGGGCACCGTTCGGGATGTAGGAGTTAGGGTGTAAAGTTAAGGGTTTAGGGTACAGGTTTGGAGGTTTGAGGGTTTAGGGCTTAAGGTTTAGGGTTTAGGCGTTGAGGTGAAGGTTCAGGGTTGAGGGTTCAAGGTTTGAGGAACTTAGTGTTTCTACGCGTAGAGTACGTGTACCTGATTTTTCGGACTTCTAGCTTTCATGTCGATCTCAAGAAAACTAACGGTAACTGACGTCTTAGGTGATTCTTCTGGCCTATCTTCGTCTCCGAAACGACCCGCGAGCTCCACAGCACGGATCCTCACACACCCAAGCCCGACTCCCTAAACTCAAAACCCTAACCCCTTAAAGGAAACTCCAGGAAGTTGGAATATGGTTTCAGAGTAGGATACCTTATAATTTACCATAAAGGGTTTAGGATAATCATATTCCAACTTTCTGGCTTTTACTTTATCCATAAACCCTAAACCCTAAACCTTCAACACTAAGCCAAAAAAACGCAAACCCCACACCCTAATCCCCAAACCCGAATCCCTAATCCCCAAACCTCAGAACCCTAATCCCTAAACACCAAACCCTAATCCCCAAACCTCAGAACCCCAAACTGTAATCGCTTGATGATTATCTCGGCCCCTAGACTGATCCCCTATAATAGCTCTTATATATTTACCCCTTTAAAGGAACCCCCAAAATAGTATTGATAATTATTTCGGCCCCTATCCTGAATCTTTCTAACAGCAACTTATAGCAGCTTTTATAGACCCCGTGAAAGGAACCCAACAAAAACGTATTGACTATTATTTCAAACTCCTAGATTGGGGGAGTTTCGCTGCTCGAGGCTCAAAGCATGAGCCGTATAGGGGTTTGGGGTTTGGGATTTAGGCTTTGGGTAATTGGGGGTTTAGGGTGTGGGCTTTGAGCATTTTGGGGTTTAGGGTTTGGGCTTTGAGTAATTTGGGGTTTAGGGCGTAGGGTTTGGTTACGGAGTCGTGGGAGTCTAGGGTTCAGGGCTTTGGGAGTGGCATCCGAAACCCTAGCCTGAAACCGTAAACCCTTGAATCCCAACCCAACCCCCCTGCGCCCTTTTTGGGAATCATGCTGGTGAGGGCGGTCTCTGTCCCCTAGCCTCCCGCGGATGCACCCCCACGCTGCTTTGATGATATGATTGAAGGCACATGGGCACATAGGCAAGCCTCTATAGGTACCGCATGGTACCGCGACTATGGGACAAGAGCAGTTGCCGCGTTTGCCCTACTTCTAACTGGCAAGCCCAACTTATGTCCCTACGACCACCACGACGAGCCTCGGCGCGCGGGGCTAAAGGGATCCCAGCGGAGACCGGGAGCACAGCTCCCAAAAAAAGAGGAAGCGCGGACCCGGGTTCAGGGTTAGGGTTGGGGTCTAGCTTTGGGGTTTATGGTTCAGGGTTTAGGGCTTAGGCATTAGGGTTTGGGGTGCTAGTTGAGTTTGGCGTTTAGGTTTGGGGTTCAAGGTCTACAGTTGCGAGTGTAGGGTCTGAGGTGTGGGGCTCGGGCGGCTTCGGGTGTAAAAGTATTGCGAAGTGTCTGCGCAGTTTACAAGAGCCATCCACCTGAATCACGAACACGGTTTATGCATCTGTGAAAGCCTGACGGAAGCAAAGTCCAAAGCCACTCAAAACGTCACAAAAAGAAGAGCATAAGAGGGGCCGTCTTAGTCAGGCTCCAGGCTATGTGGGGCATCCCGCTCTTCCTTCCTCCCTTTCTGGGGCCCCGGAGGGGCGAAGGAGCCTTCAAAAATTTGGCTCCTTCGCGGAGAAATGCTCCAGATCTGGTACGGTGCCCATGAGGGACCGCTCCCGTCCCAAACTCCCAAAAACACGTCCTAAGCCTCCCAAGCTGTCTAAGGATCATCATACATCGCAATAAAGCATGGCACGAAGTACGTAGCTAGAGCTACGATTGCACGTATTCCTAGCCAAAGAATTCATACACCTCCTTAAATATGACTCGGATAAAGCCCGGTTCAAAGTCCGATTGCAGTAGTTAATCGATGTGGTCCCGCCGCCTCAGAGGTCGTTCAAGACCTTGTACGCATCTTTCGAAAGCGTCTTCCCCGATGTCAGCCGGTCGAACCACCTGAGAAGGCCACGAAACAGCGCTGCCCTCACCAAAATGTGCGAAATCCTAAACTCTCATTTCACACCCCGAACCTAGGCCCCCAAAAAAATCCAAAACTGGCCCAGAACGAGACCCTGGCCCAAAATCCCTCAGTCTCAAACCTAAATAAAGCCCCTAAAGCCCCGAAACAGAGCCTTTGGGCGGAGGTTGAGATTCGGGGCTTGGGGCGTAGAGCTTCGGAAATAGGACTTCGGGATCTCAACCTCTACTTGGAGGCTCATGGGTAGTTATAAGGGTTCCTTTAAGGGCCCCTTTAAAGGGATCTATAGGGATTCTATAGAGGTATAGGGTTTAGCGCCTACTTGGAGGCTCATGGGTAGTCATAAGTGGGGTTCTAAGTCCCCGAATATGGTTTATAAGTATAGCTACCCTACTTATAACCCCACTTATAAGTAGCCATGAACCTCCAAGTAAACTGCTCCAGGTTGAAGGTTTAGGGTTCTAGGTTCTAGGGTTTAGGGTGTTGCTCTTCCGAAGTGGTCCGTTCGGTTATTCCAGCCCTTAGGACTGCATGAAGGATCATGCGTGTGTGAACCGCTACGAAAGCAAGCATGCTCGAAAGAACCTAGTGTAGAGGCCTTAATTAAGGAGCCCCCAAGACAATATAGGTACTTATTTAAGCCCCTATATTACTTAATTCAGTTGTAAGTTGTAACTACACCGTAAGGCGCCTCCAAACACCCTGAGCGCCTCTCTTCAAAAGTTGAGAGCTACCGAGAACCTCTCCGAAGGAACGCCCCTCAGAAACGCGGGTGGCCCGAATGGAACTCATGAAGCATGAAGTGCTTGGAGGTTCGTGGGTAGTTATAAGTGGGGTTATAAGCTCCCTAATATGGGTTACAAGTATAGTTACCCTACTTATAACCCCACTTATCACTAGCCATGAACCTCCAAGTGGGGCTTGCAGGGTCTGAAAACTGCAGGGTTTAGGGTTCAGGGTTGGAGGGCCTCTTAGAATCAGGAGTCCTGTGGTTCAGAGCCTATCTGTGGGGACATCGCACTCTGAAAAAGCCAGTTGTGACTCAAGGTAACCCCTTTACCATGGACCTCGAGTCACAGGAATTAGCAGTGTGGGCTCACCTAATGTAGGGGCCTTCATAATTAGAATAGGGTTTTGGGGCCCACTATACTATCCATACAATAAGGAACCACCAACATAGTGTAGATAGTTATTAAGGCCCCTATATTAAGCCTCAACTCGGCACCGCTGGACCTGTGCGATATGCAGGTGCTCGCCACGCCGGCCGGGACGAATTTTTCCTGTCGTTGATGGTTGTCAAGGGCTTTATTCAGGTGTCTCCATGATTTGAATACACGGTTTTCGGGTGTGTTTATGGTGCAAGTATAGAGGAACTATTTGGGAACACGATGACTGGTTGTTCCGAAGGACTTGCTGGTTTCAGACATGACGATGATGACGATGATCCTTGTTGTTACTGTTTATGATGATTATGACGATGATATAACGATGATGATGCCAGTGCTGGTAGCCGGCTTCACGGCGGTGGCAAACGCACTGATGCTGGAAGCCAGCGGTTCTGCAAATCATGGCTCTAGCACTGGTAGCAGCAGCCATGAAACACATGACCATCCCCGCAGCCAGGAGCCCGACACGAAGATTAGGGTTTCAGGTCCCAAGTCCAACACAACAGTGCAGCATACAACGTGCCCCGAAGTACCCCCCATGCCAGAATAAGCACACCCAGGTCAGGGCCTGGGTTCAGGATGCAAGGAAGAGGATCCCGAAAGCCCGAAACCTTGAATCAGACCTGAACATCCAACCCAAGAGACGGAAGCGTAACACGCCAAGCAACCCAATCGGAGTTCGATGCATCCTGGTGGGCCGGCTAAAGGCTTAAGATCTTTCATGCTTTCTGGTTTAGGGTTTAGGGCCGCCGTGTTTCAGGATTCTTGCGTTTTTCTACGAGCATGTATGTACTGCAATGGCAGTGGTCGCAACGGCAATCAACAAACAAAAGAGGCAACATAGCGATCCGAACAAACCAAGTCCAATACTATGAGGATGGCAAGAAGCTCTGAGGATATCACTGTCATTACTAAACTACGTATGCTGTAGTTGGTCTGCGCATGCCTCGTGACGTCCGTACATAGATGCACATACAGTTATAGAACAAGTAACACTACATGACATATATATATACATATATACATATATATACAGGTATACTTATACAGATATCACGATACAGGTATTTTGGCTCGTTACACAAACTTGCGCTATTCTGTGTAAAGGTACATCTACCTATCTATGCTGTTATATGTGTGTATACATGTGAATATATGTAATTAGGACTTTCTCGGCCCACATTCACATGTGGGCATACATAGACAGCAATTTCAGGATATCGCGAACTTGGGTCCTTCTGGATCAGCTCGCCAACCTCTGCCTCAGGTTCGACCAATGATGCTTCGCAGCTTCAGATATGTCTCTGGAATGGACGGGCTGGGGTTTAGGGGAGTCGGAGCATTGCTCACGCTCAGAGGTTCAGGGCTGGGAGTGGCGGGAGTTTAGCGCATGGGCTCATGGGTTTAAGGTTGCACGCGTCAGGCTAGGCTTAGGAACGCTGCTATGAAGGATGGAGGCCTGCATGTTGTCTCACATGCGTTTACTTTCTTGGCATCGCCAGTCTGTTTGGTTCTGGTTCTCTCCCCGAAAACAACAGTGGTTACTAGCCAGGGGCCTAGGCTAAGTAAACATATAAAACCCTTAAATAACCCTTGCACAACCCTCGTAGGACGGCCACAGCAACCACCACAGTCACTACACAACCCTACAAACCCCTTCCTTAAGACATCAAATACCGTACCAAACCCTGCACATTACCCTAAGAGCCCCCTACACCACCCCAAGATGCACCCATATGCACTGCATACATCCCTGGCTCCACACTGACACCCCCCCCCTGAGAGCCGCCAAGTGGCAGCTCCCATGGTGAAGGCCTGATTTGTTTGCGGATCTCGGGCCTCCAACGCGCATTTTCTGTCTGGTTCTTAGTAGGGAACAGGGTTCCTTTAAGGGTTCCTTTAAAGGGTCCTATAAGGGTTCTATAAGGGTACTGTAAGGGGTCTTGGGGATGTCTTGGTACAGGGATCCATTCCCGCATTCCCTACTAAGCACCAGAGAGTGTTTGTGGGTCATAAGAAGGGCTCCAGAACTCCCTAACGGATTTTGCTTAGGTTTGGGGTTAGGACCTACAGATGGGTTTAGCCTGTCCTTCTATGGCTTTCAAGATGTTAGGGATTACTTGCGGTTCCGTTTAGTTTAGCGTTAGGTGAAGTCTTTCTGCCTCACCTCCCATATCTTCGGGCTTGGAAGCCGGGTTTGTGGATGGTGGAATCGAGTTTCGGACGCCAAGGCACTGCGAGAAGCAGCAAACCTGGACCTGCTTGGTTTGCTCAAGGCTTACAACGGCTACCAAAGGGGACTTACATAATAATTAGAATAGGGTTTTGTGGGATACTATACTGTAATGATAAGAAGGAAACCCCAAAATGGTTTTGGGAAGTATTTAGGTCCCTATAGCCTATAGTACCTGTCCGCACGAACGCGGAGCCGCCTCGGCACTGAGGTAGGCGGAGGTGAGCGGCTGGATGTAGCCTGCAAGGGTGAGGCTGAATCTCCCATCTCTTCGGTCCAGGATTCAAGCTTACCCAGACCCCAGAGAAGAATCTAGAAAGTAGATCCCCGAATTTGGGGCCCTATGCTACTAGGGATACTTTATAGAACCCCCCATTAAGGGATCTACTTTTTGGATGTTTCCGGGAGTTTGGGTACGGGGCGTAAAGGGGCCCTGCACGGTTTGGGGCCCCAAGATCCCGGAAGGGACGCTCTTCGACGTCCTGAAATCTAAACTCAAAACCCTGAGGTCCTCAAACCCAAAGCTCCAAAACCGACAACTCTACGCTGAGAACGGTAGAGGTCTGAACCATGCACTCCAAAGCCCCTTGCACTACAGATTTAAGCCTCCAGTGGGTCCTCAAGCCCCGTCCCGAAGCAATGAACTCTAAGCCCTCAACCCTCCATCGAACTCTCCCTGCGACCTTGCATTTTCAACCCTGATCTCGAACCCCTCTTCCGGGCTTCGGGTGGAGGGGGTCAGGCTCGCCAAGCCCTGCAGCCCGAAGCCAGTATGCTAACTCACGAACTTGGAGGTTCTTTATCTCAAAACTTACAGTAAGCCTTTCCTGAAACCCTAAACATCCCAAACCCTCCACCGTCTCCAACTCCAAACATTCCCCTTCCAAAACAGCCTGCAGGCATGATTAAACACCCCACGAAACTGGGCCGGTTTAGGGGTTTAGGGTTCAGAGGTTTAGAGGTTTAGAGGTTTAGGGGTTTAGGGTGTAGGGGTTTAGGGGTTTAGGGGTTTAGGGGCTTAGGGGGGTTAGGGGGTTAGGGGTTTAGGGGGTTGGGGGTTTAGGGGTTTAGGGTTGAGGGTTTCGAGCCTTTCGACTCCAAGTACTCGTAGAGCTTCTGCTCGTCGTCGGACGGCACCGACGCAGGGTTCACGTTGCCTTCGTCATCGACGCTCGGGTACGTGAAGATCCTCGTCTTTCCTTGGCCCGGGGACCAATGCTGGCTAGAAGCTCACGCACATCCCCCACACTCACACAAAAGTCGTACTTTTTGCGTTTTCAACAGCATTAATCATGGTACCCGCCGTAATTCATGCGAAAGCCAAAAACGATCCGGATGATAGTACCAAGAACCCCGAAACAAAGAACCCAAAACCCCCAAAGTAGACCCTTCAGCCTCAAGCTTTAGAACCCGTGCAAAACCCTTATACAGCCGTCATAAACTCCTTCCCTTGTAGCAAAACCCTTCTGGCAGCCTCACAGAACCCCGTAAGCCCATTCCAAAATCCTGATATAGAACCTTCATGACGTCCTCACAGGACCCTTATAGACACGCCTCACAGTCCTCCCCCTGCGTGCGGCGGAGCATCCATTCTGGAAGAGGCTTCCAAAGGCCGCCAACATCCCACCCTTTGGGAAGGCTTGGGGATGGCTTGTGGATTGGGGTTTTGGGTCTTGGGCATTGGGGTTTAGGGTTTAAGGTTTGCGCTTCAAGGATAGGGCCAGCAACTCGGGGCTTGGGATTTCACTCAGGTGTTCGAATCCGGATGCGCCATGGAGAACCTGCTTATGAGGTTCAAGACTTTGCGATTTTGGTTTCGGACGCCTCCCTGTATTTCATGGGACTTTTGTTGTTGCAGCCTCATCTTCAACAGGTAAAGTGTTCAGGTGAACCCTGAATCAGTAATCACCGCCAGATGTGGTTCTAGCACTGACAGCCGGGCTCTTTACAATACGACGCAACCCGAGGCCCGTTCAGCATGTCGAGCCTTGAATCTTGAATTCGGAGTCTGGGGCTCTACTTAAAGGATCATGGGACTTATTAATTGCAGTTGTTATTAAGGTAACTATACTTATAACCCCAATTCAGGTATTCATAACCATACTTACTAAGTCCCATGATCCTCCAAGTAGGGCTCTACGCTTCGGTACTTCGGCTTTAGGCCAACCCTTGGGCCGCCCAAGAATGCGAGGGCGCGCCTCGGAGTTGGCGTAGCTCTCCGGGTTGAAGAGGGCCCGCTTCAGGGAGTAGCCGCCTCCGCCAACCTCGAAGAATCGTAGAGCTTTTGGGGGTTCCTAAGGGTTCATAAGGGGTCCGAAAGGATACTGTAACGGTCCAGTTAGGGTTCACGACTCTAGGGTTCCAAGGTTTAGGACTTCAAGGCCTTCGGGCTTTAGGGCTGGGGTTCTAGGATTCCGGTGGCAGAGCTGGTGGACGAAATGCTAAACACTGCGCCATATGGTATATTCGCGCAATGAATACGGCTTAAGAGCTTGCTGTTAAAATGAAAGGCTTCCCGGGGCCTGGGCCTAGGCTGTTCTGCATCTACAAGGCTTGAGGGCCATGGGTGCCCTGAGGATTAGAACAAAGGCCATGCGTGGGTCTTGCCCACGACAGCACGGGAAAGTATGGAGCCTAAGGTTAAGGGTTGACAGGTTTAGGGTTTACTGGCTCTAAGCTTTAGGTCCACGGGGCTGAAAGCCTTGAAGGCTCACAAAGCTCCAGGAATTTCCCCCACACCTCTGACTCTCTATCTAAAGGGGCCAGAAACCGCCCCAGGAGGTCAGAGGAAAAGACGCTTCTCCACAACCCCATGAGACTCCAGAGCAGCCCAGCACTTGCAGCAGCGCAGCCGCGATGATGACGTTCTGGTTCGTGTACCGGCTCAAGTAGCGGACCAACTGGTGGGTCCTGGGCGAATCTAAGACACGTGTTCACGATGAGTGGCCTAAGTTCGCGTCTACCGCCCCTCCGGCCCCACTGGCTGAGATAACTCTGGCAAGGGCTATCCCAAGCCCAACTTGACGCACTTCAAGCACCTCTTCCCACAGGGACCCTAAATTGGAGGCATTCCACCTGCACGTTTCTGCACTTGCACCATGAAGTTTGGGACCCCTGAAACCAACCCTAAATCCTAAACCCCTGAGTGGGAAAGCTTTGCTCACGGCTACGCGGCCCCCCGAACTTCTCCTCTCCTGCTGCAAACTAGGCGCACCCAAACTTCACGCTAGATGCATCCTACGTCACCTGAGCACAATCCATCCCGGCTCCAAAAAAATGGAGAGGGGCCCTCGCAGGATGAACTAGGCCCTCAGAAAAAGACACGCTGGTCCTCTGGATGTTCGAGACCAGCACGGGGTACTTCAGAGTCTCGAGCATCTCGAAGCGTTGCAGGAAGTCGGTCGCCAGAATACCTTGCCGTTTCGGATGAGTCGGGTCTGGCACTCCACCCTCAATGCGACGCCCTCGACAAAACTCTTCACAACTGTTCTGAAACCAATAACATTCAGGGCTGCAGGGCCTGCAGGGTATCGCCTTGCGGCGTTGAGCTTTGGGGCTTGGGCTTTGGAGGGTTGGGTTTCACCCACAGAAACCTGATCAGAACAGACAAAACACAATTCAACAAACAAAATCCAACTTGCCTTTGCCACTTACAGACCTTCGCCCCGGCTCGTGCGTCGGAGGAGCTCCTCTCATCTGATGTGAGGTTCAACAAGGCCTTGGTGGACTCCGTAGGTGCAGGACTTCACACTTTAGGGTTTAGGCTTTAGCGCTTGGGATTTCGCGCTTCGGACTTTAGGGTGGCTTCGGAATTTGGGGCGCAGGTGTCGGGTGTCTGGTTTGCAGAACCTTTCACAACGTTGGCTTCGAATTGGAACCTCTGTGGCTTGTCTTGAAAGCCTTGAGGTTGGAAGGGCAGACGCCAACTCAAATTCCAATTCACCGGACCGGGACAGCCTCAAGCTCGAAGGTAAGTATTCAGGATTCATAGACACCCAGCCGAGGTTGTTCGAATTTACGGCAACCTCGGGCGGTCCCTACATGCCTTTCTCATTCCGAAGCTCACCAGCGCTCATAAGTGGATGCTAGAGGGCCTCAGTTGGGAACATGGCTTTCATGAGCTTTGGCGGGACTTCGGGTCTTGCATGTAAACCCTCAACCCTACACCCCAACCCCTAAAGCGGCAAACTTCGCCTCTGCTGCTCAGCCGCATCCACGGAAGCCTCTCCCGCTCCGCCGGACAGCTGGTTGAAGATTGTGTGGACCTCTTCCTGCGTACCGTTGCTTTCGGGTTTCTTTTTTCATATTTAAAGTTGAGTTGACTTTTACGTCTGCCCGCAGTCGGCTCTCAACTACATCCAGATCATCACCAGGTTCACTGCAGTGTTTCAGGGGCATGGCATTGGGGCTTAGGGGTTGGCGGCTTCGGGTTTGGCGTTCTTCCAGGTCGAGGTCGGGGCTTGGGGTTTAGAGGAATCATTGTCATCACCGATGATGATGATGTTGATGATGATGATGATGATGGTGACAATGATGATGACGATGATGATGATGGTGATGATGTTGATGGTGATGATGTTGATGATGATGAAGATGATGATGATGGCGATGGTGATGGTGGTGATGATGGTGTTGGCGGCGATGATGGTGATGACGACAATGACGATGGCGATGACTATGAAGCTGAAGATGAAGATGATGACGATGATGATGCTGATGGCAGGTTGGCGGTTTTGTTTGCATGCGCAAGGGTGTATGTATGGATGGAGGGATGGAGGGATGGAGGGATGGAGGGAGGGATCGATGGATGGAGAGGGGGATTGATGGGTTTGTATAGTATGGTTGTATGAGAAAGTATGCCCAGTACAAGTTGACAGCCTAATCAACAAGAACACCACTGACAACAAGCAGCATGTTCATAAACCTAGACTTGGCGACTAGAGCTCACGCTCACCAGCAAGACATCCTCAACCCGAAGCCCTCAAATCTCGCGTGTAATGAGCAACCTGAAAGCCTCAGACCCCCCCAAAGCCACACAAACCCGAACAGAATCAGAACTGAGGGGTCCTCACTGAGGCGGTCCCCAACCATAGCGCCGAAATCATCAAGGCTCAGGGTGCCGCCTAGTGGTGAGAGTTTGGGGTGTAGGCTTTAGGGTTTGGTGAGAGTTTGCGGTTCTGCAGGTTATTCAGGTTCAGGGGGACTCTGCACTTTCAGGGTATGCACGGCTTTGGGAGAGCCTTGATGGCGGCGAGCTGAAGGTGGGTTAAGCATTTTGGACATTTCACATAGAACTTTCAAGATTTTTGTTAGTTGGGTTTGGGGGCTTGAGCAGCTTGCTTCGGGCGGTGATGTTACGTAGTAGTTTCAAAATTTTGGCTAGGTGGTTTTGCGGTTTGAGCAGCTTCGGGGCGCTGCGACCACGGCAAACCCGAGATTAAGTAAAGCTGGCACAACCTTCGAGCGCCATCTGAAGCGGACAAAGGAACGATGCAGACACGTTGGATTCGTATGGACCCCCTTCATGGGGGTTCCTATAAATTACCCTTAGTAGTATAGGGTCCCCAAATTTCAGGATCTACTTTCTAGATCCTCCCAAAATCTGGTCCAAAAGAACTCACCGAGGAGCCGAGATCCTCGTCGCTTGCGAGCTTCCTCCTCAGCTTCTGAATGGCTCGGTTTAGGGTTTGAGGTGCAGGCGCTTTAAGGTTTGAGGTTTAGGGTTTGGGGTAAGGTTTCGGAGCTTTAGGGTTTCAGGTTTAGGGTTTAAGGTTCAGGGTTTAGGGGCTTTAGGGTTTAAGGTCTAGGTTTAGGGTCCTCATCAGCTTAGTATTGCTTTGTCAGCAGAACTACGACCAGTAACGAGAAGAATGCTGCTCGCACTGTTGGTGTTCTCAGCACAATGACCATTACTTTCGCGATGCGTGGTAATGCTCGTCGTAAGTACTAGTATGCGTGTCGCAACATTGAAAAACATGCAACACAATGCTATCGTCGGTACTACTTCTTGCGCGGATTGGTTGCTGTTCCGGTGAGTGCTGTTGCGAGCATAGTTCTGCGGCCTTTGTGTAAGGGCTGCTTTCCAGGCTGCATAGAGGTGGGGAAAAAGGATCAGCGCCCGGGGGGCTTGGGGCACAGGTTCTTGAACTTAAACGAACACACCTCAACCTTCTAAACTAAGACGCCAAAGCCACAAGCCACTGGAATGTCAACCAAGTCTCATGTTCTGCATGCGCTGTGGGATCACCTCCTTGGCGACTGGCGCGGTGATGTCATCGATCCTTTGAGAAGAAGGAAATCTCTGCACTTAGGTTCAGACGGCTCCTGGGGTGTCTGTTTAGGGGTTAGGGTTTGTAGGGTTGGGGTCTGCTTGCTTTTAAACATGGGGCAAAAGCTTCACTATACTGAACTTAGAACCCTAGCAAAAATCATATTTTTAGCTGTTTCTTAGGGATCCTAATAACCAAAAACTAAAAAAATATTTCTAAGTACCCCTAAGTTCAGGCTTTGGGGCATAGTCTCTGGGCGATCATCCTTGGAGCAGGAGCTGCATCTCAAACCCTAAACCCTAAAAATTAAACCCTAAACCCTAAAAACTAAACCCTGAACCCTAAAGGAATCCCCGGTGCACCGCTGCCGGTGGGTGAAGGCGCGTTCCCCAACCCTTCTGAGAGTAGTTGAATTGATTTTGGGGTAGAAAGTTTGGGACAGGTCCAAGCTTCACAGCTAAAACCACTGTCACCATTCCTTCCCTCAGTACTGCTGAATACGATCATGGGTTTGGTATACGGGGGTTTCGAGCTGCGCGACAAAAAGCAAACCCTGATGACACCAAAACCTTAAAACTCGAAAGACCCCCAAAAGACGCTAAAAACCCATCCGAACACCGAATAACCTACACCCAAACCCAAAAGCCGTAAAGGCCCCAAAAGACCCTAAAGTCCCCGAAAGCGCCCTAAAGCCCAAAGCCCACCAAGGTGCTGCACGTTCAGGATTTTCATGGGATCCTTGCCTTGGGGTCAAAGTCGGAGGTTTGAGGCTTTAGAGGGTCTGGGGTTTAAGATTTAGGGTTGGCGGTTTCGGATTCAAGATTTAATGTATAAGGTCCAGGGGCTCGGTTTGGGGTTTGAGGTCTTCAAGTCAAGGAGAGGAGTGACTGCCTTGCAGTGTTTTTTTATCGATCAAGTTCAGGCTGTATAAACTGCAGCCTTGCAGAAGGTTTGCCAAAGGATCTCTGTGTGTGTGCGTGACGAGCAGCATGCGGCTTGCGGAGCATTCGGGGCAGCTGCGCAGGCAATTCGGTTTTGGCCCGACAGCTGTCAGGCTTATGATGCCCTCAAACCTAACACACATCAACATCCGAAAATCCCAAACCCCAATCTCCAAAGCAAAACAAAACCTTACAGACGAGCCTACGAACCCTAAGACCTGAGACCCTAAACTGAAAGAAGAAAACAGAAGAACTGCTACTGTTGGTGGCCCAGTTGCCCTCCGTCTGCTCCTCCTTCAGCCGTCGCGCGGCCGTCTGCCCACAAGTCACAGATCGGTAGTACCAAAGAGATCAGCAAGAGTAGCAAATTAAGAAAACAGGGTGCTGGCGGGTAGACGAAATAGTAGTGCTAATATCAGGAGTAACAACCGAAGCAAGCCATAGCCGCCATAGCCATCGAAACGCTAATGGTACAGATATGCCGGTTGAGAATATAACCATGAGAACAAGCCGGGGCGACTACGACCACGGCCGGGGCAACGGCCACGGCCACGACAACGACAATGACCACCACAAGGCGACGACGCACTACACTTGCTACTAGCAGCACCACCACGAATGACAATGCTTATGCGAATGTGATACACCACTGCAGCGCACATAACTGTCCAACAATGCTTCCTTGGCAATTGCTGCAACTCTTCCAGACTCATATTCTTGGTGCCATGAGTGCAACAAAATCTGCTACTGCAAGATTCCTGCCTCAGAAGCATTCTCATCAATGCTGCGCCATCATCATAATTGTCACAACCCTTACTATCGAGTCACCACTCCATCCGCGAGATTGTCACCTGCATGATCGTCTTTGCTGTCGCCACTCCCCTGATCGTCATCATTGCCGTCACCGGTACCATCATAGCAACAAACCTCTTCGAGATCATGCATCACTGATGCAAGTAACCGAGAGTAACGTTGCAACCATCACAAGTTTGAACAGCGTGTGAGTATACATGCATGTACTTCTATATGTTTATCCAAGAAACCACAACCCCTCAACTGCATCTCGATCTAAGCATCGTGAAAACGAGGCCTCGATGACCTCTGTGTGCATGCTCGTGCAGGGCTTGAAGCGGGACCGCTCCACAATAACCTCGGCTGTCGCTTGAAATAAGGACATGGATCTGAGGTTCTGGATTCAGGGGGTGAAGGTTTAGGGGTTAACTTAGGGCCTTAGGGTTTAGGGCGAGGGTTAATGGTCTGAATGCGAAATTTCGAGGCTTCAGGTCTCCTCAATCTCGAAGCACGAGGAAATTTCTCAATTCCTTCTTAGGGCTCAGGGTTCTGAGGTCCCTCGATCAGATTTACAGCGTTGGGGCATCAGACAGGGGCAAGGCTTCAACAGGCGGAGCTATGAATAGCCGGGACCCCGAACACTCATTGGACGAATCAGTACTTAAAGGATCATGGGACTTAGTAAGTGAGGTAAAAAAAAAGTACGTATAACCCTAGTTACTAAGCCCCATGATCCGTTAAGTCGTCATGTAGTGACTGCTAGCGAGCAAGTTCGGAATTGCTGTGTTGCATTTGCAGGCCACATGACCCTGAAAGCTAATCCAAGAAGCGCGTGAGCCCACCCTATACCTCCACAACGCTAGAACCCCACCCCCCCCCCGATCCCCGACAGGGGTTTTTGCTTCAAACCCTTCAACCCCGAAATTCGAAGCCCAAACTGAACCCTAAACCCTAAACCCTTAACCCTAAACCGTGAGAGCCAGAACGCCGGGCGCTTGTAAAGCGCGTTGTTGGGCACCACCATCTTGTAGCCATCAGAGCTGGGCTCCATGAGGACCTCCCGTTTAGGGGTTTAGGGGTAAGGGTGTAGGGTTTAGGGTTTAAGGTATAGTTTGAGCTCCATGAGGACCTACCGTGTAGGAGTTGTGGGTTTGAGGGTTAGGGTTTAGGGTTGTCGAGTTTGGAGTTTATGGGTTTGAGGAATCGGGCTCAGGGTATAGGTTTAGGGCTTAGGGTTTAGAGCTTAGTGTTTTGGACTTTCTGGGTTTGAGGGTACTTAATCGGTCAGGGCTCGGGGTTTGGGGGCTTTTGGGGCTGGGGTTCAGTGGCTTTTTGGTTCACATCTGGATCCAATGTAGGAACCTGATTAAGGAGCCCTGGGCCCCTTTATAAGGAACCCTAATAAAGGCCCAAGGTTTCTTAATCCGGCTCCTACATTACTAGGATACCCAGTAACCTAAGAATAAAAAGGGCCTCTCTTTTTGGTATTGGGTAACTTTATAAGGAACCTAGGACTACAAAAAGGGAATAAGGGTACTACTGGGCATCCTAGATTAGGGCAGCTTGGGGTTCAGCCCTTTACTACTCAGATCCGAGGGGCCGGGAGAGCGAAATATTTTTTTTTGGGCCTTAATACTTAGAATAGGGTTCCTTTAAAGGGTTCCTTAAAGGGGTCTATAAAGGATCTACAGTCGGGTTCTGGAATATAGGGACCTTAATAAATAGAATGGGGTTTCGGGTCCCATTATACTATAATTCAAACAGAGAGTCATTCATTCATTCACACACCTCGTAGAAGCGTCCCGCGCTGCAGGTAATAGGGAACCACCGAACTAGTTTTGGTAATGGCCCTTTAGTAAGGCTCACATCCGAGCCCCTGCACCCCAGAGCTCTTCCCCGCACCCCGTTGGCGATGCGCAGCTGCACCATGCGGAAGGCTAGGAGCCGCGCCTGGAAAGGCATTAGTGCATTTCGGGTTTAGGGCTTTGGGGTGACTGCTCCTTTTCTTCTCCATGCTCTTGCAATGGTTGCTATCATTAATTATCATCGCCATGATTATGATATTTATCATAACAGGGCACAAATTCATGCACATTTCCTGGTCGTTATACCGTTATGTATGACCACTACCATGATTGCAAGATTGTCAGTGCTGCTTCGATGCCTGCTGGCTCCTATCCTTGCTGCTCTCATGGCCATGCCATCATTCTCCTCTTCCCTGCATGAAAGGCTGTCGAAAAAGGGGGCCTCAAGGCTGGAAAAGGGCTAAAGTCGTGAAACTTCAATAAGGCTCGGGGATGCATGTGCCTGGTGTTGTTGGATGCCTCAGATACCGGGGAGGAGCTGGGGCTCCGGGCCCTGAACATATGCTTTCTTTCGGAAGGTTCAAGCTCTGGGTTAAGGGGATTCAAAGAGTTCAATGTGGGAGAGGTTTCAGTGTTGCAGATCTTGAGCTTTTTGGCCAAGCAGTTGCTTTGGGTACACCTGGCCTGGTCACTGGATGTTTCGGCCAATACGAGCCTTGAGTCTAGTATGAGGAGGGCGCCTCTCACGCTATCTGTCAGAAGATCCGGTGCGGTGTATACTCTTGGGCTGAAGGCTCACGATGTTGGCGCAGTGCATCCAAGAAGCCCGGGCCCCGCACAACGAAAACTGCAGCCACAAGCCTGCTTGCCTTAAACCCTCATCGCTTGAACCCAAAGGGGCAACACCCCCAACTCCAACCCCTATTTCCCCCCTCCCCAAACCCACCTCCCCACAAACGAACCCCGCACCCTACAACCGAAAGCCACAACAGAACACCTCTACGCGTCGCTGTCCTTTCTCCTCTCGGCCGAGGAACGTCCACAGACTCTTTCGGGAAGGCGGGGCCACTGAAGTCGATAAAGTCAACCTCGGGTTTCAGGTTTAGGGTCTAGGGTTTCGGTCTAGTCTAGGGTTTAGGGTTCGGGTTCGGGGTTTAGGGTTTAGGGAGGAGTTCTTCCTACAGGTCGGAGGACGAAGGGTGTAGGGTTGTTGATGGGGAGTCATTATGAGTGCTGACGAAGCTACTGTTGCTGCTTGTCAGCCCTTTTCTTAACGTTTACGGTGCAAGGTAGGATATGATCGTTCGTGCTTGCCTTCCTTCTGCAGGCTCTAAGACTGCACAAGGGATCGTGTTCTGTGGGGCCTGTTCTAGGGCTCATGTGTGTTCAAGACGCTGGTACATCAACATTGTGGCATCGGCTGCGCTGCTGCTGCCTTGACCCTATTCGGGAACCACTAAAACCCAAAGGCCTCATTATGATGTGCGACCCACTGCAGACAGAAAGCCCCAAACCTATGAACACCCCAAAAAAGCAAACAATGCACTGGAGCATTGTAGGGGCCTTTATGAGCAGAATTGGGTTTTAGGGCCCATTATACTGCAATTACAACAAGGGACCGCCAAAATAGTATAGGTATTTATTTAGGCCCCTATACCATACAACCCTACTATAGATCCCTTATTGACACCCTTTAAGGAACCCGTTAAAGGAACCCCGAAAAAAGTAAGTATGTAATTATTAAGGCCTCTCTATGAGCTCTAAACCCCGAAGCCCTGAACCCCAGAATGCCTCGATCCTGCCGCCGCCGGTTGTCTGGTCGCCTGCAAGGGATCGGCTTCGGCATTTTCGGGAAAGTGCAGGTTTGGGGATATGGGGTTTAAGGTTTAGGGATCAGTGCTTAGGGTTTTAGGGGCCAGGGACTAGGGTTTAGGGATTAGGGTTCGGGTCGTGGGTTTGGGTGCCACGGGCTTTGGGGCTCGTTTGGTTTAAGCATCAGGGCGGTTTAGACCCTGCGCCTCAAACCCTCGTCGTTTAGCTTCGTGAAAACTACAAGTCAGAAGATAAGGCTTTCGCGGCTCGACTAGAGTCGAAGTTTGTTAGATTCAGCTTGAGCTCGTGCGCACAAACCGGGGCTAAGTTGTTAAATTGCGCATTGTCATTCGTGATGTGCACAGCTGCACATGGTCGCACACAAGAAGGCAGGACCATCCGGCTGCGCACTTTTCTTATGCATTTTATATGAGGCTGGGGATCTATGTGTAAACACCCTGTACAAACCTTAAAGCCCCCATACATCATTTGTAAGCCTATGAAACCCGAAAAAGCACCGCAAAGAACGAAGCAATACAAACACAGAATCGTAAATAAACCCCGGCAAAGCAGCTTTCTGGGCCAGGGCGCTCAGAGACATCCCATCAAGTAGGAAGGACGTGATCAGGTAGGGGTCGGACCTGACGATTAAGGGCTTCGGTTTGGGCTTGTTGTTTGGGGGTTAGGTTCCGTGCAACCGAGATGACCCGCAAGGAAGGTCCCAAAAACCTTCAACACATATCCCTGAAGGACACCCGTCATTGCTTTTTGGACGAGCTGGCGAGCAGGATTGAAATTTGGATGCCTAGTGAGCCTAGTTGACTTGAAATTTCGGGTTTCGTTGCATTGGGCGCAGGATTTGTGACTCAGGGTTGAAGCCTTTCGGGACTGCTGAAGGTTTGGGTGCCGGGTTGTCGTGGGTGCTTGCATCCCACGCATACAGGTTTAGGATTGAGAACGAGGAGACCCCTACCTGGAACCCTCTACACCCAATAAGGGAGGGCTTTGGGTTTAGGGTTTAGGGTTTAAGGTTTAGGGTTGAAGGCTACAGCTCTACTTGGTCATGGGTCTGCCCTGAAGCTCTTGGGATTTGGTGATCTCGGGGATCCTGTGTTGGATTTTGGGGTTTAGGGTTTGCGCTCCGGTCTCCGAGCAGTTTGGGGCTTGGACTTCAGGGCTCAGGGCACAGAGCACCTGGCGAAAAACAAAAAATGGCGGAAACCGCATGACTGCCAGTGAATTTCGCAAGCTGCCAAGCTTTTGCAACTAAACCCTAAACCCTAAACCCGAAACCCTGAACCCTAAACTCTAAACCCTAAACCCTAAACCCGAAACCCGAAACCCTAAACCCTGAACCCTAAACCCTAAACCCTGAACCCTAAACCCGAAACCCTGAACCCTAAACCCTAAACCCTAAACCCTGAACCCTAAACCCGAAACCCTGAACCACACCAATGGCGGCCAGCTTGGCTCGGGGCTTCGTCTTGGGGTCTCTGGTTTCGGGTCCTGGCCAACAGCGGATCAATACCTGGCTTTGGCCCCTCATATAGGGGCCTAAACCAATAGAATAGGGTTTGGGGGGTATTTTATACAATATATATTATGATAAGGAACACCCCCCAAAAACAGGTAGTTATTGAAGCCCCTTTTGTAAACTCCGAACCGAGGCCCGGACATGGAGTAGCAGTTGTAGATGAGGTTGGTGCCCAGGACGCCGATGGCCTCCCCCTGCTGCTGCGCCGTGGGCTGGCTCATGCGGATGTGCAGGATCCTCAGAAGAACGAGGCTTTGAAGGTCATAGGCCAGGCTCTTCCAGTATCCCATTCGGAAGAAGAGTGACCCTTTTTTCGTTTCAACAGCTTGAATGCGACTTGGCAAGGCTTCCACGGCTTTAGGACAACAGACGAAAAGAGATCGGGCACATCGCGCATCAACACGAATACGAAGTACTTCCGGCTTGTGATTTTAGGTAGAAGAACGTGAGGTCTCGATGTATTTTGTGAGGAAACCGCACGTTGCGGGGCTTTAACTTCAAAGATGCGTACGATCACTGGGTTTCTGTTGAGGCCCCCGAACCGTGAATACCTCGCACTTTGGCTTCAGGGGACGGGTAGGATGAGCTTGCGACTCAGAGTGTAAGGGACTCCGGGTAGGTCTGAAGATTCAAGTTTGGGGGGCTCCGTCTTAGCTTCGTCGTTGCAAACTTCCAACTTCCAACCGCCATCCTTCGCCTGCGGCTTGAAAGATGTCGGTTTCAGCGGTGGCTTCGGAAACTCACCACTCGAAACCCAACGTCCTAAACCCCATAACGTGAAACCACCAGACCACGAAGCTCCCTAACCCCTCGAGCCCACCAAAATCCCAGTGACACCATAAGCCCGAGCCTCCTCCCTTTAAAACACAACCAAAAAACATAAGAAAACGAAGCTTACCCCCTTCCCCCCCACCACCCCCCCGAGTGCCGGACACCGTGCTCGGTGCTGCGCCGCACTCGGCCTGGTACTTGAGGCCCACCCAACCTCCGCGGGATGGATCGAAGCTGAGAGGGCTTAGGGTTTAGAGGATTTGGGGTTGTTGTTGTTTTTTTTTTTTTGGGGGGGGGGGGGGTTGGGTTTAGGGTTTAGGATTTCGGGCTCTTCAAGCTTGGGCTGTGAGCTCGGGGCTGCAGGGTTCAAGGGTTTCGGGCAGGGGTTTAGGGCGTATACAGCTTTTGGATATGGCCCGAGGTAAACACGGCACTTGCTTGATCCCACCAGGGACAAGAGAACACGAACCAAGCAAGCCGAATGTTACGCTCAGATCTACACCATCGCTAGATCAAGTTGTCTCTCGAAACCGAACTTGCCCAGGGACCTGTAGCCGAACCAAAGCCACAGCCGAACAGCCTGAACCAAAACCCTGCACCCTAAGCCCCCAAAACACCTGAAGTCGCAGGCCTTCGCACTCCCGGTCCGACATGTAGGCCTTCGCTGCGAGGGTACTGGCAAAGGAGAAGAACCGCGCACTTTCACCTCAGGGCTGCTTAGATTTGCTCCAGCTTTGAGAAGCCTACATGGTTTGGGGATTACAGTTTACGGTTTGAGCATTAGGGTTTAATGCTTCAGATTCGGATTCAACGGTATGTTGGGTCAGCCTTAAAGGAGGTGAGTGCTCATTCATCAAATCCCATAATTTATCTACTCGTCCCCGCATTCCTGAGGCCGAAGAACCTTGTAGACACGCACAGAAATTGTGATGATGGATGGGGAAATAGCGTTAATCCCAAGCGCACAACCCTGGCCTACTAAGCCCCAATCCAGGAACCCTGACCCCTAAAGGTTTAGTGTTCAGGGCACTCTGCGGTCAGCGAATTAAAAAGGTCACCTGGGCGAACTCCAGAAATTTGGTAAGACATTGATACGACCATCTTCCATCTGCATCAGCTTGCTCGACTAACTGTCAATCGGATACCGTATGCCAGCATCGCTATTTCTGTGGACCTTCCTTGTGTTCGCATCTCTCCAGATTGCAGCATTACTTCTCCTCCCCCTAAACCCTGAACCCTAAACCCTAACCCTCGCCTTTGGTAGATCGGAGGTTCTTCTCCACCACATCGTACTCCTTGTCCAGCATCTGCTGCACCCTCTCTCGGGTGACATAGCGCGCGGCCTCCGAACAGGAGCAAAACCAAGAAGACCAGATGATACAAACATGCAGCGGTATACAATATGTACAGTATATAAAAAATGGTGCCTTGGAGGCTGATGGATAGTGATAAGTTGGGTGATAAGTCCCCCCAATGTAGCAGTTCTCCTACTACTTGTAAAGACCCACGAACCTCCAATTACGAGTTCCGGTGCTGTTTACGATGATCGTGAATATGATGATTGCCGATGTGGTCATGATGATCGTGATTATGGTAACCACCAGTCGCACTGTGTACAATGCAACCCTGACCTCTGGTGCTAGCTACCATCAGCTACTGTCACAAGCAAGCTCCAGCATGCGAAACCATAGCACACGTGCTACCAAGACGGCTTTGGGAACGCGGACATTTAAGCCTCTGCCACACGGAACTGGAGAGGTGGCAGCATCTGCTCAGAATACCCCGCACAACCAACAAACCCTAGCAGACTCAAGAAGAATCGCAACGACCACAAAGATGGAAACCCACAACACTTCGCCGGCCACCTTTCCATAGTCCAGATCGGACATCTTCATGTCGTAGGCGGAGATTGACCGCGCCACCGTGCCGGCAGCTGCACCGGCTTGCAGGAAGGTTCGCGACACCTGCAAAACGGATTTAGGAGTGCAAAGTTCGCAAGTAGTCTTTACTCAGGGGCATTCGCGATAGGCATGATGCAGAGGTTAAGGTACAAGGAAGATCGGTACACCACACTGCTGAAAAAGACCAATATCCTAGAAAGGTTGACATGCGCAGTGATCGCGAAAGCTCGGTTCACGTCACCCCAAGCTGTAATGAAGGGAGCGCAATTTGCTTTCCCGCCTCCTGGCCAGCTCCGATCTCTGCGAAACTGCCGTAGAAGTTGCTATCCTGATGCACGTATTGATGAGTGTTTAGGACCTTCTCAGGATTCTCATACTCGTGCTAAGAAAAGGACAGTAATACTAGAACAATCGCAAGAATAACAACAAAAACTGCGAATTGAGAAGAAGAAGAAGAAGAAGAACTAAGAATAACAATAATACGAATAATTGCAGCACTAGGTTACTAAAGCAAAGTACATAATGAGATTCGGCTCAAAAGCTCGAAGCCCTCTACTCTGCATACCGTATCGACACAATCAGAAAGAGCATGCCAACAGTTAGGGTTTGGGGTTTAGGGCTTAAGGTTTAGGGAGCGCTTGGTGCTGAAGGTTTGGGGTTTCTGTTGTCAGGTAAATGTGGCTTCCGCCTCGTCGAAATGACACCAAAACCTGGGAAGAAGAGCCGCCAACAAGTATCGGTTGCGGTGCACCGGCAAGTCCATCCATGGAAGGCATAACTCTGTCATGGGGCTTAGGAACTGCACGATGGTAAGTACAGGAGTGGATTTGCGTAGAGCCCCACCCCTCGGCCCGGGCCCATGCACGCCGAGCTTCCAGATTCACCACGAGGGCCTTCTCTTCTGGGCTGCCTGGCACCATAGTCGGCTAAGGCTCAAAACACAAGTAAGGGCACGTACGTATACTGAGTACAGCAAAAACAAGCAGGGACAAATGCTGCAAGCATTCGGTTACAATCACAACGAACGACTCACACGGGATATTTGAGCAAAACCGAAGCTCTGAATCCTGAAACACACAACTCTAAGGCTCTGAAACCCTGAAGTCACAAACACAAAACCTCAAACACTGAAAGCCTCAGTTTACTGTACATTTCTACCCCTGGTGACTTTTGTAGGATCGGAAAGTCGGACAGTTGGCTTCTTCAGAAGATCAGATGGAAAAAGAAAGCAGCTTCGACCCTGAACCTGCAACCCTATACACCTCGGGTTCCTACTTGTCGGGTTAGGGTTCCTTTAAAGGGGTCTATAAGGGTCACTATAAGGGATCTACAAGGGTACTATAATGTAGGAACCTCCTCCGACCTGTCGGGTACCATGGGGAATTCAAGGTTAGCCTTGTTGGTTATATAGGGATTATCAGGGACTATACTACCCAAAAAAGGTTAAAGGTTACCTACTCGACTACTGGGTCCTTCACAACCCTAAAAGCCCGACACGCAACAGACCCTGTTGCTCTAGCTCAGCTCCCTGCCCTCTCCCTCGTTCGTCCTACACATACCAAGCCGTAGCCTGCCTACACCCTAAACCCCGAAATGCTAAGACCCTAAACCGAAAAGCCCCAGACCCGAAAATCACAACCCCAAAGCCCAAGAAACCCCCACCCAAAAAACAAACCCCTAAAAAAATTCTGCCTCCCAGGTGTACCCTAAAGCCCAAAAGCCAAAAAACAAAAAAAAAATAATTCTGCCTCCCAGGTGTACCAACTTCTGCAGCTGTGTGGACCGGCTCTCCGCCAGCCGCACACATCGGGCCCTCGCTCTCCGAGCCTCCGTGGGACCCAGGGCCGCTATAAGCAGAGGCGTAGGGGTGTAAGGGTTTTGGGGTTTAGGAGGGTTAAGGGGTTTCGGGGTTTAGCGGTTTAGAAGTAGAGGTTTAAGGGGTTTAGGGGTTTAGGGGTTTCGGGGTTTGGAAGTTTCGCGGATTAGGGGTACGGGGGTCTGGAGGTTTAGCGGTTTCGAGGTTTAGGGGTTTAGGGGTAGGCGAGTTTAGCGGTTTAGGGGTGTTTAAGGGTTTGGGGGCTTAGTGGTTTAGGGGTTTCGGGTTTTGGGGTTCAGGGGTTTCGGGGTTTAGCCATTTTCTGGTGGTGTAGAGGTAAGTAGGGTGTGGAGTTTAGGGGTCTTTTCAAGCGATTAAACCGTTAGTTGGTTAAGGGGTGCAGAAGAAAGGAGATCAGGCTTCGGATGCAAGGTTGAGGAGTTTGGGCGTGGAGTCAAAAGAATACGATGAAAGTTAGAGGTTACCACCGCGTCTAACATTTAGGTTGGATACGAATGACGATACAAATGACAGCTGGTCGTGAAAGTAAAACTCATAAGCTTTGCAGAAACACGATGGATTTCAGATTTCTGATACAGAAATCGAAGATGACCGAGCAAAAGGCGTCAAAGCCTGGCCCTGAAGCCCCTCACTAGTAACAAGAACCCAGGGCTCTGCGCCGCTTTCATGCGAGTCTCCCCCGGCTTCTGATGCGCAGCTTCCCAGAGTCTCAGCATCACACGAGGTGGAGGCCCCAAGATACAGCCGTAGTGATGCCGACGATGCTGATAGCGTGATAACGACCATTTTTGCAAGACCTGGTATGACTGCATGGATACCTGTATTACGAGACAATTGCTCACGGCATATTGACTGTGCGCGATACCCTGAAATCTGTGCTCGGAGAAGCCCTCAGCTTTCGCCAACTAATTTTGAAACCGCATCCCCCGACCCCGAATCGGCACCAAAAAAATGTAAATCAATCCTGTGCCCAACGACCATGACCGAAAAGCAGGAGGCACGAAGAAGGGTAAGACAGAGAAGAAACCCTCGCCGCAACCCAAATAAAAAACCAGAAAGACACGAGCCCTCCTCGCCTGGCGAGCAGAGCGGCGCGCTGCCGCCCCCGCACCCAAAAGCCCCGCGCCGACCAGAGGAAGGGCGCTGCTGGTCTGGGTTGAGGGTTTAGGGTTTAGGGTTCAGGCGAGGTTTCGGGAGTTTCCTGCTGGTGGGGGATTTGCGGACATGAACCCCAGCAACCGGCAGCCCAGTCAAAAGTTTTGGGACACATCTTTCCAGCCCGGATGAGGTAAAAACGCATATGGGATTATCTCTGAAATTTGTCCCCTGAACCTACACACTGAGGACACAGCCGCAGCCACAGTAGAAGACGCAGCACTGCTCAACGCGGCACCCTGGGGAGCCTAGCACGGCCACAGGTGGTTCGTCTTGAAGATTTAGGCATGAGGACTTGGGGCTCAGCATTTTCCTAGGGCCTCGTTCATGCCGATCGTAAGGCCTTCCTGTTGCTCTCTAGATCTCTCTCAAGTAGGCAGGTTCTGTGTCCGCAGTTTTTTCGTATATGCTTTGGAAGAGAGGTGCTGGGACGGATGTTGCAGTTGCAACCGAACCCCAAACCCTAAACCCTCAACCCCGAACCCTGAACCCGAAACCCCAAAGCCTAAACCCTAAACCCTCAAACCCCAAAACCCTTTGCGGCCATGCCTGGGAGGCACCACGCAGGGCCCGAGGGGCACGTGCCTCTGGCGACGTGCCTGCATTCGGGGGTTTAGGGTTGAGGGTTTAGGGTAAGGTTTCGGTTCTTTTTTACTGTAGGGTTTAAAGTTTCTCTGCATGGGCCACGGCAGACTTCGCCTCTGCACTCAAGTTTCGAATCGATTCCCGCTCACCTGTCAACTCGTCTCGAGTCTTTGAAAGCATAAGAAGTCCATCACCACGCAGAAACCTAATGTAGGGGCCTTAATAATTAGAATAGGGTCTTGGGAGGTTCCTTTTTAAAAATTCTACTACACTTTTTGCCAGAAGCCTTTGAAAAGCTGTCGGCCTGGCGCCAGGAATGCGCATCCGAGCGCCGCAGCGCCGAGCCCGGCCTTTGTTGAACCAGGGGTGCAATGGCTGTTTCTGGGGTTTCTAAAATAATGGTATGATAGTATAAATTTATAATCGTATACTAGTATAATTAGTATAATAGTATAATGGAATACTAGCTTTTTAGTATAATGGTATACTAGTACAATAGTACGAAAAGTACAATAGTACAATAGCACAATAGTACAATAGTGCAATAGTCTATAGTATAATAGTATAATCGTATAAAGGTATAATAGTATCATGGTATAATAGTATCATGGTAAAAAAGTGTAATAGTATAATAGTATAATAATACAATAGTATAATAGTGTATAATATAATAGTATAATAGTATAATAGTATAATAGTATAATAGTATAATAGTATAATAGTATAACAGTATAATAGTATAATAGTATAATAGTATAATAGTATAATAGTATAATAGTATAATAGTATACAAATATAATAGTATTTAATAGTATAATAATATTAATAGTATAATAGTATATAATAGTATATAATAGTATAATAGTATAATGGTATAATAGTATAATAGTATAATAGTATAATAGTATAATAGTATAATAGTATAATAGTATAATAGTATAATAGTATAATAGTAAATTCATATAATGGTATAACAATATAATACAAGTATGAACGTCTAAAGGTATAACAGTATAATAGTAAAAGAGTATAATAGTATACTAGTATAACAGTACAATTGTATAAAAGTATAAAAGTATAATAGAATAAAAGCATTATAGCATAAAAGCATGATTGTAAAATAGTATAACAGCAAAAAAGTACAATAGTACAAAAGTTTTAAGAGCATAAAAGTATAATAGTGTAATAGTATAATAGTGTAGTTGCATAATAATATAACAGTATAGTAGTACAATACAAAATTAATCAAATAGTGAAATCGTATAATGGTATAATAACATCTTAGTATCATAGTCCAAAATAGTCCAATAGTCGACTCTGCCAAGAAGCGGAGAGGGCCACAGGCTGAGACATGGCTCCGACGATGCAGGGCTTGTTTGAGCAAGCAACTCCGAAAACCAGCCACCTTCTTTCAGGCTTCCACCCAGGTCAAAGCAGCAACTTGCTACAATCTTAAAGCACATACAACAAACAAAACCTCAGGCCGAATATGTAATCTTCCAAAACGTGCGTGATTGCCACGGGAACTACTCGATATATCGAAACCGCATAATCCTGACTCGCATGATCATCCCCTGAAACATTAAATAAACGTCGTGGCAGAACGTCTCTCAACAGGATGGCGTGCACTCTTGCCCGTTCTAGGTTTGTGCCTGAAGGTGGTGAGGAGGATGAGGTGACGGACGATGACAAAGACAAGACCAAAGCTTACGCTGGGGGAGGAGGAGGAGGAGGAGGAGAGGAGATGACGACGGCGATGATGGCAGCGGCCGCCGCTCAAACAGATTTTCCAACCAGCTGCTTTGTCGCGTGCGCCGGCGCAAAGCTCGAGAAGAAGACACGACCTGACAAGCGAGAACTCGTAAGGGATTGGTGCATACGAGTTTCAGGTTATGAGCCCACCAACACGTAAAATCAAAAATACTGCCATGTCATCTCAGAAACTGAGACTCCCCAAACCCACACAACCCCGCCCTACGCCCTAAACCCTAAATGGAACTCCGAGGTTGACAGGAACCCTCATTCAAAATCGAATGCCCTGATAAAATTCGCAACATCAGGGCCATGGGAGCCTTGGGGATTAAAGTTCAGATTTCAGGGCCCATGGGTTTAAGAGACCTGGGGCTTCGCACCTCACGGGAGTGTCGTGGGCTTTGGGTGTTAACACTTTGTAGAATCTTAGGGTTCAAAACCTAGAGCTTTGGTGCTACGGTTCGGCGTTTAACATTTGAAGGCTTCGCGGGGTGCTGGCGGGGTGTCGCGGGGATTCTTTGGGGCTAGGGGCCATTCGGTTTAGGATGTAAGATGGCAGGCGGTGGTGAAGGAAGGAAAGCCCGGATAGGGGCTAGCAGGGGTCGCACACATCCCAAGCATGTAGAACCTATGCTGCAACGTCTGCAATACCTTTCACCCCTAGCTCACCCGTTGTATCAAGGGCCGGGCCTAAGGTTTAGAGTGATCTGGCCGCTGGGTCTGAGAAGGGTTTGGGCACGTCAGAAAGTCTCTGGATGTGGACTTCGGACCCGCGAAGCATGGCATTATTTGGCATGTCCTCTCAGCCAAGGCAGTAAAGCACGATTCCCTACTAAGCACCAGCAAACAGTTTAGGTCTTCAACGTGTGGGGTTCATTGTGTATTGTTTAATATCATAGAACTTATAGAACCTATAACGCCCTCTGAATCCCTCAGAAGCCCTATGTCGGGTGTTTTAGTGGCTTGGAAAAGTTCGGGGTGAAGCTCGATACGCCAGTGTGTCACTTGTCGCTTCATAGAGAAGTCTGCGCAGATGGGAGATTAGAAAATTAAGACGCCCAGCAAAAAAATACCTTGATGCCCCGTGAACCCCATTAAAACCCCGAAAATCGTAGATGCTGGCATGTCACGCTTTAAAACCCCCGCCTTTAATTTCCGGAAACCCGCGGTTGAAAAGATTGGGATTGGGAGCTGGCCCCTTAAGGACGACATGGCCACCAAACGGGCTTAAGGTTCATAATACCATATATAGGGGTTCATAGAATATGGATATGTTTTTGAAGCCCATCCAGGAAGATGGGGGAGTGAGTAGCATCAGGTGTCTTGCCAGAACAGGGGATCTCAAAATCAAGGGCTCTTGAAAAATATGATTCGTAGGGAACTGTAGTGGGGTACACCATTAGTAACTAGTCAGACCCCTATATTAACTCGTTTCGGGGTCTATTTAAGATATCTTTCAGGTTTTACAACTTAGGGTCTGTATCGCAATCAACCTTTTAACATAGATATGACCGGCGAGCATTGGCCTAATATTTAAAACCCGCGGAGCGGGGTCATACTAGTCATTGAACGTTGTCCTTCTGATCCCGGTTCAAGTCTTGCTAAGAGAACTGTGGCTTGGCATTTTTGACAGACGCCGGCCGCTGCCATCAGCCCGAATTGGCAATCAATACTGCCTCTTGGGGTTGCCATCAGAGAAGCCGTGACGCCGCTTGTTGATTGAGCTCTTGCCGGTGCCGGCCTCCAGCAGCAACCGCTCGAATTGAACGTGGCCGCCCACATAGGCCAGCTTCAGGGCATTGGAGGCGCTCTTGTTGGCCAAGTCTTTGTCGGCACCGGCATCCAGCAGCAAACGTGCGACTTCAATGTGGCCACCCACAGATGCCAGCATCAATGCAGTGAAGCCCATGGTGTCGGCCAAGTTCTTGTCGGCACCGGCATCCAGCAAAAAAACGCACGACTTCCACATGGCCTTTGAAAGATGCCCGTTGCAGGGCAGCAAAGCCGCTCCAAGTTCTTGTCGGCATTAGCCTCCAGCAGCAAACGCACGATTTCGAGCAGTTGACCCATGGTTGCGCTGGGGAACGGATAAGGTTTGGGTGGTTGATATCATGGTTGACCCCTGGGTGCACTGGGAGGATGCTCTGGGGAACGGATGGGGTCTGGATGGAGGTTATCGTGGCACAGACAACGCGACTCTCTACTCTGGAAATCAGTAGCCTCGACTGGCTTCGAAGACAACCTGGGTCTCAATAGCACAGGTGAAACACACATGAAACAAGAAATGCAGCATAAGGCCAAGTTGTGCAGTACATCCTTGCGCCAAAAGCCTTTGCACCTCGACTCACGTGTGTCTTCCAGATACACCAGTTGAACCCGGGGGCTCGTTGGGCTGCACTTCCTGCATGTGACGTGCGGGAATGACAAGGGCGCGCGGGGAACGCAAGCAAGTGCAGCAAGGACTGTGTGACTCATTTGCAGCTCAAGGGTGTGAACACCAAAATGTGCGTTCGGCACATCTCCGGAAAACAAACGGGGTGTGAGCAGGGTGTCATGAGCCAGTGTGCAACGTTGTGGAATCCATGGGCAATTGCTGAGGGTTTGTGAGGTTGACTTGCTGGCTCAACTTCTGTAGTCACCTGTTTGAATATTATCGCGTGATCGAAGCTTGGGGTGGAAAGCAGCAGTTTTGCGAGATTGGGCGCCTCCACGTCTGTGGCCGGCAGCTCGTCCGCTGCAGCCTCCGTACTCATGATCGCGCATTCTGCGCAGTGCAATGCGCAGCGGGTGCATGCGAGAAGCAGCGCCAGCAGGTCCAACAGAAAAGACAAAGCTGCAGAAACCAGAACTCCGCAGTGCCTCCAAGCCCCAAAGCCTTGAGCCTTAAACCCCTGAAGCCGCCTTACAAGCTCCAAGATGGCTGCGGGGGAGTTTGAAGGTTTGGACTACTTAGTACTACTGATCCGCAATGCTGTAGCTGCCTGTAACACAAGCAGAAAATGGAATATGAACTCAAGACGACGAGACTCGAAGTAAACTCCACTCGCAAAAAACACGCTGCTAAAACAATGACTGTCCAAAACCCTAACACAAGACGTCAACGACAATCCTTTCATCCTTCCCTGCAGGGCTTCTCGGATGAACGAACCTGCGTATGTAGTAGCGTCAGTAACGAATGTATGCATCATCTGCATGTGTATGCCCATGGATGTGTTTCGTGCTGTCTGCACGAATACGGGAATGTACCTTACACCCGAAACCCTAAACCAAACAATCAAGCACAAATGATGCCATGGAGACATTTGCCAACTGAGTGTGCGGCCATGTAGTGGTCAACCGCGCCTTCACTGATGATGCGCAGGACGGCGCCCGTGTTTCCTGAGATCTGTTGGCCCTAGCCCTAACGTGTAACCCCCTCGAACCCAAAGTGACATTCACAAGTTTTCGTGGTCCTTTGGGCTATGATAGACAGGCCTAAGGACCAACCGGAAACAAGAATTCACATTGACGGTGCTTGGATCCAGGGCTCAAGGGTGCTGTTCCCCCGAGCCGAGCACATATCTGGCTACAGCGACAAGAAAGGGTCTTAGGGTTTTCGGTTTGGGGTTTAGGGCTGCAGAATGTAACGAGTGGTGAGGCCGCAGTAAACCCCGTGATATCTCGAAAACACCGAAACGAGCAGAACGTCTAAACTGAAGACTGAAGACCTTCAGACACATCGCCTACAAAACTCCCAGTCATGACTGAACATCAATTGTCCGAGATCCTGCACCAGCACCCAGTAAGTAGGTACTTGGGTTTAGGACAGAACAGCACTTACTGTCTGCTTGGGGAGTATATGATCATGAATCACGAGGCATCAGGATCTGGGCTCTTAGGGGCAGCATGTCACCTCTCAACCCGGAGACTTTGGTCTGCAAAACCTCGATCTTGAAGCCTCAAGAACTCCAATCCGAACCTTCTGGGCAGAAATCCCTTCCGCATCACAGGTAGACGGCGGAAGTCAGTCCAAACCCTTTTAAACTTCAGTGCGCTCCGCGAAAGAAGAACAAAAAGAACCTAAACCCTAAACCTCATTGCGCTCCTTGAATGAAAGACAAAAGGAACCCTATGAGGCCTTAACTTGTACTGCTCTCCTGCAACTTTTGATAGGGACAACAGAACTAATTTACCAAGCCCAAACTCCAGCCCCGCCATACCCCGAGTTCTAACTCTCAGGAGCTGTCATGCTCGGGGCTGAGTTTCGCGTCATTAGGGTGGCTCGGGGTTACTCAGCGCTAGATAAGTTCGCCACCTAAGATCCTTGTTCTCTAACATCTGAGCGGGTTTAGGATTTAGAGTTTGGGGTTTACATAAACTTAGACAGGCCCCGAACCACCCCTCAAACCTAAAGCAGTAACCGGAATCCCACAGCGGCGGGGCTGTTGACACAGAAAACCCCAAACCATTCAAAAGAGGAAAATCCCTCATTTGGAGAGAACCTTAAAATATTTCACACCCAGGAATACTAATTAATTAGACCGTAGTTAGCACTTAAAATGGGATTTGGGGATACATGCTTAATTGGGGCTGGCAGGGGAAAGACGACTCCTCGAATTCTGTTGAGCTGTCGAGGCCCTGGCCGGTCACGCCACAATAGTTCGACGCACTGAAGACGGTGCAAAGCTTGCCTGAGATTGGACAGAGTTTAGTTTAGTGTCTAATGATCTAATGTTATGTAAGGGCTTTAATCATTTACAACAGGGTTTGTGGATATACGTTAGCATATATATGTATATGGCGGAGCTTTCAAGGAATACCCCCACTACCTCTTCCCACCAGACCTGGTTTCGGGTTCAGGGTGCTTGGGGTCTTCGGGTCTACCCATAGGCCCCGTCGTCGTTCCTTTTTGGGATTACCTTACAAGGTTCTACATACGAAATCCAAAAAGGAACTACTGTGGGGCCTATGGGTATGGTATTATTGGAGCGTTTGGGTGCTCATGGCTTTGGTGGGTGCAAATGCTAGTCTGCTACGCTTCATGATTGGGGGTCACGGCTCGACATCTAATCTCGAATTAGTCTGATTGCTCTACACCGATCCAACTAGCTTTGGGCTCGGTCGGATGTTCTTGATGGGAGGGCACTAGGATCTTGAATTAAATTTTGCGCTTGTTATGAGAAACTCGTCGTTTCGCCCTGCAGTCAGTTCGGATGTTGTGGGCAAACTACGCAACATCTTCCTGCCTTTCACAGCGACCCAACCACGGACAGCTGTGGACTTGGTTCAGGGACGCATTGGAGTTTTGTGGGGTGCTGGCTGTAGGTCCCAACCAATGCTCGGTCTCGGTCTTGCACATCCCCGAAGGACTCCTGATGCTAGATTCCGCTGAGAAGGAGGATCAGCTCCTGTTAGGTAGATTTCCAGGGTACATGGACCCAGGTTCAACACTGTTGGTATGCGACAGCCGACGCCTCATCGAGTGGGTTCTGCATTGGCTTTGATCGCATTCAAACTTCCATTGCTGCATCGCGCTGTAGGACTTTGACTTTTGACTTTGCAGCGCTGCTCGGTGTCCGAACGTAGCGAGTCGCAGGACATGCGTATTGCACGGCGTTCTGTAAAACGCTCACTTTGTGATCCGTAGCAGTAAGAAAGAAAGAGAGCGGAGCCGTGCGCCGTTCCGCAGAACCAAGCACGCACTCCAACAGCGGTATCCCCCGGCCCGAAGACCCGAGAAGGGATAAACACAAGCCAGTTGAAGGCACAACATATGAAACAGCAGTAGGTTCAGGCGGCTACTTCGGAACATGATGCTAAATGGTCAGTAGAACGGTAGAAATCATACAGTGCCTTCAAGATAGCCCGAAGAGCAAGGAGTGGAATATGAGGCCAGGTTCAGCAAAGTGGCATGCCGTTGACGAACCAGAAAGAACAATCAATAGAAAATGAAAGCATGAGCAGAACGATTGCATGGGCATGCCACCTTCAGAGCCATAGCATATTCCTGAGAAACAGTAGAGTCGGTGCACCCCGCAACTGAAGTCACATGTCACTGCAGCACAGCAGTGCCCAATAGACGATTGCCAGCAGTATGAAACCTCTAGTACAATGAGACCTTCATGGTTGCTTCAGAGCAGGTACAGCATGAAAGAAATCGTAAGGGCCAGTGTATTCTGGCTCCGGTCCGAACTCTCGCTTGTCGCTACCAGAGTTGGAGTACGCCTAGAAATGCAGTAATCAGCATACCGATGAAGCTCAGACCACTCATCAGCGACAATGAGCGAGAGCATAAACGCTGCCAGGGGTCGCTGACACGCTGATTGAGTGAGGAAGAATCACTTCAATAAACACAAGTATCAGCATCTGATATAATAAAGGTAACGGAGACCAATAATATGAGATCAATCAGCATGCAGCACATTACAAATCACGCAGCAGTATGCTGAAGGCCATCAAGGCCGTGTGGGAGGTCGTAGTGTCAAATTGGATTGAGTGCTGCGAGCGTGGCATGGATGCCAACCTCGTAGGTCCCAGACCACTTACAAATCGTGCAGCAAGAAGAGCCCTCCGAACTTTATGATGCTGTCATATGGCCGAGAAGAAATGCAGAAACAGGAGCATACAACATACAATCATTCGATATCCTCGATGTCATATTGGAGACCCGCAAGCATACAACATCTTCTCAGCCTCGAGACAGGTTGTTGGACAAGAAGAAGGGGTCAGTAAGGCTCATGCTTACTGAGCAGATTGATTCGTACGGCATTCATCTGACAGCAGTGTATTACCAGAACAAGAAACAGATTGCAACAATCACCATATGCAGTGCCATGCACATTACAAATCAGCCGGCAGATCGTGCGTGAGACCCTCATGGCCCAGGAGTAAAAATCCTCCAGTGACCGTCATCGGCTGGGGCAGCAAGTGGATAAAGAGACAAACAACTCAATGAAGTTCTGTCTGCAACACCCAATGACATAGCGCCCTGCAGCTGCCCAATCAATACCAACCCACAGCCTAGAGAGGAAGTCAGACTTCCTTCCACACACATGGACTTTACTCGTGAGAAGTCCGATGCATGCAGAGGCGCAGGCTTGTCAGGTGAGCCTCATGGCAATCACACAGCACATAGGAACATAAAGAAGTATCACGTCCCATATGGCTTCATGCACCTGACGAATCCTTGGCAGAAGACGTATGGCCATCTTGGCCAGTGTAATTCTCCCAGTGACAGCTATAAGCCGGAACAACACAACAAGGATACCAAGTAGAGTATGAGGCAGTCGAGTGGGGGAAGAATCACGGTGTGGCATGAAACAATTCAAGTTCACAGCACAATACATCTCGCGAGGACCGAAAACCGAAGCATTGGTTAGATGATCAATGAAACAAAAATGAGCCGTATCAGGACTTTGCACTAAAGGGTCACTCGCCGGAAAACGACAGTGTCTCACGCTCGCTCAGAAAGACGAAGTCCAGCCGCAGTGGCCGATGAGGTCAGAAAAGTCATCCTGCAGCTGAGGTCGAGGAGCGATACAGCCCAAGTAAATAGCAACCACTCTCAATCTCAGCATAGTCTTGTGCAGAGGCCAAATAAGGCTTTTGAGCATCGTTGCATATAACAAATTTCCAGCCATCTCGAAATCCCAGTGAAGTACCAGGAACACATAGGGCAGTTTTGTAGTGACCAGCAAGCATGGTAGAACCAATGTGATATATCACAAAAGCAAGCCGACAACTGACCATGTATGTAGACGTGGAACCAGCATTCTCAAACACCGGTGCAGCTACTGTTTGGCCTGGACGGATGACAACCCTATCAAAGACCTTGCTTGCTCCGGATGCAGTAGGCACAAACCGCTGAAGCTGCAAAACCATGCCATGATCGCTACCAAATGTAGAAAGAGCACGGACAAACGGTTGCCAAACGTTTGGTCTTACATCATACTGACCTTCCCACGTATCAATACAGGACTGAAGATCGGTGCCCAACCTGTCCAGGACCAGAGGAATCATCAATGTACCACGTTCCTGAACATGAATACCATGCTCATATTCTGCTCGGGACTGCCACAGACCTGCAAAAACATTCGGAGCAGCCTTGGAGAGGAAGTGAGTGAGAAATTCAGCTGCATCATGCTGTTCATGAGCCTGGGGCCAGTCAGCAAATACCATCAGCCACGGCAGGGAATTCAGAAGAAGAAGCATCCGGGCTCCAAGCACAACACTCAGACATCCAGAACACCTGCCACCAACATGAGTATGATTTTGATAGACGTATCCAAGCCAGGCAAGTGAAATGGCAACCGCGTTCGCATAACAGACGTTGTGAGGATTCTGTAACATCATGTTTGGCGCCTTGTAAAGTCGAGGAGGTCGCAGGGTAGCAAGGGCAACAGTAGAACCTGAACTCATTGTCCCAACAGCTCGCTCAGACGCTTCGCCAGAGGCGAGCGCCCCAATCTCCCCCGCCGGAACCGGCCCCCGATCAGCTTCCAAGCCGTGCAATTCACAAGAAGACGAAGCCATTCGTGAATATTCTGGGCTTCTTCGCCCACCGTCTCGACTTCCAGAACCAGACGATAGACCTCGGTTTCCAGATTCTCCGCAATCTTGTGGTGTCCGTGACACCTCAGAATGTTCTCCGGCGTGATGGAGTCCCGTAGGTGATTCAGTCGCCTGAGTAGTCTCGCATGTTCCAGCGGCCGAACCTGATCCGTGGAAATCACTTCCTCCGTGCGCTGTTCTTGATTCCATTGGATGTATGGCCAATACAGCTCGCCGCCCTGATTGATCACAAGGCCTGTCTGAATCGTTGCGTCCCTCTTGTCCGGTTTCACGGCCGCTTCGACTCGCTCTATGGTGGCTTCCAGGAGGGTTGACAGAAGGACGATGCGAAGGGGATGGCGGGGTATCTCCGTTTCCTTGGCTTGGTTCCACGCTTGCGATACTCGGGCCAAGGGCTGAATGATGGACTCTGGACCTGTCGTGCGTAGAAAGAAGATATATCCTTGGTTGGCTTGCTGTATCGCGATCGCATCTTCGTGTCTCAGACTGCCCTTGTCCTTCTTCCCCTTGTTCTTGCCCTTCTGCTGGGTGTCCTGGTCTGCTGTCGAGGGTGCTGATGGCAGGGATGGCAATGGTTGGGAGCTCTGGGAGCCGGTCGGTGTAGCTGCTGTGGAAGCCGTCATCGCTGGTTCTACTTTCGGTGCAAGCTTTGCCGTCGCTTTGAGGGCTTTCTGTTGTCCCTCCTCCTTGGCCGAAGAGTCGTCGAAAGTGCCACGTTTTGGCTGTGCACTTGTATCCATGGGAGCCGTTTGCTCCGGCATCTGGGTGGGGGACTGTGGCTTGGGAAACATGTCCGTAAAATACTTGGTTTCCTCCCGGCTGGGAGGTGCCAACTCCTGGCCCTCGCGGAGGTTCTCGTCCATCTTGCAGTATGGCCAGGTGTACCTGCATAAGAACCGGACATCTGTGTCGACCCTTGCGAGAGGGTCGACGCAAGCAATAAGGACATTGTGCACTCAAATAACTAGGTCGCACCAGGGCTCGTACTCGGGGTTCAAGTTCCTTCCACAAAGCCACGTGTGTTTTCTTGTAGTGCGAGCAAACATAATCTGAGTGCACCAGCCATTGCCTGCAAATACAGCAGTGATGTCGAAGCTCCTGCAATACTCCAGCCGCTTTACGCAAAGGTTGAAGACCATTTTGGCGAAGCTTAGCCAAGAAAGCAGAGTCCCGGACAAAGGGCTGGGCCGCGGTAGAGGAGGTCGATGTGGCCGCTACTGATTCGAACCCTGCTGTCGCTGCCGAGCAACGTGAATGCAGTAAGTGTGTATACAAATTCTGCCAGTTCTTGAAATCGCGAAGACAGAATGAACATGTGGGCATACCATCAACTGCATACGTGCGGACATTTTCAAGCGTAACCTGACTCCGGTTCCAGTCCTCAGGCAAATCATCTGAATGCATCTTCGTTTGATGTGCTCGCAGATCCCGCATAGTGGCATAGGTGCGTTCACAGAATTCGCACGAATACGGAAGGTCAGTGGAATCCTGTACAGAGGTGACATTGAGCAAATTCGTCCGTTCCACAGCTTGCTCAATCTGTTTTGATAAGATGCCATACCAATCGGCATACAACGAGTTACAGACAATATCCGATGAATCCAGATGCTGGGACAACGAAAGATGATAATCACAGGCCCGAACGGCAACACGATGAAGATGCGCACCAAGTGCCGGTACCCCCAGTCGCTGTAGCAAGTGATCATTGGTTTCGTGAGTGAGATGTCGGGGGGCTCTTGCGATGGCGCGCATATGCCTCATGCACATCCCATGTAAGCGTTCATAACCAGATTGGCTCCAGCCGACACCAACAAGTCCATAGCAAGCAGAGGATAGAACAACAGCTCGCCACAGTTGTATGCGATGCTTCAGAGACAACACATGGTGGCCCAAGAGAATCTTGCGAAGACGTTCATAGCTGGCCTGGGAGACACCGAACCTACGCTTCCAACTGAGGTCTTCAAATCTGCCATACGAAAGGACAATACCCAGGTAATCAATCTGCTGCACCAAAGGTATGTATTCATTGCTCGTTCCCACCGGAATACGCAGCCAGCTCTCGCCTCTATACAGTGATACCCACAAACGACGAAGACTTTGAGACATAGAGCCACGCATAGACAATATAGCCTTGCTTTTCGTGGGATTGGCTTGTAGTCCGAAGGATCGTAGCAAAGAAAGAAATTTGCCAAATTGTTCCAGGGCCAGGGCCAATTCCTGAGGCTTCCGTAGTAACCAGCCCAAGTGCTTGTCATCAGCGAAGAAGACAATGTCCGGTGAGATACCAGATCCCTGAACAATGTACTGAAATTCTTCATATATGAGTCCAGTAAAGAGACTCCACAGCAAAGGACTAAGCACACAGCCTTGGCGCACTCCTCTCTCAGCAGGAATGTTGACCTTCGATCCACGGTGCTCAAGCACATAGGTGGTGCCCGTGATCCATTCCATGATACGTCCTTTCAGGTCGCTGGCTGCTGCAGTGCGATTCAAGGCCTGTTCCAGTAGAGCCCACGGTGCCGTGTCAAAGGCCTGGGACAAGTCAACAGAAATTTGCAGGCATGCACAAAATTCACCAGGTTTAACATGTCCCTGGCGACGTTGGTGAAGGTTATGAGCATAAGAGGCCAAAAGATCTCGACCCCGACGACAATGATCTGTCACCTGAACTATAGCGGTGTAGGTTGAGCGATAAGCCAGGTAAGCGTGTTGAGGGATGCGCCGGAGATATGTCATCGCGTAAGGTTTGAGATCTTCCGCCAAAACCTTCACATAGCACTTGGCAACAGGATCCTGGAGGCCAATTGGTCGCAATGAGGATATGGCGCCCACCTTCTTGCCCGGTTTGGGAATCAAAGCCACATGAGTAAGATTCCAGGAGCCTGGCATCTGTTTTCGGAACTCGCGACCAAGCAAGTTGAGAACTTTCTGACCAAGCAGATCTGCAACCGCCCTAAAAGCAGGCGCAATCGGATGTGTTTTGGGTAGTGCCTTGTAGGGTGGAATGGAGGAGGCACAAACCAGAAGCTTGTCTGTCTGCGGAACATAGACATCTTCCTGCAAAGACATGTGAGGTAGAACATCAGATCGACTGAGCAGAGTGGGGCACTTCCAGTTCGTTGGAAGACTCCAGACCTTGGTGAAGTGTACCCGTAGTTGTTCCAGTTCTCTGGCATGAGAAATGATACTATTGTCTTCGTCTCGGATCTGCACGGTCTGATAGCGCTGCCTAGGAGCAAGACGACGAACTATACGATACAACTCATAAGGGTTGTGTGCATTCGCAGCCTCCTCCGCCTTCTGGATCTGGTCAAGATACCGAGACCTCTTCACTTGGCGACCATAAGATTGTGTGAGTTTCCTCATCGATCGAAATTTAGAGAGATGAAACCACTGTGCAAAGCACGTAGGCAAATCAAAGGCATGGCGTTGCTTGTATAACTGGGCTGATCTGAAGTGCTGCCACATAGTCCGAATGGAACCTGATACAAGCGGATGCTGCCAGGGCTGAAGTGCCTGCGATCCAGTGGGAGGGAAATGCCGACTGCAGACCTGAAGTAAGCCCGAGCAAATGTCATCATAGGAGCTGTCCAGAAGGTTACTGACGGTCTCACTCGCATCACAAGCAAAGGAGGCATATGCATCTGTCTGAGTGTTGTAAGCTGCAAGCATGGCTTTCTTGTCATACGGCATGACTGTCGGTTTCTTGGGCCACCAAGTATATGGCAAAGAAAATTCTGCAAGGACAGGATGATGCTTGGTGTCCCGCCACGCCATCAAAACCTGGTCATAAACTGGTCGGGCCTGTTTGGCACGTGCAGTGGCATCATGTTGCCGGACCAGGATGTAGTCAATTTGGGTGCGACTGTCGCAATGTTGATATGTGTAGCATGGCCGACAGTGAAAAGTGTTGACCGCTTGCAAGGAGTGTCGCTCAAGAATGCGCAATAGTGTATTATTGGCTGCAGTGTGCTCAGACTGTGTTGGGTATGGTGCAACGAGGGAGCTGCCGGTATGAGGTGGGGCAAAAGGCAACGCGATATTGAAATCACCTCCAACAGCCAAAAAGTTGCGACCCGGCATTGATTGAACAACCGCATCGAGACGCTGAAATAATCTTCTGCGCTTGTCTTGGATAGTCCGACTGGGATCCGATGTGGTGGGATGTTGATATACATGGACAATATCCAAGTTGCGATGAGGGAGATCAACTCGCACATGTGTCAGCCGCCCTTGCAGTACATTGTGCACACGAACATGATCCGGAGTGACACCTGGAATGCGAACAAGAGTGAGCAAGCCAGCATATCGATCCTGCGAAGATTCAGATACCCCATTATGGAAGGCCAGCCAAGACCCGTGGCGATATTCGGACGTAAATCTCCAGTGCGATTCTTGTATCAGGATAACATGAGGTCGGGAGGAAGCCGGCAGCGTGTCCGTCCACAGTAAGAATTCCTGTAGGACACCAGAACTCAAGCCACTGCTGTTCCAGGTAATAAAGTTGATTGAGCGAGAATGATAATTCGTCTGTGTACCACAAAACGCACCTTTCCTTGGTCTAGAAGTAGAAAACGCAGGAGAGAACGAGACGGAAGGACCTTGAACTTGAAGCGATTTCGCTGTGCACCATCGTCCCTTATAAAAAGTGCCCCCAACTGCCTGTGCCCGCTGCTGGGCTCGGTGAAACGCTCTCTTCCCATGCCGTGTGGTAGGGCTTCCGCCGCTTGTCACAGTCGCGCTTGGCTCCTGTGATCCTGCCCCTGTGGCGTCAGAGGCAACCCTCGCTCCTACGACCCCATTGATAACAAAGTAGAAAAGAAGAAAACGAAACCAGACCAGTCGAAACGAAGAGTTAGAGGAGCACCTGGTGCTGGCCTGTGGGTCGTTCCGGGACTTGGGACCCGGAGGCTCATTCGGAAAAGGCGTGGTCGTCCTGATTGATGGAAAAAACATAATAGCTGAAGTATAAAGAGATTGCAGATTGGTGTAGAGTCGCAAAGACAGCCCGCGAAGTTGTAGACATACAGCTTGCATCCAATGCCACATATAATCGGTCCATAGTGCATGCAGCTCAGCTGGGAGAATGAAAGCTGTGATAATGTGAAGCAGCCTGAGCATCAAGGTGCACCATGCCTTCACCCACTTCGGCTTGTCTTCAATGCCAAAGTATCTCCCGACCTTCAGCAACCACAGGGCAAAAGAGTCACTGCTTTTCCTCCAGATCCTATGGTGAGCATCCGGGGAATATTGAGGCATTGGCCGTAGTTCACGAAGCTGACCTGAGAGGGCACCGACCAGGGTTGCAAGGGAATTGAAGATACGGTATGCCAGTTGTGAAATATACTCCTGTCTGTGAACAAGAGGGAGCTTTTTCGCATACGCAGAGGAAGCCGGAGCACGTTCTGCAGGATCTGCTGATAAATCGGCCGCAGGGGTAGCTGCATTTGCAGCATTGCCAGCTGCCTGTTGCTGTACTAGGAGGGCCTGCTGTCGAAGCTGAGAGCGTCTCTTGGCGGCGTACTCCTGCATAGCTAGGAGCTGCTGTTGTCGCTGAGTCATAATATCATCTTGTATCGGTACAGACTCAGGCATAGGGGACGAAGCAGCAGCACCAACAGGGTTGGCTCGGGCGCCATCGGTTGCACTGCTTTGTGCATTCACCACTGGTATCTCATCAGAAGCTTTGCTGTTGCTTTTCGCAAAAGACTCGCGAATGGAGCCCTTCTTGCTCCTCAAGGACACAGCCTGCGATTGCCGTACTGCCTGAACGCGCCGAGGGCGTGCCTTGATTTTTGAGGAAGCAGAGGGGGTCCTTGCAGGTTCATCTGAGCACTTTCCCGCGGCATCCATCTCTGTGTGGCTTCCCTCACGAGCCGCTTTCACTTGATTGTATGCTGCAGTGGCTGCCTTCTGAGCCTTCCGCATGGATTTGATCTCCTTGCGAGTCATCTGGCGGAGAGAGCTGTTGGGCGTTGTTGTCTGGGCCCGATTGTCCACATTGACCTTGTCGATCCGTTCCTTCAGGACTAGAGGTGCAGTGCTGGAGGAGGAAGCAGCTGCAACGGTCTGTGCCGAGCCAGCTGACCTAGCCACAGTACCTCGCGATGAGGCAGCCAGTCTGCGAAGTCGTGGTAGAG
The DNA here is from genome assembly GCA_905221615.1 of Symbiodinium sp. CCMP2592. NCBI lineage: Eukaryota > Dinophyceae > Suessiales > Symbiodiniaceae > Symbiodinium > Symbiodinium sp. CCMP2592. The sequence goes on from CAJNDT010004835.1 coordinate 204,893, forward strand.
GACGTCGAGTTCGCATCAGTGCCGCACGAGGCAACTGGGCATTGTACCTCCTCGGGAGTGGTTCTCGAGAAACTGGAGCTGATGGAGCGGACAATTCCCGTGGCCTTTTCCTGGGTAGAGACGGCCTGTGGTCCCAAGCACGCTTGGGCTCAGGGTGCTCTGGAGAAAACATTGCAAGGTGGATGCTCCGACAATGCCGTGCACTGAACTTGGAATATCGCCACCAATCAATCTGGAGTGCAGAATGTACCATGGATGACAATGTAATGCAGTGAGTATTGGAGAGCAGAAGCATAAGAACATGCATCCATGTAGATACACGGAGCTGGAACCACCAAGCTGCAAATTGCGTAATCAGTGACCACTCAAGTCCCCAACAGGCAAATCCATCAAGCGTGAGCCGATGCTTCTGAGGCGACCACCGATGGAGACAAAGCCCATCATAAACACCGAACCAACTGCAGACCTGATAACAAGTATGCCATGCCATCCAAGTGAGATACTGTTGCCACCATTTAGGTGGAGAACATGAGGACAACCGGTCGGGCATCGCCACCTGAATCATACAAGTCGGATCCATGGAGGCCAGCAATGCAATCAAGATCAAGCGGATACGCATCTTGAACCCGCCAAGTATAGCATGAGAGGCCGGCATTGACCACCAATGATCAAAGACCTGAATGTTGTTAATTCGCAATGGTAGGTCAACAATATCATTGCGCCATAGGTCTGCCAAGATATCAACTTCGGGTGCACACCGATCCATGATACTCAGGCAGTGGCTGTAGAGACTCATCATGACCTGAGTGACCTGAGTGAGCTGAGTGACAATACGGCAAACCAAATAGCGCATAGAGCACAGGTACCACCATGTACAATACTTGCAGCAAGCACTGAAGAGAATATGCACCGAGAATTTTTCAGCCACCACTGTCAGTCGCTCGTTGGAAAACATATATACAGATTCGCGAAGGCCACCACAAGAGACCAGGATTCGCACAAGGATTCGCTTCAGAGCAAATACCAGTATCTGCATCTTATCAGTCATTGTCAGATGGGTTGAGGTCAAAGTCGACAATCTCCCGGGCAATAGCAGCTCTGCGCGAGATCCAGTCAGAAGAGCTGGAGCGATCACTACAGTCACATGAGATGTCAGATTCCGCTGCATCACCCTTGGACTCCGCATACTCCAGTGGAGAGGAGGGGCAGGTGTCATGGCTTGATTCAGCCACCGGCGGTGGGCCAGAGGCACGAGAGGCCAATAACCGCAAAGGGCTGAGAGGAACTGCAGCCGTCTGTGTACCAACATCAATGGTGGATATAGGAGCATGCCTGGAAGCACGCTTGCTGCCACGCCATAGAGAAGATAAGCCAGGCAATTGCGAAGCTGTGCGACCACCAGGTTTACCATGTACCCGTACCACTCTATAAGTGTTCGCCATACGTGGTTGCAGGAGCCTTGGTCCACGCGGTGGTTGTAGTGGGCGAACAGCTGCAAGAATATGAGGTGCCTGAGAGGGCTTGTGACGTTGCTTGGGCAGAGGGACGACAGGCCTCGATGGTTCAACCGGGGCAGCAAATTCATCATTGATGTCAAACAGCGAGTTATGTGCTCGCTGCTCCATGTCTCTTTGCGCCGCCAGCTGTTGCAGGATAGGTGCCGGCACATCATTGTGCTGGGGCATATTCGACATCTGTTGAACAGAGACCCAGATAAAGTGAAGTACGTCTGGCTGGATCCGTTTGGGAGAATATCCTGATGCTCAGCTGCATATGATAACTTGATCCAGTGCAAAAGGGCGCAAAGGAAAGCATACGTGGCAATCCACAAAGCCCAAAGGTGTACCCAAAATGAGAGAAGCAATTTGCCATGTGTACATACCACTGCATGCAATATCAGCTGGCTGAGTCGCACACTCTTTTGGACCTCTGGGGACAATAGCCATGGGCAGCAGGGAAGCCTGCCGAGAAGGCATCCGTATAACAGCAGAATGGATGGCAGTCCAGTCCAGTCCAGGGGTGCTCCTGCTGATCGGCCTTCGGCATGAGAAAGAGCGCAGCCGCTCTTGCGAACAGAGAAGCAGAGATGGATGTCAGCAAATTGCACTTCACTGCCAGTTGAGCACAAAGACAAACTGTCATGCAAGCAGTACATCGCTGCACTTGACTGAGAAGTCTCACAAACCAAAGCGAGAGCACAATTACTTCTGCTTCAAAAACCGATCGCCCACGTCGCAGCCGAGCTAGAGTTAATTGCCACCTAGTGGTACGCCATTTCAGAAACCGCTTGTCAACCAGTTGCACCGTCCTCATCACCTGCAATTCATGTCTCCACATGTGCGAGGGCTGCAGGACACTCAGCAGGTGGGAACGAAAACCACCTAAGTTATTGCAAGGAAGCCACCATGCAAACTGCCGGATCCACTTCCTAGAAGGAAGGGGAAGCAAAGCAGATCCAATGCTTGGGTGATAAAGGTATTGTCGATTGACAGAGAACACATGCTCAAGTTCCCTGAATCGCAGTCCTAGTCCTTGATCATGCAATCGGCGTAGCTGCTCTCTCTGATTGTTGATGTAAATCATGAGCAAACTGCGTTGCAGATCAGGCCCAATCTGATTGGAGAATATCTGATCTGCCAGTGAATCCAGAAACTGCATATGAGTGTGATGATACTCGTTGGTTAAAGTTTCAGCCAACTGGAAACATGTTTCTGTCGCATCAGGTTCATCCTGCCATTGACTCGTCGAGGCCATGAAAATAGTGCCATTGCTTGAGGTACCTTGAGGTTGGTCGACGTGTGCAATACGGCCACTGGACCTGTGCCTGCGTTCTGGCGTGGAACGACTGCTTTCAGAACATAGCCGAACCTCCGAAGTCGGGCTAAAGATAGGAGAACGGCTTCTGTTGCCTGAAACGCCACCAGCCATCTGAAGCACAAGCTGAAAAGACAGAATCCTCATGAAAAACATCATGGCGGCAGCGGGTGCTGACAGAAGTTCGATGTTAGCGTAGATCAAAGTGAACTACATCATGCGTGCAAACGGCAAGTGGTTAACATACACTAAGATGAAATGTAATCCTGATAAAGACATGTAGCAAGCGAATTGCGGACGCCACACAAGAAAGAGACAGTTCGAGCCAGGAGCTTATCGCGCTGTAGGGCTGGGCTCTCGCAAAATTGCAATGTCAAGATCATTTGAGTCTGAAACTCTGAGGATGCAAAACCCTAAACCTAAACCATAAATCCGAAACCCAAAACCCTCGGGCTAAACCTCAATTCAAACCCCAAACTCAAAAACCTGAACCCTAAGAAAAACCTTCAATCCTCGAAACCCAAAATCCCCGGTAAAGCTGGTTGCTTCCCAAAGATCCATGAGTTGAAAAGTTCAAACTTTGAGAATAAGACTACCTCATAAGAGCCCCGAAAGTTGCAAAAAGTTGGGTTTTGCACCCTCAGCCTCGAACCCTTCAGCCTTAAGCCCCTAAACCCTTCACTGGGGCTGAGGGTTCCCTAAACCCTCACTGTGCTGGAAGGGCGGGGCCTAAGCTACTGAGAGCCTCGCACCCGAGGGTTCGGTAGTAAACACTTGAGGCAAAGGGTTTAGGGCTTAAGGGTTGGAGGGTTTTGAAGGGTTTAGGGTTGGAAGGTTGGGGGTTAAAAGGTTTGGCTTTCATGGGTTTGATTTGGGTTTGGGGTAAAAGGGTGACGGTTTAGGGCTTAAGGGGTTAGGGCTCATGGAGCTATACAAATTGTGAAGCTGCCGACCCCAACCCGGGGCATAGAGTTTGGAAAAAAACCACGGGCTTCCCAAGCTCGCGAGTGTCAGTGATGCAAGGTTCATGATTCGGGTTAGCCTGGAGGCTTGTGTACGAAAGCCTTCTTGAGTCGGTCTTCGGTGCTCCTTTCGATTTTCCGGATCGTCCCCAACACAATGAGCCCTAAACCTCGAAGCGCTACAAATCGAGACTCCTCAACACAACCACAACCCCAATTAAAACACCCCAAACCCCAAACCTTCAACATCATCTACTATAGGAGCCTTCGTAATCAGAATGGAATTTTGGGGGCACAGTATGATATAGTCATACTAGGGAACCCCCAAAATAGTGTAGGTAATTGTTGAGGCCCCTACATTAAACCCGTCAACTACGCCCTACCCAGGCCAGCAAGCCTAAACTTCGAATCCTCTAAGTCGTGGACCATTATGCTGCACATAGAAGCCGGTGCCGTCGGGTGGGACCTACCGACAAGGGGTTAGTAACCAGGGGTCTACAATAGAATATAATAGACTACAAGCTATAAGGATTTCGGAAATGCATTGATGGACTTGGGGTTTGGGTTTCGGGGATTCGGAGCACGAACACTAAACTAATCCCTAAACCCTACCCCCAAATCCGAAACCTTAAACCCCATCGGCCCCAAGCCCGAGCCGGTGTCCGGAGCCTCAAGCCAAGACGGGACATCTGAGGCTGAGCCCGAAAGCATTGATTTGCGGGTTTCCAGTCTTAGGCTTCAGAGTTTAGGGTTTTGGAGGCTGTAGGCGGCGAGGACAGTAAGAAAGGAGCTTTACTACACTTGTTGAGGCATTCACAGGAGTATGGCATCATAAATATTCATCTAGTACTACAAATGGACTTGAGATGACGGGAGGCAGTCACAGGATTCTGGTGTTGAAAAGCAAGCTTGGTTCAACGAATCACCTGGCCTGCCAGCTTAGCAGAAGCTTCATCGTCACATGCGGGTTTAGGCTTCTTGAAAACACCGGTCCCTAAAGACAGTGGTTCTAATCATGGGGTCTGCATTTTGGTGTACAGCAAATCAGGGGCTCATCATGACGGCTGCCAGTGAGAGGTATACAGGTTTGCGCGGAGGACACGAGTACCTAGATCGTCACTTTAGTTCAATGGCCAAATATGTAGTGCACTAGTACATGGACCCTTAGGGTGATAGACTGTAAGGGTCTGACGACTTAGACTGGGTTCTTGAGTTCAGCGACTCAAAGGATAGCTTACATAGGGACTCTATATAATAACACCTTAGACTGGGAGTTCGGCTTGTCGGGCCCCTGGGGACTCTACCCATAGGCTCCATAGTAGTTCCTGTTTGGGAATACCTTCTAGGATCCTAAACATAAACCACAAAAAGGAAAGTATGTGCTTAGTATCCTAGCAAATATGTAACTGGAGCCCTAGGTTAGCTTGTAATGTTGAAGCGTTTCAGCTCTGGACTTTGACTCCTGATGCACAGACTGGAATATGCGAGGGTCAAGGTGTTTGCTGTTGAAACTGATTCGTATTGGCTGGACGTCGCAAAGTTCGGTGCAGCGCTCGCGGTCACGTAAAGCTCGCAAGGCATCTGGGAAACGTGAAGCTGTAGAACAGAGCTTCAATCGTCAGACCCAAATCCGTATGACGAACCCCTTACCCCAACATTCACGTTGTGAAAGCGCCGCCCTGCCAGGCCTTTCCAATCCTGGCAATGAATTCGCTGCACAACTCGCGGCAGCTTGTCCTCACAGCAAGCAGAGTCTTGGGGTTTAGGGCCCAGGGCTTCGCGTTTACTTGAAGGCGTGTGGTTCTTGGATTCTTGGGTCTTGCCGGGTTGCTGATTTTTGAGGTTTTGGGGGCTTCGAGGTCTGCCGTTCGGGGCCACACCAAACCTGTGACCCGGCTAGGTTCAGGGACGTTCAGGCTTTATAGGGTTCTACGAGGTTTGCAGAAGCGTCTGCCAGGGGCTTACAGGTTGGCTTTCATGGGGGCTCGATGAGGGTGGTTGTCAAAATTATGGTCCCTTTTTGGGTCCCTATTATAATAATACGGCACCTATTATTTAGGGAACCCAAAAAGGGACCTTAATTTTGACAACTACCCATGAGGTTTTAGGCAGGGTATAGTTTGGTGCGTAGGGCGTGAGACTTGCGGATTGCGGCTCTAGGCCACAATACAAGGTTCTGGGCAATTGGTTGTAGTATTCCTTCCGGTGCCTTGGAGTTAACTTTGGGGCTTAGGGTGAATGATCTAGGCTGTTGGGGGTTCGGGCGCAGGTTTAGTAGAAGCTCACTGCCAAGCTGGCACAGTACGGCACCTCCCTTCGCATGTGCAGGAACACAGCCTACCACTGCTCAGGACAAACTTCACATAGTTGGCGTGAGAGATGTGCATCCAGGAACTCGCAATGTCCGAGTATCGAAACTGTGATGTTCGAAGGCTCCCAATTAAATGCCTAGCCGTCTTTCTAGCTCACGAATGTATACAAGTATATACTTGCATGCTGCATACACCTGACGACGCACGAACCATGCTTTCCAGACCCGTTGAACCATCGACAGCAAGAGCAACAGCAAAAGCTAACGCACATCAGAAGGTCGAACCCTTCAAGATTACCCTAATTCTCCTCAAAGCCACACCCCTTAAATACACCCTCTCCAATAGTCCTGGTGAGTCCCGGTACACACGTATACTCGAGTCCCAAAAAACACGTGAGATTGCAAGCTCCAACACCACGCGAGAAGGTGTTTGTTGATGAAGGCAACCTTCCAAGCATCCCGACAGCATCGGAAACGAAACTCCAAATCTAAACTTCAACCCCAAACCTGAACTGCTGAGCTTCGTACCATCTTCGTCTGGAGAGTTGCCTCCTGCTCCTGTTCATCCGGTTGCAAAGCGGCACTAGGGTCATTGGGGTTTAGGGGGTAGGGGTTCAGGGGGTTTAGGCTTCAAGAGCTTTTTCAGGTGCTGTTTGTATGTTTCGGTGCTGTTTCGGGCCCAAAAGAGAATCAGCCGCTGCACCCCAGCTTGTATGACCAAGAGTCGTTATGAAGACTCCTAGAACGCCACTAGAAGAAACCAATCTATTTTAGCAAAAGCGGACACGAGAATTGAAAATTGTCGGGATTAGAGTTCAGGCTTCAGGGCCCAAGGGTTTAAGAGCTGTGGGGCTTCGCCCTCACGGGAGTGTTTAAGCACCTTGTAGAGGCTTAAGGTTCAAAACCTAGAGCTTTCGTGCTAAGTTCGGTGTTTAGCTTTGAAGGCTTCTCGAGGTGCTGGCGGGGTGTCGCGGGGATTCTTAGGGCTAGGGGCCATTCGGTTTAGGATGTAAGATGGCAGGCGGTGGTGAAGGAAGGAGAGCCCGGATAGTGGCCAACAGGAGTCGCGCACATCTTAAGCATATAGAACCTATGCTGCAAAATCTCCAATCCCTTTCACCCCTAGCTCAAGCGTTGTATCACTGTCATCAGAATCATGAACAGACAAGCACTGCTCGCTTACTACAGTACTAGCAGGAGCGGCAGGAGGCTAGAGTCGTATCTCTCGGCTCCACTGGTATCATGCAGATCGGTCAACTGAACACGAAATCTGAACGTACTACTTGATATAGACCAACAGCAGTGAAAGCAATATAGTACCGGTATCATGGCACCTCACATGCAAGGCATTGGACAGCAGGAGTTCGAACCCAGCAGCCTCAATAAGACCGATTGCGCCGACAAGGCAACCCTACATGCTCAACCCCGAAACTCCAAATTCCCTGCAGAACGAAAAAGAAAGATTGCCTGGAAAATTCTATGCCATGATACAATATTGGCAGCATTCCTAATGTCTGGACTCTTGTAGACCAGCACAGAAAGAGTGAGGATGGATGGGGAAATGGCTTCAATCCCAAGCCCCGAACCCCAGCCTACTAAGCCCTAACCCAGGAACCCTAAACCCTTACACTTAGGGTTCAGGGCACTCTTCGCTCAGCGGTTCAGGGTCACGTGGGCGAACTCCATAAATTTCTACAACATCTAGTGATACGGACATCTTCCATCTGCGTCAGCTTGCTCGACGAACTATTGTCGATCAGATATCTTATGCCAGCATCCTTATTTCTTTGGACCTTCCTCTTGTTCGCGTCTCTCCAGATTCTAGCATTATTCGTCCTCCCCCTTAACCCTGAACCCTAAACCCTAGCCCCTCGCCTTTGGTAGATCGGAGGTTCTTCACCACCACATCGTACTCCTTGTTCAGCATCTGCTCCACCCTCTCTCGGGTGACGTAGCGCGCGGCCTCGGACCAGGCGCAAAATACAGAAGACTACGTGATCCAAAGAACGGTGTACAATATATATGAAGTGTATATGATAATGGTATGCAATAACACAGCCATAGCCCATAATGCGTACATATACGTACTATATAATACAGAAGATTACTTGGAGGTTCATGAGTGGTGATGAGTGGGTTATAAGTCCCCTAAGGAAGATTACAGCCACAATTATCCTACTTGCAACCCTACTTATAACTCCCCATGAACCTCCAAGTGCGAGTTGCTGTGCTGTTCCGTGATGATAGTGAACATGATGATTTCCGATGTGGCCATGATGATGATGATCATGATTATGATGGCCACGGTCACTAGTCGTACGGTGTTCAGTACGATCATGGCTTCTGATGCTGGCTACTATCAGCCACTCAGCTGCTGTCAAAAGCTAGCTCCAGCATGCGAAACCATAGCAAGCTGTTACCGAGACGGCTTTGAAAAAGGAAGGTGTAAGCTGATGTGAGCCGTTTCACCCGGAATCTCAGAAGTAGCGGCAACTGCTCAGAATACCCCGCACAGCCGACAAACCCTAGCAGACTCAAGAAGAATCGCAACGACGACAAAGATGGAAGCTCCAAACACTTCGATGCCCCCACCTTTCCATAATCCAGATCGGAAATCTTCATGTCCCAGGCGGAGATTGACCGCGCCACCGTGCCGACAGCTGCGCCGGCTTGCAGAAAGGTTCGCGACACCTGCAAGCCGGGTTTAGGAGTGCTAAGTTCGCAACCAGTCTTTAAGCATCAGGGGCTTTGCCTTTGGGCTTCACGGTGCTTAAAGGTTTCGGGGAGTCCTGGAGGGCTTAGGGTCGAGAGTTTCGCAGAATGCGGACTCTGATTTTCGACAAGCATGATGCAGGGCTTTGGGTATACGGAAGACGAAGACCGCCACTTCACTGCTTCTCCCCAAACACCGAAGTGGGTGCATTTTTGCCCGCCTCCTGGCTAGCTCCGATCTCTGCAACACTTTTGCAGAAGTTGGGAACTCGCTCTCCGAGCCTCCGTGTGCCCCAAGGTCACGGTTTGGGGTTTAGGGTTTGGGCTTTTTTTGTAGGGGTGCAGGGCAGGGTTTGAGGCTTAGGGTTTTTTGTTGATTGAACGCCTTTTTTCCCCCTCGCAGTTAAGGTCAGGCGAATCCACTGTTTGTGGAAGGCTACGGTTTAGGGGGTTTAAGGTTTAGGGTTTTCTCGACGGGTTGGTTGAGGATTTAAGATAAAAGAGATCAGGTTTGGGATGCAAGGTTTAGGATCTTGGCTGTGGCGTCTAGGGATACGTTGAATTTAAAGTCGACTACGCGTGTAGCATTTATGTTTGGTACGAATGACGATACACATGAACGACGGTTGTGAAAGTATAACTCATGACTTAAAACCGTGCTGCTTGTTGCTTCCGTTTCCCGGTTTGTGGAAGAACGACGCCAGGATTTCAGACTCCTGGTACAGACATTTGATGATCAAGACAACAACCGTAAAGCCCCTGAGTAGTAACTAGTAACTAGTAACAAGAACCCGGGATTTGCGTCGCTTCACGCGAGTCTCCTCCGGCTTGAGTCTCAGCAACACACCGAAGCCACAAGATTAAGCCTGAAGAGTCAAAGTCCAAATCCAGAACGTAATGACGCCAACAATACAGATAGCACCGTGACCATTTGCACTATTTCTAGAATACATGATATGACTACATTGTATGACTGTATATGACTCGTAAGACGAGACTATCTTTTCAGAAACCTGCCGGGCGCTTGAGACTCTGTTAAGCCAGCCTTTGAAATCTGTTGAAACCGCATCCCACTTCGAATCCGTAAACGAAAGGGCCCAACCACCATGGCCCAAAAGGAGGAAGCAGAGAAGAAACCCTCGCCGCAACCCAAAAGACCAGCAAAACAAGAGAGCCCTCCCCGCCTGGCGAGCAGAGCGGCGCGCTGCCGCCCCCGCGCCCAAACGCCCCGCGCCGACGAGAAGAATGCTGCTGGTCTGGGTGAGAGGCTTGGCGCGTTTCCTGCTTGTGTTGGAGTTGCGGACATGAACCTCTGCAACCGCAGGCCCTGCCAAGCTCTGGTACACACTTGCTGAGTCCGCCCGAAGTTAAAATGCGTCATGAGAGTTGCAATGAAGCTTGACCAACACCCAATATGCAGAACCTCTCCAGCCGTAACTTAATCCTGAACTCCTCTGAGGACACAGCCGCAGCCACAGTAGAAGCCGCTGCACAGTCTTGAAAACTTAGAGATAAGGGTTTGGAGCTTATGGTAGGGCTGCAAACATGGGTGCCGTTCATTCTGATCGTAGGACTCTCTGAATCTCTCTAGTACGCAGGTTCACTGGTTTTTTAACCGATTTTCAAGCATGCTTCTGGAAGAAATGCGCTTTGAAGAACAGGCTGGGGCCCTACAGCTGCATGTTGCAAGTCGCGATTTGCATTTGCATTCGCTTCGCTTCCTGGTGTCAGCCCAGAGCGCGCCCAGCACCAGCCGTCAAAACTGAGCCATCTACCAACGTAACGTCTGAAAATCTCTGAAACCACCCCAAATCTCGTCACTGCGCCTCTTCTGGCCAAGCCTGGGAGGCACCGCGCAGGGCCCGAGGCGCACGTGCCTTTGGCGACGTGCCTGCACTCGGCTCACTCACGGCACAGCTCGCCTCTGCACTCAACCTCCGATTTGTATCTTGCTTTGTCAACACAAGTCTCGAGTCCAGGAGCTCCGAGAGCACAGGATGTCCGTTGCAAATAATGCCCCAAAACATCAGAAGCCGTTGAAGCTGTCGGCCTGGCGCCAAGAATGCGCATCCGAGCGCCGCAGCGCCGAGCCCTTTTTTTTTTGGCTTGACTGGGCCTCGTCGACTACGGCTGTAGCTCTCGGTCCCGACAAACAAGCAAACTACCAACTAAGCGAAAAAAACTCGACAAATCGGTGAGACAGCAAGCGAAGCTCTACAAATTGCTGCGGCGCACAGGCTTTGCCGGTGTTAGCCGTTCAGCAGAACTACGGAGCCTCAGCGACCGATCCGGAGCAACAAAGAGCCGTCGCCCTGAGCTGCCCAAAACAACAGGTGGAGCCAAGACCAAGCTCCGGCAGCCGTTCTAGTCTCGCCAGACAACGGACAGCCCCTGTGTTTTGTTCCGTCACGATCGCGCACACCAAAATCCAAAAGTCCACGGCCTACCGCAGGCGTGGGTGGCTGACGGAAATGGAGTGCGAAGACCAGTGCCGCAGGCAATCAGCCCGCTCCAGTACACGCTTTCATAATTCACTCACACCAAGGGGAAAGACCCATTGGACCCTTGGCGTGACAAGCGCAAAGACGCGGCCCACATGCGACACTGGCAACCGGCGTGGGCCACACGCTCACAGCCAAACTGCTGGCATTAAGCCAGCGCCATAGATGCTCGACCACGACATTTGGATGCGCATGGCCGCCGCCGCCAGTAGAAACACATCAATGCCCCCAGCCATGAGCTGGAACACTGGGTCGGCCGCTAAGGCCGGCAGAGATCGCCAAGGCGGACATTGACTTGCAGGTCGCACGCTTCCACAGCATCGTGTGACCATTTGGCGGCCATGGCAAGAGTTGGAGACACCGTTGGAGGTGAATCCCACACGATGAAGGTGAAGGGCGAGCAACGTATGTTGCAGGCAGGCGGCGAAGCTTACAGCCATGATGCGGGGCACAGAAAGTGCCAACTCAAAACCGGCCAGGGATCCAATCACACCCCGAAGGACAAACCCAATTCCCTCGGCGTGCGAAACAGTGACGACCCGGATGCAGTTTCCAGCGGGCACCAGTCGCCACCCACAGTGCACGGCCAGGTAAGAAAGAAGACCGTGGGGAGCAACTTGTTGTGTGTCGACACCCAGCGCAGCACAGGCCAAGGCATCGCCCCGAGGGAACGGTGCCTGGGTCACCCATGGCGAGCGTGCGCACCGGGCCGGGGGAGCTCAACCAGAAGGGCATAGTGCCCGAAGCGGGGGTCGCCAAGGAGAAGAACCTCAACGACGTATGTCGTCGGTTGTAGCGGCGCCCTAATGAGAAGGCTTTCTCAGGCAGAGACGGCGCTACTTGCCTCAGGAGGTCCGTCGCCACTATCACTAAACCGTGCAATGGCAATGCCACGAGCCTGGCAATCAATGTGCACCCACGGTGTGCAGGAAGTTGCGGTGCGCCACATCCTCAGAGCAGCGCAGCCAAGGCCACCCCCCCCGCTACAAGGCAAGGCAGGAGCCACGGGAGCCATTCCGGTGTGCACACCGACCCAAACTGGACTCCGGCAGTTGTCGTGCCTGAGCAGGGGCAGCAAGGATAATGAAGAACCTCAACGACGTATGTCGTCAGGCAGCGGCATCGTCTGGAGACTCATCCAGGGATGAAGCAACGCGCCTCACGAGGTCCGTCACAACCTAGCCACCCTAGCGCAAGGGTCAGGTGCACTGACCGCCGAGCCTGCACTGTCGTTGTCGTGTCGAAACAACAACAGATTCCACCAGCTCGCCCAGTTGAGCCCGGCCTCGACCAGGGCCATGCAGCCCGTGCGTGCGTTAAGGAGGGCATCGACACAACGACGTATATGGCGTTGGTCCCGCGGCCGACAAATTACGGGGTCACCTGGAGGATCCAGCCGCTGCATCGCGCGGCCAGCTGTCCAGCAGTCGTTGCATGTCACTCGAAGGAAAGTGACTCTCCTTCAAGAGATAGAGCTTCCACGAAACTCCAGAACCGTATATTGCATAAAGATTCGTGAAACAGTATCCGGGCTCAATATGTAGAATGCCCGAGAATATAATAAGTATTGGAGCCAGTTATCAAAAATGCTCCCGAATATATTCGCACAACTGAAGACGCGATCTTCTTTTCTTCTGAGCACTCGAAAGGGGCTGTTCGAAAAGGGTTTTCGCACCGACAACTTCGGTGCACAACACGTGTGGTAGAGTTTCCACAAAGCGGTTTGCGGTAAGAGAATCCGCTATGTGTCAGCACCCGATTGCCCCCATAACAAGTGCTGCCATGGAATGCATCCAGGGAACGACTCCGCACTGGCCAGGCCCAACGCTCTGGCCACATCATCGCCTTTGCCCCTTGAAGGTCCGTCGGCGATGTTCGACTTCGACGGTACGCGAGCGTACCACGCGTAGGAGATCATGTTGTCTTCAAGTCGACACAGCTCGCGAAGCATGCGATCCATAATGCAAGATTTGCTCACGCCCTTCACAAGGGCCAGACGTGCAGGCTCATTGTCTATCCAATAGACAACTCGCCTGCCCTCCACACGTTCCCTGAAAACAAGTTTTGCACAGAAAATCGCATATAACTCGACCTGGCAGATCAAGTGTTCGCTGGCCTCGTTTCGCCATGCGTTCCTGAGCTCAGGCGGGAGCTCGCCTTGCAACACACGCGTGAAGCCGTCGGCCGAATCAATCATCACGGCCCCTATGCCAGCGAAGTCGCCTTCAAGAGATCCATCCGTGAAGATGTGAACCACCTCCTTTCGATCTGACACCTTCACCTCCCTTGGACGGGCACTGCCAAGAAAATCCAAAGCCCGATCACAAAGCTTTGCAAACTCCTCGGGAGAGGGAAAAGCTTCAGCATGGACTATCCTATTCAAGTCAGCGCAAACGTGATTGAGCGACATGCCCACACATGAGCCTGCAGCAAAACGCAAGAGTCCAAGCAACACCTGGCCAAAGTGCTTTGTCATCGATCCCTCGGCTTTGACCTTGCCAAACAACTCCACGAGCCGCTCTATTCTTCCCGGTTTGTTTGAAATCGAGAGCTTCCCCAAGTGAAGATGTTCCACGGACATTTTGAGTCCCAGAACACTGCATGATGCATCGAAGGGCAAACCTTTGGATCCAGTCCCCGTCTCGGCATATCGGATGCCAAGCAGATTCAGCATGCGGCCGCACGCCTCATCAGTTGCCTCTGCCATGTCAGAGCGGGCCAACATCGGGTAGTCATCGTAGAAGTACGAGCACACCACGTTCAAGACTTTGGTGAACAGGAAATGTATGGCACGACTTATACGGTTGAAGCTAAAAACGCTGGCAGCGGCACCAAACATTAAGGCGTTCGCCACATACCAGGTTGGCTTTCCTTTTTCGTCGAAAATGACTATAACCGAAAGGCACCTATCCCGCTCGCTTACACAAAATTGTTTGTAAGCCTTCGACAAGTCTAGGCATTTGACCTTCCATGGAACATGCACGCCCAAGTCCTTTTGCATCTTTGCAACAGCCAGTGCCATGGCCGTAAAGTACGCACTATCCTGGAGCCTCAAGCGGATGGCCGACCCATAAGCATCGTTGAGGTGGGCCTCGTGGCCGTCATCAATGGGACGCTTTTTGTCGGATTGCTGAATGAGGAATCTCCTCACAGCCACCCAATCTTGGGTCCCGAGGTGGTCGGACACTGCATCCTCGGACTCGAACGGTCCCGTGAGGAAACCTTCAGCCGTCTCTTCATCTGAGACTTTCCGCAGCTCAGCCGCCTCGTCCCCAGAGACTTTCCTGGGATTTGCAAGGATGGCTTTCCGCAAGTCCGGGGCTGCAGCTCTCAAGGCCTCGGGAGAGAGCTTTGCCAGCCTAACGCGCGTTTCAAAGCATTCGGGCTTCGGAGCGGACCCCACTAGATGTGACCCGTCACTAACGAGGTCCACGACCCCCATGTCATCAAAGCCGTGCTGCGACAACAGATCGCGCAGCAACAGAATGCGCTTTCCTTTGAGGACTTTTTGCATCCAAGGTGGCTTTGACTGATGCAGTGCTCTCTCCTGCGATTCAAGTTGCTTGGCCCGGATCTCCATCTTAGTCAGGGCAATCTTTTGCTTAAGCTTAAGCACTTTAGCCTCCGAAGTAAGATTTTCCTTGATAGCCATCAGGGTGGCTTCGGGCAGAGGGTTGTTCGAGTCCATAGGATGCGGCAGCTTAAGGGCCTCCTTTACCCACACTTCGGGACTACGATAAACCCCAACGGTAACCAGCCCCGCCCCCGCACCAGGCTCGGGTCCTGCGTGCCGCGGGGGTTCACACAAGGGGTTGGGGACTAAACCCGAAGAGGCAGGCGAGGGGACAGGGTTGCCCTTTGGGGGCCCTGGGTTCTCGACATTGCACGAAGGCTCATGGTCAGAGGGTTTCGGCAGGCCGTGAGAACCCTCATGCAGGATTCATCGACGGCCGACTTGGGCACATGCTGGATGGCAGCAAACTCGGAGAGGAGAGGCTGGCTCTTGCGATGCTGCAGCCCCTGGGCGGCGTAGGCAGCATGTTGCACATCCAGCGGGCGTGGGCAAAGGGAGAGGCCAGAGGCCTGAGCTTGGGCGCTGAAGCGCGCAGACAAGGCTTCAGCAAGCTGGACGGGATAGGCAGCCTCGAGGTGAGTGGCGAAGACCCAGCCATGGGGCCCGCGCTGAGCCCCCCAAGGGGCGTGATCATGAGAGCGATCGCAACGGGCGCACAAGTCGGCCATCTGCTTGCAATTGGTGAGCAACCGCGTAGTTTTCGGCCGAGCACCGCCATACATGCAGTGATCAAACTCCACCTGAAAATTTCTGTGGCTGAAGCGATGCCAGGCGGCTTTAGGGCGGGCACGAGCCAGCGAAGCAAAAACGGCCCAGAAGTGGCTGTTGGCGGGATTTTCAAGCGTGAAAGGCACAGCATTCTCAAGCGCCCAGCAGACCAAGTTGAAAGTGAAGAGGTAGAGCAGGTTTGCCTGCTGCACACGGTGGTATTGAGAGGAGGCCTTGTCAAGGCTTGGCAAACCCAAAGAATACCGAGCGGATCGCAAAGGCTTGGGCTCTCGAACTCCTTGTTTCAGCAGCGCGGATGGCAGGGGGCGCTCTCGGGCTCGGCTGGCGGTACCGCAAGGCGGGGCGATATGCACAGCATCAGGAGGGGTTGCCCGGATACGATCCATAAGCAGATCTTGCTGGGCCTCTTGAGCGAGATCCAAGCGCACTGTTGGCATAAGAGCGGCGCGAGGCCGGTGATCGACGGCCAGAGTTGCAAAGCCAGCGGCGAAGAGGGCCCGAGACAAAACAGCGGTGCCGCTGAAGACCTCCACCGCAAAGGGTTGCCGGGTCGGCCTGCGGGCTGAGCTCTGGCACGCATTGAAACCCAAGCGTGAGGCAAGTGTAGAGTCTGCGTCCGGCAATTTGTCAATGAAGTTCGTTGTGTACGCCACTAACACAACGCGACGACCTGCCCAAGGCAAAGTTGCATGCAAGTTGCAGCGGGCGGAAAAGACGGCGGGGCCAGGGAGCGTTGGCAAAGCATCACCCAGCAACGTCTGGCCATTGACCTCCAAAGGTGTGTTGCCCTGAGCATTCTGGACCCAGACCTCACCGCCTGAGTAATCAGACAGCCCGAAAACAGCATTGCGAGCCGACTCTAGGTTATGAGTGTCACGGTGCGCAACAGTGCAAACGCTGTCAAGGATGACTATGGCAGAAAAGGAGTGGCTGGGGCACTCCTGCAACACAAAACGAGTAAAAACTTTAGTGCTCAAAGGGAAAACTCGGCAGTTGTTTCGCAATCCCACAAGGTTTCCATGCACCCAGGTGCCGGTGCCGAAAGAAAAACCTCCAGCTTCTGCACGTCCAGCAGTAGGCGCATCCTCGTGAGGGAGCAAGTCAAAAAGCTTCAGCAAATCTACACGACTGGCCGAAGGGAGTTCCAAAAGGGATGTTGCAAAGATTTCGGCAGGGTGCAATGGAGGGCCCCTTGGCTCTGCAAGCACATTTGCCTGGCACTGCGACGACTGGGAATCCACAGGGTGCGTCGCGGTCCCTGCGGGCTTTCACTGATTTGGGCGAGCCTTTGTGCACTCGTGCCCCGGGTGGGCACCACCACAGCCTTTCCACCAACACAGGTGAAAGCCTCGCCCGCACCTACCTTTCTTGGACACCTTGAACTTGCAGGAGCCGCAGTTAAAGGCGAAACACACAGGTTTGTCATTCACCTTAGTGACTGCCCCCTCAGGCACGGTAATGGAAGCAGCAGCCCCACGATCCTTGCCTTTCTTGCCTTTGCCTTTGCCTCGGCCTTTGGGGGTGTCACCTTTCTCGGAGCGCTTGAGAGGATTGGACGGCAAGCTCTGGGCAGGCAGGTGATTTAGAAACTGCAACACATCACTGTGGTCGCTGAGGAGCTTAAGCTGTTCATCAAGCGGTTTGACGCGGCCCGGGGCGGCGGCAAGGGCTCCAAGCAGATTGGAGGCGGCCAGGGTGAACAAGTGACGATCGGCTGCCACGATTTGAGTCAACGCCACTCCGTGGTAGCCAGGAGGGGAAGGCCGCTCAAGCGTCACAAAGAGCTTATGCACCCAAGCCTCCATGGCCTGATATGTCGCGAGGCCAGCAAGATCAAAGGCGAGGCTCCTTCGCGCCCAAGCCTGGCGAAGGGTCCACTCGGAACCCGTGTCACAATGTTCGAACTTGTCAAGCTTGGAAGTGACCTTAAGGTTTCCATCTGAATCAATCGACAAAGCTTTGTCTGCTTTGGCCGACTGAATTTCCTGAGCCCTTGAGAGGTACTTACCGGGAGGCAGGTAGACTAGCGTCCCGGTTTCAAGCATTTCCACAAGTCGATCTACCACACCATGGGATGGTGTGGTTTCCGGCGAAAAATGTATCCCGGCGAGCCGGGATTCCTGCGCCTTTTGCCTGGCAAGGCGCTCGGCAACTGGCATCTTCCTGGTGACGAAATCGTTTGAAGGCTCCACTCGGTTCTTCATGTCACTGATTGAGAGGGCCTGGGCCTCGAAAAGCAAGCGTCGCAGGCAGGAAACCTGGTGGTGCTCGGGTGCCGGTGTGAAGACTGCACGAATCCATTCCTTGACCTCTTCCTCGCTGACGCTGTTGGGCGAGGCTGAAACTGCGAAAGCCAAGGCGCCAAAAGTGCTGTACCCCTGCGCTTCCAGGGTGGCGTGATTTGCAGCAGAGAGTCCCACCTTCAAGGCACGTTCTTTAAAGGCTGCTTCCGAGTCCAATGTCACTCCGGCCATGCTCGCAACCCTCTAGCGCTAAGTGACTTGAGTCAAGCGCCTCACACAAGCAGACATTCGTGCGATAACTGCAGGCTGTCACTGAGACGGACGACACACCATGTTTTGCCTATGCTGCATGCAGGCAAAGGTGCCGAGGATGGGCCAAGGCCCAGATCTCCTCTGGTTGTCGAAAGCTCGCCTCAAACCGGCTCCCGGTCGCGCGCTCTCCGGCACTGAATGCAGCAATCTGGATCTGCTGCTGCCGCGCCGGCCCTTCCGAATTTCATGTACGCTGCGGTCAAGAAACGACCACAAAAGAAATCCGTGCTTCGAGGGTCCTTCAGGCAGTGAACAACGCCCGACACCCGGTGCACGTAAACAAGTTCCAAGTCCACCGGCTGCTGAAAAGGTGCTCTCGCCACATCGGCTCGGTCTTCCCCCGAGAGTGCTTCCTCGCTCCCTTCGGAAGTCGAGCCACCCTCCTCTCCGCTAGCCTCATCGAGAGGCCCGATTGCGGGAGGGATCGTGTTTGCCTTAGGCTCAGTTGGCCTTCTATGCGAGTTTTCAGCGGCTGCAGCGAGGACTCTATCGACTTCCGGCAAATCCGGATCATAGCGTCCCTCACGAATGTCAATGAACATCGCGAGGATCTTGCCGTAGAGAGCGGTGTATGCCTGCCTAGAGTAGATCAAGGGAGACTTGTCTTTGGGCTTCACGTGATGTCCCACCAACCTCTGGTCACCAGAGGAGAAAGAGACCGTCGGGCACCGGGAGGTCCAAGTAGTAAGTGTCGCCTTCAGCGAGTGTGAGCCGCGCTTCAGGACTTCTTCCTCTTCGAAACCAGCCCTCAAGAGGAAATCCTGCAACCAGGAGGTAGCCTCTCCCGCTAACATAGGCAGGGAGGTCCATTCTCCGGAAGTTTCCGACCAGCCCGGAAGGGTGAAGGCCTCAAGCTTCAATCCTTGGTTTTGGCGAGCTTCGAGCCAACGGTTTGCCCACGGCAGCTTTACACCCGACCCAATCGCTGCATAGGGCAGCAGCCGGGTTTTGGCCTCCTGAGTCTTCGAAGTCTTCGAGGTGAGGCCTTCCGCAATCACAAAGGTCTCGCCATGGGAGGTTTGCACGGTGATTGACTTCAGCCTTTGCGAATCCGTCCACCGCGCCCCCGAGTGGAGGCAAAATAAGTGCTGCCCCATGATACAAGCGTCGCGGTCGTTCTCCATGTCGATAGCCGTCTCCAGCGCCACGACCATCTTAAGAGTGAGCTCATCCCGTTGATTTAGGGGGGCCTTTGTCAGGTACAGGTCTGCTGCCAAACCCTTGACCCTTGCACTCATGCAGTCGTCGAGGGAGACGTGCCTCAAGACGGCCACTCCATGCAAGAAGCGAAGAGCTTCCAGGAAATGGGAGGCCGAAGTGGGGCCCCCTTGGCCACTCTGGAAAACCTTCATGTAGTCGAAGAGGTGCTTTTCACCGAAAGAAAGCGGCGAGTGCAGGGAACCGTTCAGTGCCCACCTGAAGAACTTCAGAAGGGCCGAAGTTCTCTTGCATAGGGTGCTGGTGGCCTTCAAGCGGAAAGCCGCTACGAAAGAGCTTTTGATCTCATCTTCTTCAGCCGCACGACCGACCAAGCCTGCTAGGCTCATCCCCAGCTGAGTGGCCTCGACGTCGAAGAGGATCATAAACTTCAAGTTCTTTAGCGCGTGCGACCTAGCCTCTTCCTCGGACCTCTGCACAGGCATTCGTTCCAAGTATTTTCGAACCATGGGGTTCAGCTTCAGATTGAGCTCCGTCTCCAATGCCGGCTCGGGGTCCAGTGAGGTAGCAACCTCGGGGATGCCAATCAGCCTCAAAGGTCTCTTAACTTCCCAAGCGTAGCTCAATCTGCCTGGGAGCTCCCAGGCTTGTTTTGGCACTGTCTCGGCAGCCTGCTTCCTTTCAAGCTCCGCCGCGACCCTTTGCACATCCCTGTCGTCCATTGGCGAAGCCAAGAGTTTCGGAGCTTCGGGTCCACGTTCAACAACTGACCACACTGAAGCCTCAGCTTCATCACTGGTAGGCCGGCGCACATCGCCGTACCACGCTTCCTCGGCTGCAGATCCGAGATCGCTCCAGCCACTCAATCCAAAGCAGGTGCCGTCATCAGCCTCCTGAAGATCAAGTTGGTCCCTCGCGTCACTTCCAGCCCGGGACAGCAAATCGTCAAGATGTTGTCGAAACTCGAGATCGCCTTGTTCGTCCTCCACCCGGACGGGGCTTTCGAAACGAGGCTGTCCTTCTGAAAGATGAGAGTTTTGGTCTGGCTCCGGCTGGATAGGGACTCCTTCAGCCGGGGCTTCCTGCGGAGGTTCCTGGGCCGTAGAACCCCCTAATTCACAGGAATCGGCCGCAAAGGATTCCATGGCAGCAGAAATCCTGGGTCAACAGCTTGAAACAAAACTTGCATGACGAAGCACAGCCGAGTTTGCGAAGGCTTGCAACATGTGCAATCAAGGCAACACGCAAGACTGCGGGGCACAGCGCTGAGCTTTCTAGCACGATGTCCTCCTGAGCTCAAAATTGTAGCGAAGTCCTGGAAAAGAGGCGACCTTCAGGAGGCCGCGTGGCACGATCCGGGGTTGGGGGTCCGCCGGAAAGCAAGGGCATCGGCTGAGGCAGGTTAGGGATTAGGGTCAGCGCCGCGAAGGGCCAGCACCGCAGCCTCGAGAACAGCAATGCGCGAAGCCTGCTGCTCAAGCCCCTGAGTCAAACTCTGGATTGCACTGCTGAGCAAGAAGAACGCACTGGTGTAGGAAGGGTCCTCACCAAGGCGGCGGACCGCACCTTCATCCTCCAGGAGCAAATGCTGCAAGCGGCCGTGGCCCCCAAAGCCACTTGAGCTACAAACTGCCGGTGCATTAAACATTCGGAACTGCGACACGCGTGAAAAGAACTGCATGTAAAGGCCAGACAGGCATAAAAACGTTTGTGTGATAAAATCATGATTTCACACAAATTTAAAAGATTGAAATCATGCAATTAAACGGTTCGCGGTTGTCGCCATTTTGAGGGTGAAGGATTTCCCTCAAATAAAACAACCTTGGAGTTTAGGTGGAAAGAGTTATCCGCCAGCGGAAACGTGTCATCTGATAATTTTGATCATTGTAGATTTCCTTCAGTCTTGTATAAGAATACTGGTGGTTGTCATGGTCTTCGCCATGGAGATGCGGCATTAACTCAGTGGATATACAAGGAAATTGGAGGCCAGGCCCGAGTCCCCCTTCCCTTTGAAACTCCTCCGCCGCAGCCTTCCAGCGGTCCTGCGCCCTAGGGTGCCCCAACCGGAACCAGGGGCGTTCGCCCCCTGGAAGCGTCTGCGCCTGGGTCTCCTCGCGGGCGGCCAACCGCTGAAGGAGGACCATCGCTTTGGCCTCAACAGCGTCGACATGCGCAAGGCGCCTTATTTTCCACGGAGCTTTGCTTTATTTCAAAAGGAAGATTCCAATCACAGTATTCCCAAGCTATATGGGAAAATCAAAGTATATAAAGGATAAGAAAATTGCTCAAGCAGATGCGGCGCTTTTTCCTTCCGGCAAAGCCGAAGGGGGAAGTCGTGACATCCCCGCACCGATCGATGGCGAACACGAGGATCGCCAACGAACACCCCGGGAGTGGAGGGAGGGACAAAAATTTCCGGCCCTTTGGCCAGGGAGCAGCTACCCACCCATCCCACCCCTGTCTCGAGGCGGCGCGGGAAATATAAGAGATGAACTCAGGCGATTCAAAGCATGCATTCATGCCATGAAATGTGGTTCAAAATAAAGCAAAGGCGTTTTGAAAACTTCGCAGTGATTTTCAAAACTCTCCTAGGAAAATAAAGCTAGTAGAGGCAAGCCTCATGTGTCGCTTATTTTCCACGGAGCTTTGCTTTATTTCAAAAGGAAGATTCCAATCACAGTATTCCCAAGCTATATGGGAAAATCAAAGTATATAAAGGATAAGAAAATTGCTCAAGCAGATGCGGCGCTTTTTCCTTCCGGCAAAGCCGAAGGGGGAAGTCGTGACATCCCCGCACCGATCGATGGCGAACACGAGGATCGCCAACGAACACCCCATTCACTTAAGAAGGAGATCAATCGTGGCATTGCCTTTGATCGGGCATCGAGGCGACACTCTGCACACCTGCCCCTTGACTGGAAAGATTGACTTAGCTCTCGAAGGAGGATCGGCCGGGTTGCTTGCACTTGGAACGCGGCTAAACCAAGGGAGCATCGCCTCAGCATCGCAGCTCTCAAAGATCAGCAAGAGTTGCCTCCACAAAGGGTCTTTAGAAGAGCCTTTCACCAAAGAGGCCAACACTCCGGAGTGATCCACATACATGGTCACCCTCTGCATGTTCAAGTGCTTCGACCACGCTTCTCTCGCACATACCACTGCATACATCTCAACTGGGCCTATCAAATGCCTTTTCCCGAGAGCCTCCCAGCTCTGTACAACGCTCAAAGGGATAGCACATGCCAAGAAGAAAGTGCACCACGCGCCGTTGTCGAAATGGTACAAGACTCCTCCGACAGTGGCAGGGTGAGTTTCATTCGTCGGCTCATACGCTCCATCTGTGAAAATCACAGAACGGCGAGACCCCACACAGGCCGGGACTATCCTAGGGGTACCCCCAAGAACCCGGGACCTAAGATTACAAAGGGCCTGCACAGCCGTGGCATCAAGGGTTTTGGCCTGAGAACTCATCGTGCACGCCCTAAGGTCGGCCAGTGCCAGTCTGCCCAATCGCCCGTGCAGCTGACCCTCGGCAAACTGGAGGCGACCGAACAAAGACGGCAGAGTCTTCGGATCAAGATGGCCCGCACTCAAGACGGAGTCCACCGCCTCAGCAATGGCAGTAGCACGTTCGGGCTTATTCCCAATCTTAACTACCCCAAAGCTTCCAAGGTCAACCCGAACGCCTAGAAGTTCGGCCTCATGGCTGAAGGGAAGATCCTTATCCTCTGCCCAGGCGAAACCCAGCAGGTCCAACGCGGCTCTGATAGTCGACTGCGTGTTGTTACAAAGTGGCAAGACCTCTAAAACCGGGTAATCGTCGAAGTAGTTGCAGGCGAGCACCTGCAACGCAATAAGAACCCTTTGGAGCAGTCTTGCAACGCGATTGAATGAAACCACCGACGAGGTGGCTCCAAACAGAAGGGTTCGGCTCTCGAAGCCAAACGCGAGCCCCGAAACCGGGTCCTTGATGGCCACTATGCTCAGACAGCGGTCTCGTGGAGAAACCGCCAACTGTTTATAAGCACTTTTCAAGTCCACTGTTTTCAAGCTCGGCTGAAGCGCATCGGGCTTCAGGGCCCTCCAAAAGGAATGCACCGGAAAGCGAAGATGGTCACCGTCCGACAAAGGGATGCTCACCTCGCCTTTTGCAATGAAGATCTTGAAGAGAGTGATTGCAAGCCAGACCAATTCATCAAGGGCCCTCAAAGAAATCCGATCCGAAACAGCATAAGCGCAGTTTACAGAGTTCTCAGCCAAATCGTCAATCGACCGCGTCTTGGCTTTTTGCACAATGCCGAACCTCCGCACCGGAAGCCAGCCTTCTGGATGACGGGCTTGCAGCTCGTCCCACGAGTAAGGCCCTGTCAGCCACTCCTTGACTAGCATCTCTTGCTGTGTGGAGTCCCACACTTCCCGAGCTAAATCGTCCACCTCCGCGTTCGCCACCTTCGCCCACAGCGCAGGCCTAAGGAATTTAGCATGCTGCACAAGCTCTGCCCTTGTCATCAGAGCCGGTTTTCTATCCACATCGAAAATGCCAGAAGGACTCGACTCCCCCACTAAAGGAAACCCATGCTTGAGGTGTTCGAAGACTTCAGTGTCAGGCCAACTGAAAGATGATGCAATCTTTTCCAAAAGCAAAATGTTCTTGCCCTTCATAACAGAGGCTACACCAGGATCCATGGCAGCATGCAGATTTGCTTCGGCACCAGCCAAATCGCGTTTCCAAGAAGTCCACTGCTGGAGCAAATTCAGACGGTGTTTCATCACACCAACCGGGCCCTCTTTCAAGGTGAAAGCCAACGCTCTCAACATGAAGTCTGGGACTGCCACGCACAAGTCGAAAGGATGATCGATATGCAATGCCTGAGCCACAAACTCTTGTTCCGTGCGGTAAATGCCAAAGGTAACTGCTGAAGGCACACCTGACAGGCTTCCGACCTGTTTCGCACCGACGACCCCCCGATCACACACAACGCGAAGAAGGCGGGAGCCAGGAGGGATGGACCCTATGGCACATGTGAGATTGCCTTTATTATCCAAACAAAAGGGGCCACGGGAACTCACGGACCGTGGCCTGGCACTTAAACTCGGCGATCTGCGGCTGGAATTTTGACAATCGAGGCTGCCGCCCAGCGGCTGCGACGGCAGAATGTCGCGAAATCTGAAGTGGAACAGCGTGCTCAAGTAAGAGGCCAGACTGGCCAACCGCCAGCTGCAGGAGGCCAGCAAACACATCACAGAATTTGGGTGTGTACAAGACATCTGGTGCAAGCGAGCCCGCAGCATGGGGCCCGGGGCGACAACGACACGCTGGCACCGGCATGCCAGCCAGCGCGGCCTGGGTTGTGCACAGGCGCATTTTTACCGGACAGGGAGCCCCGTAGCAACCTGCACAGAAGTCTACGCAATGGAGGGTGTCGGGCAAGTCGAGCTGTTTCCACAGGGCTGACGCCCGGGGATGCAAGACACTCCAATGTGAATCAGATGCGAGCAAGAGCTTGGCGAGGCGAATGGTTTGCCCGGCGCTAAAAGTAGCCTTAAAACAATCCTTGGTCGCAGGAAAGAAATGCACGTGAAAAGGGGCGTCTTGGCTGATGACAGTCTGCGCAAAGGAAAAACCCGACTCAGTTTCAATGTCCACAGGGACAAGATGAGTGTGCACTCGCCCAGCGGGGCGAGAATGTTCAAGCGCTATGATTTGGAATCCGTCCCGCCGCACCCGAGCCGACAGCAGCCCGGACCCACACTTTATCTCGACATAGAGAGCAGAACCGGGCTTCAAGGGACACCAGGGTCGCTCACAGGTGCCTTAGGGCAAAAGGCGGGGACAACCGAAGCGGGCAAGGGCCTAAGCGACTCCTGAGCTGCAGTAGAGGTCAAGGATGGCCGCTGATGATCACACACTTCTGCAGGCGCCAACCGCGCGCCCTCGGGCGCGCATTCCGGAACATCAACATGACACTTGCGGAGAAGGTCAAGATGTTCCTTGCATAGGGACTCGACATGGCGGATTGTGAAAGCAACCAGCAAGACTCTACGGCCTTGCCACGCCTCGGTGTAGTGCCAATTGTGTCTGGCATTGAATCGGACAGGGCCCTGTGCAACCTGCAAGCGAGAGCCTCGAGCACCATTAAGGTCGGACACATCCCGACCGTTTTCATGCTCCACAAAGATGGCTCCACCTGAGAATTCAGTTAGTGCAATCGCCAAGTTATGCAAGTTGGCATTCCACTGATCACGATGGCGCTCAGTGCGAACATCCTCGAATATATTTATTGAAGAAAATTTAAACCCCGGTGCACGCTGCCTCACAAACCTTGCAAAGACCTTGAGCGCCTCCGGATTGGCTGAGGCATTGGCCTTCAAGCCCACATTGCCACCAAGAACATACGCTCCCGTGGCATAAGATTTCGAAGTTGGGAGAGGTGCATCGGCACCCCTCTTCAAGACATCCGAAGGAAGACCATCGAAAACTCGCAGAACATCGGTGGCACTCACATGACCCTCGTCAAGTGAAGAGCTCGCTGTGCCGCTCTGTGACTCCGCCCCGTCACGGGGCTTCGGGGACCTGCTGCGTGCGGCCTCCACCACACCTGGTGATGGCCGGGCGATGGCACTGTGAGAGCCAACGTTGTGCACGTGATGATCCTCTCGATCAACACCGGATTGCGGACGACAATCCTCTCCACTCGGAGGAGAGCCGCCCGCGCATGCATTGCTCGGCCGATGAACTCCCTCTCGGAGATCACCCACCTGTGCGGTCATCGCTGCCGGCTGATGCACACTCTCTGGAGCACCGGCCGCCGGCGAAGCACCCTCGAGACCAGCTAGCTAGTCACGAGCCACCCTGAGCCCGCTTTGGGCACTGCGCTGCACCATGGTTATGAGCACCGCACTTAGGCACTGCACAGATGTGCAAGCCCTTCTCGCACTTCTGCCCCTTCGTCGAGCATCCTCCCAGGTTGAAGGCAAAGCAGATTGGGTCCCCACGATTAGTGTGGGACCTGCAGCCTTCCAAGCCGGCGGGCAGCCTGGTCATGAACCTCTGCTTACCTTTCTTTCCTTTGCCCCCACCTTTGGTGTAAGGAGATGGCCTCTCCCACTTGGGAGCATCCGGCTTCTGGGGAACATCCTTTAGAACAGGGGCCGGAAGAGGTTGCAATAAGCATGACACCTCGTTCATGTACATCGCATCCGGCAGAAGTGTGTCCAACGGGCGACCCGATGCGACGGTCTGCACTCCTGCCCTGGTCTTATCACGAAGCTCGGCAAACAGTTGCCGATCCGCCGACTCAAGCTGCTTCCAAGTTGGCCTGACAAAATGCTCCGCAGGCGTCTGCATGCGAGCCTTCATCAAGCGCTGAGTCCACTGGTCGGAGACACTGAAATCGATCAGGTTTGCCTGGTCCATGGCCAGAGACCTCCTCGTGAGGGCCTGCTGAACAAGAATCTCTGAAGAAGTATCCGCAACCAAGTCAGGCTGCTTATGCCCAATCCGAAGCTTGCCAGAGGACTCTTCGACCGTGAACCTAACATCTCGTTTCTTCTCGCCAGCCAGTTCAGCTTCCTTTGATACACACCGGTCCCACGGAATGTACCTGAGCTCATTCGCCTCGTAGGAGGCCACAGCAAGGTCGACAAGTGCATCGGCAGGCTCCACAGGCCCCTTTAGCGAGATTCCGACAAGCTTCTTTGCCTGCCGCTCGTAACGCTCAGACCTCTCAGGCTGCGACTTCTCGATCCGCTGCTTCATTTCCGCGGTCACAATGGCATAAGCCTCATTGTACACCGCACGCCAATTGGCCTTGTCTGCGATTGTCAGATCTCGTTTCAGGATATCCTTCAACACCCGCATCAAAGGCTCCTCGTCTGTCTGGCCAGGGGTGAAAGAAGAAATGAAAGCCAGCCTCCTCAAGTTTCCCACCTCAGGCAGAATTTTTAGGACATCTCCTTCCGCGAAACCCACGACGCTCAATCGTGACTGAAGAACCGATTGGCTCTCAGAATAGTTCGCCATCTTCAGGAGAAGGACCCGGCTAGCAATCCGCTTAAAAGTCACACGAAGTATGTCAGCATGTTCTAGGCATACACAATGCGAAGCGTGAGCTAGACTCCGGCCGACCAGTGTTAGCGCAGACTCTAAAAGACTGAGCCGACTCGTCGGAACAACGATGCCTTGTTCTAGCGCACATCACTCACGACCCTCGCATTCACTCAAGCTATCGCATCACTCAGCTCAAGAATCGTGCTCCAGACACTCAGTAATCACCCTTCTTTTCTACAGCATCTCCTCGGCATCACTTCTTAGGTGGACAGCAGCTCCTACACAGCGGAAACAAAATTCGCGGGACCGCAGACAGCTTTACATACCTGGTTGAGATGCTCCTGCCACATCTGAACTTGTCGCCTTCCTCGGACGCGACGGCATGAATGAAACGGCTGTCTTTATTCCTGAACAAAGGGACTGCCTCAAGCTCGGCCCGCAAGCCTGCATCGGGCTCCCATTGCCTCCCCAGCTCATCGGCGGCGGCCTCCGCAGCTTCATGATCGACATCCTCGGCATCCTCGCTAGCCTCGGAAGAAGAATCCGACAGAACCTCGTCAGGGGGAACGGGCATCCCCTCTGGATCTTCAAAGCGCTTCACGAAGTAACCGGACCTGGTGGCATCAGGCATGAACCTTTCGCGTGACACTTCGAGCAGGACCTCTTGCAGCCGGCGCACAGGAGCAGACATGTTGTCTCTCCCATAAATGATCTCGGTTCCATCACGGCCCCTGGCGTGATAACCAAGGGCCGCCCTCACCTCGCGGGCTAGTCCGAGTTTGGCGCTCCAACTCAAGGTCGTCGCCTTGAGACTGTGCGTTCCAAGCGGTTCAACGGAAGACCTGTCGCATCCTGCCCGGATCAAGAGTGACTTCATCCATTTCGTGGCACTTGCCACCGCCAACGGCGCCGTTTGCCACCCTCCTCCAGAGAGCGGACTCGGAAGCAAGGGCTTACCCGTCCCCAAAGGAGGCCCATGCACTTTATAATACTCAAACCACTTGACACCCCGGCACCTCGCCTATTCCCTGGATGGGAGCGAACATGTGCAATACCTGACCTTTCTTTCCAGTGAAAACGAAGTTTTGCTTCGCTCAACAGCAGCCTCAAGGTATCCCACAACGCATCTGGAGTATCGCTCAAGTCACAAGTCATTGCACCTGCAGCCTGGGCATCTGAGTACCTCGCTCGTGCGTAAAGGGTCCAAACAAGAAGCCGGCAGCGACCCGATCTGCGGGTTCGAGAACGATCGAACCAGATGCTATGGCTTCATGATCAAGTTTGAGAGCTGGCTTCTGTCGAGTCTTTCTCTTGTCAAGATATAGCTTCGACGACAGCCCACGGACCCTGTGGCCAAAGACTTCATCACTCACCTTCAAGCTCACAGTGAACTTTGCAAAAGCGAGGCTGCTCAAGAAGCTTCTTGCGAAAGTGGGCGCCTCGTGTGATGCATAGTCTTGAAGGAAAGCACAGACCGCGGCTTCGGTGACAGGGAAAGGATTGACTTGGCTACCTCGGCAATGCTTGACGTACCTGGCTAGAGGCCCGGCACGACCTGAGATTGTGACGCTCGCCTTCTGAGAAAACACATCTTGCAATGAGGTCTTCAAGTCGGCATCTGCGGATTTTCCCGGTCCAACCAAATCGACAAGGAACCTCTCAAGAATCCCAAGCCACTTTGCCAACGTCTCTTGCTTCGGAGATTTTTTGATCCCAGCTCTGCCCCGGCGCATTCGGAACCCTCACTCCTGCAAGCCTGAGTGATTCAAGCTTTCCGAAGACATCTTAATCGGCCCTGCAGGGACGGCCGGGCCCCACAGGCATTGACACTATGTCCATAACGGTGCTGGTGTAGCAGTGGATGTTCTTGCACTCACTGTCGCAGAGCCGCTGCTGGGATGGAGTGCAAGGAGTGCCACAGGCAATCAGCCATAACACCAAGAGGGGAACCTGCGCTTCCCAGCCAGTTGCCTCCGGACCGTGCAACTTGACGAAATGGCCTTCATTCGTTCTCGTTTGCATAATGTTTCCGATGCTTTTGTCGAAAATCATTTTGGCGATGTCATGACCCAGAGGGCTCTTGATGCAAGCGTGGAGCAGGGAGATTTGGAAGGCGCCCTCGATAAACGATAGTTGTGCTCAGAAGGCGGCTTAGCGTGGCGCCCGCAGAGCAGAAACCGCACGGAAAGAGGCTTCGGATCTCATAGTCGTTCAAGACGCACCTTTTCCCATCCTATCTCGTTGGTTTGCTCACATTCGGAGCCGTAGCTGCTTGATCCAGGCCGCCAGTTTGGTCCCGTGTTGGCACCCACGGGAGCATGGCCCAGTTGAGGCTCTGCAGGGCCTCGTCGATCCAGTGCATGTGGAAGCCGCGGTCCGTCTGCCACCCGAAACTTTTGCGTTTGGCCCGTCTGCAGGTGGACGGTCTTCCCGATGTCGAATTCGAACGAGGAGTTGTCGCCCGTGCGCTTCCGGAAGTCAACGTAGATCGTCGTCTCTGCGAAACTCCCCCGTCGACTGTTTTGAGCGCGTGTTCATCATGAGTCCAGCATTGACACAAATTCTCCAGTGGGAACCGGTCAAAAAATGCATCCGGAAGGAGCTCGGTCAACTCCGAGAGCCCACTTCTGCATTAACACCTGGGCTCGACCCAAAAACTCCGGCTCATGAGCAGCGCCGTGCGTGTGAACACCATGTTCTACTGCGTCTAGTTGGTAGTTTGTTAGTTTGTCGGGGACCGAGAGCCACAGCCGTAAGTCGACGAGGCCCAGTCAAGCCAAAAAGAAACTCCACTGCCCCACACCACTCATCCCGCGGCTGCTCCGCGGCGGAGTGGCTCCCCTTCCCTCGCCCGCCGTTCACCCGGCCCTCCTTCATTCCCAACTCAGAGGACGGATGTGAAGTTGTGCCTCTGAGCTGCCTGTTGAGTGGTGGAGCCGCTCAGTGTGATGGGCTGCGTGCATATCATCAGGCTGCTGACTGCAGTTTGGGAGCAAGCCAATTTCCCTGCGATTCCTGGAATTTTCTGAGGTGCAATGGTTATCTGGATATATATTCTGCATGGTTTGGTTTTGCAGAGGTTTTCAAAAAGCACTGGGAAAGTTTTCACTGGGAGCTGCGATTTTCATGGCATGGAACCTTGGTTTTCAGCTGCGAGAACAGTTTTCGACATGTGGCATGAGTTGCTTGAGCTTTTGAGTGAGCTGAGTGAATGCTGTGAGCCGTTAGTTTGATTAGAGTCCGCATGAGTTCTCGAAGGCTTCAAGGTGCCTTCTCGAATGGCAGTGGTGTATGCGAGTTTGTTTTGCCAGCGTGGAGCGTGTATAGAAGCTGTGACGGCATGCTTTTGAAGCGAAGTTTTGTTTTGGTCATGTGCTGAAGCACATGTGAATCTGGAAAGCCGCGCTTATGTGTGGCTCAAGGCTGGAAAGCTTTGAGACTGAAGCTCGTTGAGAATGGGCCAGTGATGAAACTTGTTCTGAGGCCCATGAAAGCAGAAAGCAAAGCTTAAAGCTTTAGGTGACAGCAGTGCAGTGCAAGAACAGCTGAACACTTCGTTGCGCGAGCAAAAGTCTGTGCAGACCTTGACGGGTTGTTCAGGGTTTGAAAGTTTTACATGGTAGCGGAGCACTGTTTGTGCTCCCACACCATTTCCGCCGACCCAAAGAAGGTGTTATGTCTCAAAGGCCTATAGGTCCAAGTGCTGAGGCGCCAGCTCCGTGTAGTCCAGGTCTTGCTGAGGCTGGAGGGGAGTATGGGTGTGGTACGGCTGGGTGTGGGCAACAGGAAAGGAGGCAAACAGGTGTGGAAGGTGTGAGTGGTGTTGGGTCAAGCGATCCATGGTTTACAGGTGTTCAGAGAGATCCCTGGGCGTTGTACGGAAATCGTATGCGTGCTGGAATGGGACCGATGGAGTCTCATATTAGCATGCCATGTCCACCTTCGAGCGGTACGTCTTCAGTTGTGAGTGCATGTGCTGGTATTAGGCCAGTGGCGCCAGCTCCAGGTTTGTCAGTGCCTTCGGGTCCTGCGAGGAATCTTTCGACAGTTCCGAGTCAAGGATGTTGCAGTCAGGTTTCTGGAGATAATGCTAGTGCAGGGAGACAGCTGCTTGATCGCATGAATGCGCGTGAGTTGCAGTCCTTGTATGCAGATCTTAGCCAAAGACTGAATGTTCCTGTGAGTGGACAGTTCGTTCCTGAGAGATTGGGGCAGTCGCCACCTGATTTGAATGTGCCAGCTTTTGTGAGACATCAAGGTAACACGTTACCTGGTGTTCCAGCTGAAAATGCGAGGAGCAGTGAAGACAAAGACGTCTTTAGCCGCAGTGAGAAGTGGCTAGGGTCTCCACCTTCGCAAATCATCAAGCGTGGAAAGGGCGTGAATCTGAAGTGCTGGGCATGAATGCCTATATTCACGAGTTGGTTGCATGGGCGAATCAAGCAAGTGTTGAGTTTGGAAAGGAGATCGCTCAGGCCGCGCGATGGCCTACACAGATTGCATGGAACACGTTGTCTAAGAGTCAACAAGCGCGAGGAGTTCGTTTGTTTAGTGTGCTGAAGGCAGCGTTTGCAGATCATGGGCGGATAACTCTTATGATCCAAAGCTTCGGAGAAGGGCTTGACATTGTTGCAGTCGCCATGCAGGGAGATGTTTTCGGGAACTCTCTTTCGTATATGGGTAATGGCTTTGAGTTGCTTAGGCAGCTTGCCAAGGAGTTTTCTTTGAGAAGTCGTGCTGAGGCTATGAGTCTCAGGGCGATGCTGATGGCAAGAACGTTTCGAGCGCAAGACTCGTCAGCTCCAGTTGCTGACACAGTGCGTCAGATTGAGGTGGCAGTGGCAAGGTTTGTGCGTTTACTTTCGACGCTAGATCCTAGAGATGCTGCTGGGTTTGCTTTGACTGACAGTGATCAGCTTACGCTTTTGATGAGGTCTTTGCCTGAGAGCGCAAAGGCGTATACGTTACATCATTCGCAGGGTGAGACATATGCCTCATATCGATCTTCAGCTTTGCGATGGGAACATCAGCAGCGTTTGTTTCTTGAGTTGCAAGGGGCCAAAGGTTTGTTTGGCTTGCATGAAACCGAGTTTTCTGAGAGCGCAGGTTCGCCTGAGGCAGGTGAGGGAATGGATGGTCACGTCTTTGGCATGAGTGCTAGGCCTTCTGATGCTGGGAGCGGTGTGAAGTGCAACCGTTGTGGCAAGAAGGGGCATCAAGTGAATCAGTGCACGGCAGACCTTTCCAAGGTTAAGTGCTTCAAGTGCGGAGAGATGGGCCACATATCTTTGAACTGTGCCAAGGGCAAGCAGGGTGATGTTTCTCAGTCGAGTGCGAGGCCTAAGGGTTCTGATGGCAAAGGTGCTGCTGCGGCCAAGGGTCAAGTTTCTTTTTCGCCTAAAGGCAAGAGCAAAGGAAAAGGAGGAAAGAAAGGAAAAATGTTTGCTCTGTTTGATGAGGAAACGGGGGTTTGGTGGTACACAGATGCTGATGAATCTTTTTACACCGAGGAAGATGATGAGCAAGAAGCACAGCAGGTGGACTCCACTCTTGTGTTATCTTGTGTCATTGAGTTAACTGATGAGCCCAATACGCGTTTTGAAGCTGTCTGTGAAGACAGCGAGTCGGTGTCTGTTGTGCTCCAAGAGCAGTTGTGTCAACCTTTGTTGCAGTCGTTGGGTCAGTCGCTTGGAAGTGAGTTTTGGCTGCTTGACTCAGGTGCGTCATGCTGTGTTATCAACCATGTGACTTTGAAGACGCTTCCGCATGATGAGTTGACTGCATGTGGTTCGACGTTTATGGCTGCGAATGGGACTCCTGTTCCCTTTGATGGTCGTTGCCATGTTGTGCTAAAGGTTCGAACAAAGGATTCAAGTGGAGCTACCAAGAATGGTGTCTGTAAGATCCCTGTGATGGTGGGTGACACTCCTTACAATATCCTGTCAACGCGAACTCTTGGAAGGCATGCATCCATCATGCGTGCGTGAATGGGTTTTATTTTCCGCCGAAAGTGTAGACAAAGTTTGTCGAAAAAGGAAAACAGTGTTTTCACTTGTGTGTGAGTGACACTAGACAAACTTTGCCGTGCAGCTTTCGGCTTGGAGTTGGATCTGTGATCCAAAAAAGTTTTTGTAGAGTAGCTTGTAGTGCTCCGCAGCAGTGGGGGTCGTCAGCGACGTCCTTCCACTCCCCTTTTTATAACTGTCAGTGGCAGTTATGGTTGACCAAGCAGCCCGCAATTACGCGGCTGAGTCGCCAGAGGCGCCGTACCCTAGAAG
The DNA here is from genome assembly GCA_905221615.1 of Symbiodinium sp. CCMP2592. Classification (NCBI taxonomy): domain Eukaryota; class Dinophyceae; order Suessiales; family Symbiodiniaceae; genus Symbiodinium; species Symbiodinium sp. CCMP2592. The sequence goes on from CAJNDT010004835.1 coordinate 238,534, forward strand.
GGACGGTCGAGAGAATCAGTTGGCAGCGCCACAATGTTTGCAACGCGTGCGACAGTGTCGCTCCTGCCTCCGTTTTTTGCAGTGCAATCCAATTTTCGTGCTAGAGCAGGCCATGCGTGAGGAGATGGCACAACAGGAGATAAGTTATCTCCTTTGGGCCATTAGCTGTGCCATGCGGGTAGATCCCGCGGTCGTCAGCGACGACCATGAATCTCTGAACCGCGCAGGCGAAGGGGAGTCCAAAGTTTGGCCTCCCTTTTACCCTTTCGCGCAGATGCAAGGGGAACAACCGGATACCTCAGGCAGCGCCTATCCGATGCACCGGTATACCATGTCGCAGCGCGACGTGCCTATGCGGCCAGCGGCCACACCTGGCTGGCCGTATACTGGCCTTTTTGACTGGCCCCCCAGTGGGGAGGAGGATAATGTGCCCAAACTCCAGTGGAGACTTAATTGGGTGGACGCCCTAGAGGGCCACGTGGCCACCAAGGTGGAAGCCAGCGGCTTCCATTGGCACCCAGAGGGTAAGGGCAAAGGCAAGGGCGGTTGGATTAAGATAATCCCTTCGGAAAAGAAAAAGAAGAAGTCTCACAAAGTTGCCAGCGGCAGCACCGACCCTACCGCCTCGTCCAGTACCGCTCTGCCGACAGCGTCGGCATCGGCCTCGGACCCTCCCTTACCGCCGCCAGCGGCCGCTCCTGCTAAGCCCGCTGCGGCCACAACAGGCAGCCCGCCCGCAGCCGCAGCTGCCGACGTCGCTCCGCCAGAGGCGGAGCCTGCCATTGAAGTTATCGATACTGACAGTGATCAGAACTCGGGAGACTCCGAGGTATCCCTGGCTAGCAGCCAGGCCGCAACGGCAGTGCCGTTCGCGCCCAACGCGAACACTGTGGTCGTGTCCCGACCGCAGCGTCGCAATCGCCAGCGGGGCTGGCAGTTCCAGCCCGGGGAGGACCCCCAAAATAACGATTGGCGCAACCTGGGGTCAGCGACCGACAACAGGTACCCTGGCCTCCGTGCGTTAGTGACGCACGCCAGGAGGGTTTCCCCACAGTTGCACGTCACGGACGTGCACGAATGGCCCTATTGGGCACAACCCAACTCAGAGAGATGGGATAGGTACCCGGAGAGGCGAGGCGACCTCATGTGCTGTCTGCCCTGCGCGCAGCAGGGCTGCATTTCCCAAGGTATGGCAATTTGTGGGCGGCACTGCTCAGTGGGCAGGAGCCCCCACAATCATCACGAATGCGACAACTGCTACCGCAGCAGCCGGGGTCAGCGACCCCGAAACCACGGCGCCCGTGGCGGTCGCCGCTAGTCTCTGAGCGCAGCGCGCAGCTGCTGGCTTCTCAGTGAGTCGCCCTAGTCACTTTGGTGCAGTGCACCTCTTTTTGCTTCGCCGCCGACAGTTCGGCAGCCTCTGCAGGGCGGGCGTCTCCGAGGTTTTTGGAACCTCGCCCACAGCGGCGAGCCGACGGCATGATTTGAAATGCGGCAAAAGTTTGCCGCTCGCCCTTTTCAGTCGTGTGTCACGCGAGCCTGGTAGGTCTCTCCAGCTGAGTCAGCTCTTTGAACCGTGTCGGTTTTCAAGCAGTGCTTTTCTTCCGCAGCCTTTTCAGCTTAGTAAGTCGCCCCTTTCGTGCCTTCAGCTAACAGCCTTTGTATGCTATCAGCGATGGCCAACCCAACGAACGAGCAGATGCTGCAGGCGCTCAGTGCAGTGCCGGAGGCCCAGAGGGCCGCCATCTACGAAGCCGCCGTCTCCCTATCAGAGATAGGGGACGTGGTGGTAAATGCGGCGGAGGCAGCGGAACTCGCCGGCTGGACCAAGCCCGCCAGTGGCGGCTCAGAGGCCAATGCCGTCGCCCTCCAGCGTCTTCTTTTGGGCTATGAGCCCCCAGTGGTTCCTGCGAACACCGAGCCGCCAGCGGCGGCCCGTGGTGTGTCTTCCGACGACCACCGCAGCGCGGTGGCAAACTCTTCTCCCACGTCGGCCGCAGCGCCGGCCTCGCAGCGCCGCTCCCCGACCAGCCCCGCTGAGGAAGCGGGCTCGGGCGTCAAAGAAGAACCGCTTCCAGCGGAAGCTCCCTCGGCAGCGCCGGAGGATATGGATGTGGAGGAGCCCAGCGGGCGGCGGGACGAAACCGAAGATGACCAAGGCTCCCGCTCGGAAGAGTCGGAGTCGGAGAGCGACTCCCCGCCACCGCCAGCGCAGCCGCACCCTCCCCTTCAGGGCAAGGTGGCGCGCAAGTCCTCCAGCCCGGCAGTGCCGGCAGCTGACAGGGATCAGGCGCCAGCGGCGCCCCCGAAGGCCTCCGCCCCACGCCAGAACAAGCGGCCTCCCCCGCCGCCAGTGGCGCGTCGTGGGGAGAGCTCTCGCCCGCGTCCCTGTCAGCAGCCCCCGCGCAACAACCCAGCTGGCGTCGCTGGGACCCGGGCCAGCGGCCCGGCGTCAGATGACAACGCTGATCGAGACGATCAGGAAGCTCGCCCGCCAGCGGCGGAGCGTCCCCGAGCGGGGGAGATTCAGCGAGTCTTCGCATGTTCAGTCTGCGACAACATGCAGATGAACATTTGGAGCGATCCGTCTTCGGAATTCGTATGCAGTGCATGCGGAGAGCTCCACCCCTTCGTGGCTGCAGTGCATGCCTACGATCAGCCTAGCGCCAGTGGCGCTGTGGGACAGTTTTCCCACGAGCGTCGCAGCAAGGCCTGGCAGTGTCCAGAGTGCGGCGTGATGCATTGCACACGCTGCGCGAAAAATTACTCTTGCCCAGGCACTGTCCCGCGGACAGACGGCAAGCTCGAGTACCGTGGCGAGCGCCGCCCTACTAGGGGGCCGCCCGAGTCCCTTCGGCTGACCTTGCAGCGCGAGGCAGCCGAAGCCCGTGAGCGCGAGCACCGCGAACGGGAGTCCCGCCGCAGAGACGGCAAGGGCAAAGGCAAAGGCAAGGACCAGAGGTCCCGCCGTGACGACGAGGACCGGGACCAGTGGTCCCGTGGTCGCTGGTCCTGGGACCACGACCGACGCTGGAACCATCGCGAATGGTAGATACGCCAGCGGCGTAATCCAGCGCATTCCGAACAGTGTTCGGATAAATTTTTTTGACGGGCCAGTGGCCCTTCCGTCTGCGCCCCTTTTTCACACAGGTGCAGAGCACAGCAGTGCCGGCACAGTCCGGCCACAAGAGCCTTCGCTGCTCACCGGCCTGTCTGCGGATCGCAGAAGGCAGGTGCAGCGCACCTCGACAACCGGGCTCCGCCCAGAGACTCGCATCGCGAGGTTGGTAAAAAGAACACCGCAGGTTGCGTGTGCACACAGACCTTGTAGGACTGAATCTTCTTTTGCCTAGTAGGCTCTTCTTGCCTAGTAGGTTTGTGCGCAGTGCCCCGAGACCTGGTAGGTCCTCAGAGGTTGCTCTAAGTGCAGTGTCACCATTTGAGCCTGCGCTCTTTAGTGCGCTTTTTCCGCAGCCTTTTAAGCCTCACTCTTCCCAGCTCTCTTTTTTCCTCCTCTCCTCCCTCAGGACTGAATGGGGAGGGTGCGGGTCGCAGCGCGTCGCTTGAATTGAGCTTTCCAGAGTGAGTGCACTTGTGTTCGTGTGCTGGTAGCCTTTTCTTGAAAGCCACCTGGACAACAGCCGTTGGCTTGAGCAGTGCTCCCCTTCCTTGTGTCAAGGATGCTGCCCAGGGGCAGCGCCCCAGAGGGCGATTTCAACGACCAGGTTAGTAACCTTTGGTCGTCTATACCACGCCGAGCCGGTGCTCGTCAGCCGTGGGAATCAGCTTCATGGTTTGCGCGCAATGCAAGCTGGCCCTGGGAGCTGTCAGTGACTCGCCCCGCCTCCGTGGGCCCCGTGCCAGTGTTGCACGAGTCAAGCCTGATGCTTAAGCGGAAAGCTTCCGCTAGCACCCAGCCGCTAGTAGCGGAAGACACAGCCTTCGCACTTAAGGTGTGCTGCCGTCGTACAGCGTACGAAGGCGACCGCCGCGACAGCGCGGTTTTCAAACTGACGGCTTTGGTAAAAGCCTGGCCAGAGGCCTTCGAGATCGTCTCACAGTGTGCTGACGAAGCCGGTTGCGTCGACCTGGACGAGCTCGACTTCAGCATAGAGGCAGCGCTCAGCTACAAAGCCACCAACACAGTGGTTCGTCGTCTCAACTCCCTCAGCAATTTTGTCCAGTGGGCAAACTGCCAAGACCCAGTGGTGGTGCCCTTCCCAGTGTCAGAGCGCGCCACCTGGCGATACATCCAGTGGATGATGAGAAATGGGAAAGGGGCTAGCAGCCCCTCCAGCCTGATTCAGAGTCTGAACTGGTGCTCGGGAGTTTTCGGTCTTTCCTTCGAGTCGGAGGTGACCAGCTCCCGCATCGTGGGCCTTTGTAAGAGCACGGAAGCCAGCGCGCCTCCGCCGAGACGGGCCCCCGCCCTCAAAGCCTCGGAGGTGGCTACTCTTGAGCGCATCGCGCTGTCTGGCTCTGTGTACGACAGTGTCGTGTCTGGGGGCTTGTTGTTCATGCTCTTCGCATGCGCCCGTGCCAGTGACGCGGCCCGAGTTGCCTCCTTTTCGGTTGAGCTTCCGGAGGACCCCTGCGCCACAGTGTGGATGCAGGCGAACGTTCACAAGGCGAAAACCGCCGTAGGGGCTAGAAGCCGCCTGCTGCTCCCGCTGGTAGCCCCGGTGGTTTTCTTCGAAGAGTCTTGGGTGAGTCAGTGGCTCGCAAATCGAGAAAAGTTGGGCCTCAGCTCCAGTGGAGACATTCCGCTCGGGTCAGTGATCCCTGCCTTCACATCGGATGGTGATCTAGCGGATCGCCCGATGAACTCTCAAGAGATTACCTCCTGGCTGCGCAGCGCGCTGTCCAACGCCGGCTGCGAAGACGCAGAGCGCCTTAGCAGTCACAGTCTCAAAGCGACCTGCCTCACGTGGGCCTCGCAAGCTGGCGTCAACCTGGATCTGCGCAGGCTCCTCGCCCACCATGTGCACGACAGTGCTCGGAGCACCGAGACGTACAGCCGTAACGTGCTCATCCCCGCAGCGCGGGCTCTGGAGGAAGTTCTCATTGCCATCAGAGATGGCGACTTCCTTCCCGACCAGCCGCTCGGGAAACAATTCGCGCTGCCAAGCAGCCAGCTCAACCTGAGGCGAGAGAACCTTAGCAAGGTTTCTCACAGGAAAACCTCCTCTGGCTCGGCACCCCCAGTGGGGGTGGAAGCCCTGAAGGTTTCGCAGCAGCAGGAGCTCAGCGACACAGAGGACAGTGCCAGTGACACTGACAGAGAAGACGAGTTCGTCGCCGAGCCCGAGGTCGAGGAGCACCCTCGCCTCAGAAGGGAGGTGCAGTGCACTCTCCCGGACTGGGCCGTCTCGTGGTGTCATCTTGCCAGTGGCAAGCTCCACGCGAGTCGCGGTGAGAATGCCAAGAGGCTTCTCTGTGGTCGCTGTTTGAATGAAAAGTATAAGAGTTGCGAAGTTCGCGACCTGGCCCCAGGCCGGCCACACTGCAAGACGTGCTGGAGCAGCAAGTCTTTCGATGCAGAGTGAAAAGAGAGCGAGTTCTTGCGCCTGTCTATCCTAGTAGGGTCCCGCAGTCGGCACAGTGTGTGTGTCTCTCTCTCTCTCTGTTTTCTTCTCTCGCCCTGCAGGACAATGGCAAACCTCGTCGACAGCGTCGCGGAATTCTCCAGCAGAGCTGGACAACTCCTAGGAGCCGCCGAGTCGGCGAAGCTCCTTGCGGCAGACATCCGCACCTTCGGCACGCTCGCTTACAGCGTCGCCGACCAACCCGATCGCATCAGCGATGCGAAGTTTGAAGAACTCATCAAGAAGGTCTTCGGGGCGGCAGAGCCGACCTTAGGCACCAAGGCCGCAGCGCGGCGCCTGGCCTTCGAAAGCCTCACCTTCAGTATCCAGGATCTGAAGATGAGGGTCGAGGGTGACAGCGTCACCCCAAAGAGCCTGCCCCTGCACGAGCGCGAGGAGCGCCGAGCCGCGCAAGTTGCGCGCCTCAAGGGCGTCGTCATCGAAGGTGACTACGACCCCGCGAACAGCCTCGTGGACAAGGCCGCGCTCATGCTGCAGGACGGCATCGTCCGTTACATCCCGCCGTCGCAGTGCGTCAGCCGGGATGCAGAGATCGCCTCAGTGAGGCGCGACAAGGACTTCCTCTCCCTAGAGTCTGGGGAGATCACGGTAAAGAAAAAGGAGCACAGCGTGCACGTGGAGATCGGCAATGAGCTAAAGCTCACGCAGGCGCTGACGCGCCGAGGTCTCGCGCTCGACAGAGTCGGCGTGTTGGATTTCACAATTCACGAGAGACTCGTGAGACAGTTTTTCTCCGTCCTGAACCGGCCAGCGCCGCCGGGGATGGAACGCGGCAACAGCTGGCACGTAGTACGGGCCGACAAAGAACTGTGGACGCTGCTCGCGCGAGAGTGTCGCAAAGGGTGCAAGCCGGACAAGGATGGTAAGAGGCCACTAGATTCTCTAGTAGAGAACATGTGGTCCGATCCGATTGTTACGCTTCACCTGCTCCCCTCGCCAGTGGCGGACAGGGGTCGCAAGGGCAAAGGCCGCAGCTCGGCGCGCAGCGAAGAAGACCGCAGTCGTAGCACGACCGGCAAAGGTAAGAAAGGCGGCAAGAAAGGCCGCGGTAAGGGCAAGGGCAAGCGCCATGAGAGCGCAGACCGCGCCAGGCCGCCGAGCATGCCCAAAGAGCTTCGCCACTTGAACAGTGTTTCCAAGTCCGGCAAGCGCCTCTGCTACGGCTTTAACCTGCAGTGCGGGTGCGACCTCGAGACCTCCGGCTCCCCCAAGCAATGCGACAGGGGGTTGCACCAGTGCATGAGCTGCGGCAGCACCGACCACGGAGCCGCAGATTGCCCAAAGAACGCAGGGGCCGCCTGACTAGGCACCCTTGCACCGAGCGCGGCAGAGCCGCAACAGCCCTCAGAGACGGCTCCTGCAGCTCTTATCCCAGCAGCGCTGGGCTCTTCCGCCTTTGCTCCTCGCTCAGGGCAGAGCCCTGACCCTTCGGCCTCGGCACCGCCACTGCACCCGCCTGCAACAAGTAAGCCAGGACGTGCCACCGCTGCGCCGTCTCACGACGCCGCGCCCGCGGTTAACGCCGAGCCCCCAGTGCTCCTCTTGTCCGAACAGCACAGCGTGCTGCCAGACAACGCTCGGAGCGTTACTCTTCCCGAGCCGGCTTCGCAAGCGACCCCTCGGCCTCCGCTTTTTGTGGAAGTTTTCTGCGGCCTCGGTCGCCTTAGTAAGGCAGCCATCGAGAAAGGTTTCTCGAATATCGCCGTGGATCACAGGACCAAGGCCAGAGGCCTCAAGGTCCTTCAGCTCGACCTCTGCACCCAGTTGGGTCGCAACTTGCTGAGAGCAGTGCTCTCACACCAAGATTTGAGATGGGTCCACTGGGCCCCCCCGTGCGGCACCTTTAGCAGAGCTAGAGAGATTCCCAGGCCGGGAGCTCCGGGCCCCTTGCGCAGCGAAGCGCGCCCAGCGGGCCTTAAAGGCCTCAGTGGAGCCGACGCCGCGCGAGTTCGCAGCGCGAACAGCCTAGTCGCTTTTATGGCACAGTGTTGCCACTCCCTGTCTCAGCGCGGCGTTTGCTGGTCCATAGAAAATCCGGCTCGTAGCCTCCTGTGGAGGATGCCCTGCCTCAGAGAGGCCTTGCAGTCAGCTCACAGAGTAGAGTTTGACTCGTGCATGTTCGGCAGCATGCGCCGCAAACGTACCGCAATCCTCTCCAACCTGGATTGGTTCGCAGGTCTGAGCAGAGACTGCGACGGAGGCCACCAACACCTGCCGTGGGGCAGAGCCTCAGTTGATGGTTCCACAGTGTGGTCCACATCCCTGGAAAGCGCCTACACTACTCAGTTGAGTTCCGTCTGGGTTTCCCTCGCGGCCGACCAATGCGCAGCAGCACTCCGGGCAGCGCCTCTCAGTCGCAAGCGACTGCGTCGTCTGCGCTACGAGCCAGACTTCAGTGACAAAGTCACTCTCCAAGGCCCCGCAGGGCGGTGCTTTCGAGGCTGGAAGACTCCTCAGAAGATTCCACAGTCGTGGACTTGCTTCCCAAAGGGCTCAAGGCTCATCCAGTGGATTGAAGCCTCCCAGAAAGCCATCATCGCCATCCCGCTGCAGCCTCTACACTGGGTGCGCAGAGCGCACCTGATCGATCACCCGGCCAGGGACATCGAGGCAGTGCCTTTATCCCTGAAGCGAGCCATCGCCGCCGAAGTCCACGAGGACACTGTCCTGCTGGCCAAGCGCCGCACGGTGGCATCGATGCATATCTCTCGAACCTGCACAGAGTGCCAAGTCCGCGAGACCGAGGTCCGTTCGGCGATTGACGCTCAGGTGAACAGCGTCACCAAGCCCAAGCAGACAGTAGCTTTAGCAAAGCTTCTGACCGAAATCGACTTTCCGGACAAGACTTTGGCCCAGCAGGTGCGAGAAGGCTTTCCCCTGCTTGGCTGGATACAACCCAGTGGGTTGTGGCCAGTGCAGATTCTGCCACCTTCTCTAGACGAGAAGTCACTACTGGAAAACGCCCAAAGCATCAGTATGCGAGGTGTTCGCAGCGCTCTACGCCCCTCGCAAGACGGGATCTCGGACAGGGTCTGGGAAAGCACTATGGAGGAAGGCCAGCAGGGCTGGCTCTCTTTGGAAGACTTCTCGCCAGGGCAGCTGCACGAGACGATAGTATCGTCCCGCTTCGGCGTCGTTCAAAAGGGCAAAGTGCGCCCCATTGATAACTTCAAAAGCAGCTTCATTAACAGCTGCTGCGGGACCACAGAGAAGGTCCAAGTCGATAGCATCGACGAGCTTCTTGCAGTGTGCCTGGAGTGGCTTCGCCAAGGTGTTCCCGCAGAGCGGGCCCACCGCATTGTAGGCAGGACCTGGGACCTTAAGAGTGCCTACAAGCAGCTTGCAGTGCAGGCCGCACACAAGAAATTCGCGTGCATCGTCATGCTGGACCCACAGAGTGGAAAGGTCAAAATCGCCCACCTGCATAGCATGCCTTTCGGCGCCGTTGCCGCCGTTCACGCTTTCCTCCGCTGCAGCGAAGCGCTCAAAGCCATCGGCCGCGAAAAGCTTGCTTTAGTCATGACAAGCTTCTTTGACGACTTCACCGTCCTTACGCGCAGCGCGCATTCAAAGCTCGTCACGTTGGCAGTGTCCAACCTTTTTCACAAGCTGGGCTGGCAGGTGGCCACAGAGCCCAAAAAGAACGCAGACTTCAGCGAAGTCTTTGACGTGCTAGGCGTGCGAGTGGACTTGTCCAAGCAGCACCTCGGAGAAATCTCAGTGAGCAATAAGCCAACCCGCGCAGCAGAGCTGGGATTGGTCCTCAGCGAGGCCCTCGCCCGCGGAAGCATGTCCCCTTTGGAAGCGCAGAGCCTGCGCGGCAGGCTCATTTTCGCTGAGCAGCAAGCCTGGGGTCGTAACACTCGCATGGCAGTGATCTGCGTAGGCGACGTTCTTGGGGATGGACCAGAGCAAGTCCCCCTAACAGAGCAGCAATGCCAAGCCATGGCGTTCCTGCTGCAGAGAGTCGTGCACGGACCGCCCAGGACAGTGTCCATCCATGCACGCCGCAAAGTGCACCTTTACATCGACGGGGCCTGCGAGTGGGAGACCCCTAGACTCGTGCCCAAGTGTGGCCTCGGAGCAGTGCTCATCGGAGAAGGCATCGCCTTCACCTGGGGGCTGCAGATCAGCAGCCAAGTCACAGCCCAGTGGGCTGCCAGAGCTCAGAAGCAGCAGCTCGTCTACGAGTGCGAGCTGCTGCCCTACTTGCTCAGCCTGCAGATGTGGGCTAAGCACATAGCAGGCAGCGACCTGTTCGTCTGGATAGACAACGACGCAGCGCGTACCTCCCTGCACAAGGCCTTCACACGCAAGGTGGAAGGAGCTGCGATAGTTTCGCAGGCGGTGGACTTCGAAGAATCCCTGCAGTGCAGGGCCGCTTTCTTTCGAGTCCCCACAGACAGCAATATAGCTGATGGCCCCAGCAGAGACTGGTGGGAAGAGACACAACGGCTTGGCGCAGAGCGCCAATTTTTGCCTCCCAATGCAGTGTCGTTGGCTTTGTCACTCGGCGCGGACTAGATGGGGGGTGAGTAAGGCTTCGAGTGCCTTCAAGGGGGGTGAACCAGTCGTTCGCCTTACCACCGACCAGCGGTCGAGTTTTGGTTTGAAATGCCAGTGGCATCGTTTCGACATAGCCCGAAGATCGGGCCCGAACCGACCCCCCATGTCCGCTAGGAGGAAAAAAGAGAGTGCTTTGCACAGGGTCCTTTCTGCAGCGCAGTTAGGGTTTCCCAAACGCGTGCTAACGGAAGTTTCGTTGGAAAATAAGCATCCATCATGCGTGCGTGAATGGGTTTTATTTTCCGCCGAAAGTGTAGACAAAGTTTGTCGAAAAAGGAAAACAGTGTTTTCACTTGTGTGTGAGTGACACTAGACAAACTTTGCCGTGCAGCTTTCGGCTTGGAGTTGGATCTGTGATCCAAAAAGTTTTTGTCCCACCCACCACACCCTGTATAGTATGCGGGGTCCGGGACACCGCTTTGGCAGCAGAGCTGCCAGGAGCAGCGCTCCTATGCTCTCTCCCGCGGAGAGTTTTGAGCACAGAGTGCGCTTTTGTATATAGGCCGTAGGCCGTGCAAATGCAGAGTAGCACCTAGTAGCTGCAGTGACCCAGTAGGTCCTAGAATGTTTCACTTTATCTCCCCGTGGTACGGGTTGTCCCCTAGTAGGGGGGGTGAACCAGTCGTTCGCCTTACCACCGACCAGCGGTCGAGTTTTGGTTTGAAATGCCAGTGGCATCGTTTCGACATAGCCCGAAGATCGGGCCCGAACCGACCCCCCATGTCCGCTAGGAGAAAAAAAGAGAGTGCTTTGCACAGGGTCCTTTCTGCAGCGCAGTTAGGGTTTCCCAAACGCGCGCTAACGGAAGTTTCGTTGGAAAATAAGGCTGGCGTGTTGTCTTGGATGAAGGCGTTTCTGTGTGTCATGTGAAGTCGGGTGTTGATATGATTGATACCTGTATTTGGTGTGACACGCCTTGGATCCGCGTGATTCCTCATTCAGAGGGTGATCTCTTGTTGCCGTCGGGTGACTCAGTTGATCCTGCTCCAATTTCCTCGATTGGACATGTTGCAGTTGTTTCGCAGAAGACCAAGGAAGATCTTGAAATTCACAGAGCAAAGGGCCACATGCCCTTCCATCCTGATTGCGAGCATTGTCTGAAGTCCCGAGGTGTTACCCAACACAGGCGAAAGTCTGAGCGCGGAGTGGAAACAGAGATTGTTGCAGATTTTATGTTTCTCGACTCTTCTGGAGAGACGATCAGCGTAGCTGAGCGCCAGACAAGTAGCTCTTTCAAGGTCCTCGTCCTTCGTGAGGCCTTTTCTTCTTCTATTGGGGCTGTGATGATAACTGAGAACATTGCAAAGGACAGAGGTCTTCTTTTGAAGTGGCTTGCTGAGTTTGGGTTGTCGTCCTCACAGGCAAGCATTGTGCTTTTGACAGATTCCGAAGAAGCGGTGAAGTCGTTTGTTGCAGGTGCGTCGGATCAGTACATCTTTATGGTGCGCAAGGCTGCACCACAAGCTCATGAACAGCTTGGTGGTGCGGAAAGGACAGTCCGGGTCCTTAAAGAAGGGCTAGCTACTCTGCAAAGTGATTTTCAGTCGCTTGGTTGCGTTTTGTCGTTTCGGAGAGACTTGCTGCAGCTTGCACTTTCTTACCTGTGCATGAGTGTGAATGCGAATGGCAAAGCTTTTGGCGGTGAACGCTCTCCAAAGGAGGTTGCAGTTGGTCGAAGGTTGCCAGATACCCCTTTTGCGTTGTTTGGGTCCAAGGTGCTTGCTGAGGTCCCTGAGTCTGTGAAGGCTTTGTGCCCGAATATGTCGCGTTTTGAGGCGGCAGCTTTTCTTCACCCGCAATTTGGGTCGCTTGGGAGCTTGGTGTATGCGCATGTGCGTGTGGGCCAGGTCTTGACGCCAAAGGTGTTTGTTGCCAAGTCGATCAAGCTTGTGTTTCCGATTGAGCTTGTCTTCGAGTCGGGGATGTTTGAAGTTTTGCGTCGTCGTGGTGAGCTTGGGCCTGAGAGGCCAGATCATCCAGTTGCGCCTCGGATTCTTCCGAGTTCCCAGGGTGCCTCTTTGAAGTGTCCTGTTTCCGGTCCGCCAAAGGAGTTTTTTGAGAGGTATGGGTTCTCAGGTGAGTGCCGAGCGTGTTCTAACATGGCACAATTTGGGTCTAGGAAGGGCTCTTCTCACGGTCGGGCTTGCTGTTTGAGATATGAAGCGTGGTTGCGGTCGCAAGTTGCAACAGATGACAGCATGGACGTTGAAGTGCCTGTGGCTTCGGATGCAGAGGCTATGCGTGAAGCTCTTTCTGAGCTAGCCGAGGATGAGTCGAGGCAAGACCGAGCTGTGGAGGAGGCTCAGGGTTCTCCTTTGCCTCCCCCGGCCAGTGGGGACGCTGCTTCGTCTGAGGCTCCAGCGAGGATTGTGAGCGAGGCGGCCCCTAGTGGTCGTGTTTTCACGCGTGGTTGTCCTGCGTGCGAGTCTGGCATGAATGCTCCTGGCATTCGTCACAATGCTGATTGCAAGCGAAGGAACCAACATCTGAGTGTTAGATTTTCTGTTTCTGGGGAGCCCGATGATGACGAAGCTTTATCCAGGCGTCTGCCTGAAAATCTTGAAGGAGCTGTTGCTCCTGAGTCTGAGGGCATTGGGGCTCTTGATGAGGACACTGAGATGCCGTTTGCCGATCCAGTGTTGACTGGAAGTGAAGGCGGAGGCAGCCTAGAGGCTGAAGAAGTGCTTCGTGGAAGCAGTGCTGTGAAACGCTCCTCTGAAGTCCCGTTGGAAGATCTGGAGCGTGAGATCAGGCAGGACCAAGAAAGGGTTGCTTCAGTTATGGTTACCTTCCACAATTGCGAAACAGGGAATGATGTTCACATGCCTCTTGCGAGTTTTGTTGAGCAGGCGTTCCAGGTTTCCAATTATGTCCCTTTGCTTTCAGGGCTTGTGGATTCGGTTCAGTTCGCCCCGAACTCTACGAGTGTTGTTTTGCCGTTTGGAAAAAGATCGCATTTGAGACTTTGGAAGCCTAGTTCCGCTGTTGATGACTCTACCTTGGGTGAGCTTTCAGGAGATCAGGTCATGGAAGGCATGGTCAAAGAAGTCAACAATTTGAGTCACATGGAAACTGGGGATCTGTTGACTGCTTCAGAACTTCAGAGTCTTGAGAAGAGGTTCCCAGGTACCTTGAAGGTCATCCCTAGTCGTTGGGTCACAACACAGAAAACACCAACTACAGTGCGAGCTAGGATTGTCATCAAGGATATTGCTGGCAAGAACTCAGAGTCTGCAAGGGCTTTGGGCATCTCGAGTCCTACTCCTAGTGCCGATGCTTTGTTCACGGTTCTTGGGATTGCAGGTTGCAGAGATTGCGTGATTGCAAGTGCTGATGTATCTCACGCTTTCATGGCTACGCCTTTGAGAGAAAGGGATGTGGTGATGAGGTTTCCTCTGTCAGTGTCTTCGGTTTCAGGGGATCCTTTGTATCTTCACCTTAACAAAGCCCTCAATGGGCTGCGGAAGGCTTCGCAGGAATGGATCTACTTCGTAGGGGAGACTGTGAAGGTTTTGGGGCTTCAAAGTTGCAGCTTAGAGCCGTGTCTGTTTTCAGGCATGCTTGAGTCAGGTCCCTGTTTGCTGTTGGTCTATGTGGATGATTTTCTGTGCATTGCGCCAACAAAGGAGGATGCAGATCACATCTTTGAGGTGATTGAGAAGAAAGTTGAACTCAAGAGAACCGGGTTGATCAATTCTTCCAAGGATGGCGGTGGCACTTTGCGGTTTATTGGTAGGGTTATCTCCAGGAGAAAGGGGGAGTCCTCTATCACAGTGTCTTTGCCAGAAGATTATTTGGATGAGACCTTCAAGGCTTATGGTCTTTCGGGAAAAGGTTCCTCAAGTCCTCCAGATGTTGCGGTTCATGTTGAGAAGCAAGATGGGGTTCCATTGTCTCCTGAGGCGTATGCCAGGTTCAGGTCTGCGTTGGGGAAAGTAGCTTGGATGACGCAGACTCGTCAGGACTTGCGTGCTTATGTGTCAATCTTGGCAACGCAGCAAGCCACACCCACGAATCATACTGAGCATGGTCTCCGAGCCTTGCTTCGATTTCTGAAGAACGACATGTGCGTGGTTGTGCGGTTGCCTGCTGCGAGTGATGTGTTGGCTCCCTCGCAACACTACCAAGGAAAGAGGCACCTTGTGTGTTTCTCTGACGCATCGCATGCGCCTTTGAGGTGCACGAAGCGCCGTGGAATCAGTGGAGGAGTGTTGACACTTGATGGCTGCGTGATAAAGACTTTGTGTCGTCACCAACAGCTTGTGTCGCTGTCGTCTATGGAGTCAGAGCTGTTTGCGTTGCAGTCGGTTGCTCAAGAAATGTCGAGTCTTGGAAAGTTCATGGCAAGGGTCTTCATGTCGTTTCGAGAAAGCGAGGAAGTTGAATTGCCTGGGATACTTTACAGTGACTCAGAAAGCGCTTTGAAGCTTCTTCGCAATTTGGACACACCCAGGCAAAGCAGACATCTTGAGATAAGAGTCGAGTGGCTTAAAGCTCGTGTCGCAGCGGGTTCTTTGGTCCTTGCGTTTAAGAAGGGAATCGAAAATCCGTCAGACCTCTTGACTAAATGTTTGGGGTCCTCGGCTTTCGGGATACATCGCGAAGCGTTGGGCTTTGAGTCGCTGTCGGGACCACTTGCGTCTTTGTGCAATCATGAGAAGAGATTGGTGATGGTTGAAGTGTGCTGTCGACCGCAGTCGAGTGTTCAAGGTGCATGTCGCAGAGTCGGGATGAGTTACGTTGGCGTGACTGAGAACATGCAGAGTGACAGCGTGTTCAAAGAGGTGCGTCGATATCTTCTGAACTTTGCGTGTGACTGCGTGTTTGTGCATGTGTCCACGCCTTGCTCTTCTGGATCTTACTTGCGTCGGTTCTCTGGCGGGAGCTCGTCGAAGTCGGATTGGGAATGGTTTGAGGTGTTTCCTTGTGTGTTGAAGTACTTGAAGCTTGGGAAGCACTCGAGCTTTGAGCTGCCATGGAACAATGAGATTTGGCAACATGACTTGTGCCAGAAGGTGCTGAAGAAGGCAGGCCACACGTTCGATGTGCCGGTGAGGTTGTGCATGACTGGTCTTTGTTCGAAAGGGGGTGAGCCTATAGGCAAAGTCTTGGGTTTTACTTCGACTTCTGAAAAGTTTGTGTCTGCCCTGAAGTGTTTTTCCAGCTGCAGGTGTGCTAAGCATGCAAATCTGTGGCAGGTTGGGTGGACCGAAACAGGTTTTTACACTCCGAAACTCGCTGATGCGATTGTTCGAGGTGCGATCAAAACGTTGCAGTGATGCTTTTGGGGGGGGGTTTGGGCCGGGCTGTTGGCTGGGTTCGGATTCTCCTCTTGACGCCGGTTTCTTTGCGGACGTTGAGGTCTGCAGACAAAGCTCGGTACTGGTGCTAGTTGTTTTTGCGTGTGAAACCTAGGTGCGAACTCGTGCTGCCATGGTTCTCACGACCGATGAGCGCAGGGAGCTGCGCCGTTTGCTGGATAAGATGGATTCTGCAGATGGCTTGGCTTCGACTGCCAATACTTCTATGACCGATGGGACCAAGCGTCTCAGAGATGTGGGTGGATATCCAGAGGATGGGTCTACTGCATCAGGATCTGCTTGCGGTGCCCAGCTGCCGATTTCAAAGGGAAGCGCAAAGGGTGCTGTGAGCACTCCCAAGTGTTATGAAGACCTCGTCGATGCATTCGAGGGGGAAGAGTTTGGGGAGAGTGACAATGTGATTGTCGTGAGCTATGCGGGTACTGAGGTCACCTCGGTGCCACTTCCAAGTGATCTATCTTTGGAGGATTGGGGTCGGACAATCTGCGATCTGCCAAAGGTCCAGAAGAATAAGATGTGGTTTAAGAAGTCCTATGCGGCCTTGGTCAAGCTTGCCAAGGAGGATAGCGACCTTGCAAGCTACCTCAATTGGATCAAGGAGAAATTTGGTCGCAATTATGATCCGACGACCTCCTCCAGTCAGTCCTCGGACCTTGCGGGGTATTTGATGAGGATTGGTTTTTCAAAGCAGAAGGGATTCCAGCGCAAGTTGGCGGAGGAGTAAAATCCTCGCTGGGATTGCGGAAGGAGCATGGGTACATGTATGAGCGGTGAGAGCTGGTATTCTCAAGGATGCCTATGTGTATGTTCACTGTTAGAAGTCTGTTGGGCTTCGCTTTGGGTGACGTCCTGTCTGGCATGAGAGAAGAGCTGGCTATCTGGCGCGAGATTTTTCCAATACCTATGTCTTCGTCGCTTCGCATGGGTTGCAGCGTGGCTACATGGTTGGCAATGTTTCAATGTGTGCTTGGTGTCGAGAAGCGTGTGTTGTGGACAGCAGCGAGGATGAGAGATGATACACACATCGAAAGGGGGTGTGAAAAGTTATGCCTCTGAGCTGCCTGTTGAGTGGTGGAGCCGCTCAGTGTGATGGGCTGCGATATGTATATCATCAGGCTGCTGACTGCAGTTTGGGAGCAAGCCAATTTTTCCTGCGATTCCTGGAATTTTCTGAGGTGCAATGGTTATCTGGATATATATTCTGCATGGTTTGGTTTTGCAGAGGTTTTCACAAAGCACTGGAAAGTTTTCACTGGGAGCTGCGATTTTCATGGCATGGAACCTTGGTTTTCAGCTGCGAGAACAGTTTTCGACATGTGGCATGAGTTGCTTGAGCTTTTGAGTGAGCTGAGTGAATGCTGTGAGCCGTTAGTTTGATTAGAGTCCGCATGAGTTCTCGAAGGCTTCAAGGTGCCTTCTCGAATGGCAGTAGTGTATGCGAGTTTGTTTTGCCAGCGTGGAGCGTGTATAGAAGCTGTGACGGCATGCTTTTGAAGCGAAGTTTTGTTTTGGTCATGTGCTGAAGCACATGTGAATCTGGAAAGCCGCGCTTATGTGTGGCTCAAGGCTGGAAAGCTTTGAGACTGAAGCTCGTTGAGAATGGGCCAGTGATGAAACTTGTTCTGAGGCCCATGAAAGCAGAAAGCAAAGCTTAAAGCTTTAGGTGACAGCAGTGCAGTGCAAGAACAGCTGAACACTTCGTTGCGCGAGCAAAAGTCTGTGCAGACCTTGACGGGTTGTTCAGGGTTTGAAAGTTTTACAACGGAGGCATGGACCCGGGCCAGGCCCTGCGCAACGACGGGCTGAACCCGCCAAGGCCCCAACCCAGGGCGGCCGGATGTCGGGCATCCATACGGCGGAGACGATCATCGCCGGCGGGGCTGCGGGGCGCCGCGGCGGCCGCCCGAAGCGTCCCGGAGAACCAGACCTTCAACATCCTGCGGGTCGGAGGCGACTGGCTCGATCGAACCCTAAGGATGCCCAGGCCGCCGGAACTGGCGCCGCCCCCGGACGAGATCCCGCCGCGCAACATCATCGGGAAACGCAGCTCCCCTGCTCGAGCGGGCGGGCCAAAGGGCCGCGGAGGAGGACTCAAGACATCGAGGCGTTTGCCTCGCAGCAGCTGGCCGAGGCGGAGGCCTCCGAAGGCTTCGCCACGGCGGCGGAGGTATCTGGCGGCTCTGTGCATTGCCTTCTCAAGCGTCGGCTCCGCGCGGCCTACCGTTCGTGTCTTTTCTGCAGGCAGCTACACGGCAGGCCTGGTGTGAATGCTCCTTCACAAGCTATGGGGCGACACCCATTTCCCACCCGTGGATTTGCCTGCCACCTCCGATGAAGCGGCGGCCGATGTTGAGCCGTCGGCAGCCGTGGAGATTGGGGCCGTTGGCGGAACTCCTGCGCCTCTCTTGTCGGTTGCGCATCATCCATGCCAGCGAAGATTTTTTGTGTCCTTGGGTGCCCACTGGGTTTGCGGGGGCCGCCATACGGGTCGCCCCAGGTGTACGTGCAGGAGGGTATGCATTGGTTGTCCAACGTGCCGGAAGAGCTTTTCGGGCCTAATTGCCACAACTACTCCCACTTGCTCCTGCGCACTAGCCCGCGCTGCCGGCCCAGGTGGATGTCACTGCCGCGCGTGTTTTCCTTCCTTTGCGTAGCCTGGAGAAAGAACTGGAATGGGCCTTCCACTCTCTTCACTTCTCCCGTAGTCGGGGTCTTGTAGATAGTGAGGTTGGCAAGGTTATGGCTGCTCTCTTCCCACACCGCCTCACTGAGGAGTCCCTCAAGCGGCTTGGCGCTGGGGACTTATTGCCGCAGCGTCTCCTCGAGGCTGTCCGCACTGTCACCGCAGCCTCCCTGCCACATTGCGTTGCGGAGCTGCGCTCCTGGATCATTCAGGAGGTCAGGCTCAGATGCTATGAAGAGGAGAAGCCGGTCAACCTGCCATTGCCTGCTCCAGGTTCAGACCTCTCTCGGTGAGCTGTCGCTTGAGCGTGTGGTGGATTTTCTACACTTTCATGTCTACAGCCAGGGCGCTGCGCTTGAGGATACTGGACAGGAGAACCGGCGGATGTCGCATCAGGACACCACCCGACGATTCACTCAAGGGCTGCCGGTTGTGCTGAAGGTGGAAGACTGTCTCAGCTTTGGCACATACGTGCTTGGCTTGTCATGTCCCGATGGCTTCACGTCATCGCAAAACACCGGCTGGTTCTCGCATCGCCAAAGCGGTAACCGGCCTCCTTCCGAAGGCTGTCTACTGCGGTTAGAGTTCCGTCAAGGGCAGCTCCTGGCAGTCTTTGTGGAACTGGTAGTTCCTGACAAGGTCCGGGGAAAAACCCGCGAACAACGCAAGGCCGAGCGACGCCATAACCGCCTTAACCCCATTGCCGCCCTCCTGCTCATCCGCCAGTGGCCCTCCTTTCTTGGGGCTCCCCCGCAACCGGATCACGTTTGCAGCTGGGATCTTTCCCTTCGTTGTCTGTCGTGCATTAAAGTGGGGGGTGCTCTAGATGTATTTCTGCAAGTACTGAAGATGCCCGAGGCGCGTGTCTCTCTGGCCATTGGCATGCCCATCCGGCCTTGCACCAAGCCAGCGCCGAGGCTTCGGTGTCATTTCGCTGCCGAGGGGCACCTTGTGCTGTCGTTCCTACAAGCCGTGGAGGCGGCCGCCCGCGCTCCTCACTTTCCAGCTGCCCCAAACTTGAAGCCGGCCGAGTTTGTAGTACTCAAGAAGCGCATCCTTGCCCTTCATCCAGTGGCGGAACGCAACAATCCTCGGGATCCTTTCAGCAAGAACTGGCGTTTGCCTGCGACATTGATCCCAACTGAGTTGCACACCTTGGCTGCCCTCATGGGACAAACATTTTGCCGCCACATCGATGAGCTCCTCAACAGTCCGGATGGACTCCTGTGTGGACACATATCGGCCATCCTAGCCGCCCGGGCGCAGGGACGCAGCTCGCTCAGCATCCTGGGGTGCGTGGGCTCTTCCAAAACCTTCTCCCTGTGGTGCGCTTTGGTCTGCATGGACGCGGTGTTGGAGCAGACGGTGTTTTGGACAGCTCAGCAACACTCAGCGCTCATCGCAGTCGTGCGTATCGCCTCTAACCTCTTAGCCGATGCCCCGGAATGGCTGCGTCCGCTCGTTGTGGTGCGGAGGGTCTCTGGCGATGCTGAAATGATCGACCCGTCCTTTGACCATGTGCCCTTCACCGAGGCAGCTGAGCACCAGGCGGCAGGGCTCGGGGACATCGCCACGGCTCAGCCAGGTGCTGCGGGGCGCGATGCACGTCTTGCCTCCCCTTCGGTAAGTAGCGCTCACATGCTGCTGCTCACGCAGGGGTCGGCTGCGCTGCAGCTACGATATACCTCCTACAGTGAGGTCAAGACTTTCCTCAACAGTGCGCATGTTATCGTGATTGATGAGGGGCAACAGGAGGGACAGCCTGCTTCGGCTGCCATCCTAGCCAATGCAGATGGCCAGCTTGTCATCCGCACTGGCGATCCGCGACAACCCGCTGGAGGCGGCAAATGTGAGGTTCAATTGCGCACGTTAGCTCGCCTCATCGCCAAGCCTGTTGGCATTAGGGGAGTTGCTCAGCTGGCCCCGCAGCCAGTTTCGCCGGGGCGGCTTGCCGCAGCATTGCGCGGCTTGGTGCAGTCTACTCCGCAGGGACCACTTCACACAGTCAGGTGGTCCAGCCACAATGGCCATCACGGCGCCGAGCCAGCGCCGGGCACCAGTCTCACAGTATGTCGGGAGTTGTCGGAATGCCTCTTTGGAGTTGAGGGCGAGGTGGACGTTGGCCTTGACTCGGATCTTCGGGACCTCCGCGGATGCCGGGTAACCCGACAAGGGCTGAAATACTTCATCTCTTATTCCGGCATCACAAAGGTCAGCGATCAAGTGTGTCCTCACCCCGGTCGCCTCACGCCAGCGGCTATTGCGGTGGATTTCCTCCACCAGTCAGCATCCCACAGTGAAGCGATCCTGTGCTACCTCAACCGTCTGTCGGCAGTCGGCGCAATACTTGCGCCGGCCAATACAGCTATGCAAGCTGAAGGCCTAGCCTCCATTAACGGAGTCTGCTTAAACTTGGCCCTGGTGGCTTCCACCAGATTGCTGGCCGACCTCTATCTGCTTATCACGGCCGTCAGGTACCCGCAATCCATTGTCATGCACAAGGCCTCTGATGCCTCTCCTTGCCCGATTACCATTGGAGAACTGGCAGCGGATACCGCCGCACGGCGACTCCAGCGCGTCGCGGCTGATGGCTCCCACCAGACGGGAGTGTACTTCATCCGACTCCCGAAGCAGACATCCTCGGCCATGCACCAGGGGAACCTGGTGGAATTGCTCTGTGTCCTGCTGGTCCTAGCTTACAATGTCTGCGGGCATCGTTTTGCTGTCCAGGCCGGACGAAAAATCACGGTCGTCACACCGACCACTAGGGTTTTCGACTCTCTCAAGCATGGCCTTGGCCTCAGCAATGCGCGCCCCGCCAACGCCGACACTGGGGACGCGCGCAGGGTCGTAGCTGGGGGCACCTCCTTCGAGGAGTTCATTTCGGAATGGCTGCCAGAGCTCTCTCCCCCGGGGCAATTAGCCACCGAGGCGCAGGCCGCATCCCTCTTCACCTTCTTTTATGAACATCACAATGAACTAGGTGCCTTCGTTGATCTCTTCACCACCACTGTGTGTGCTGGCACCACCGGAGCAGTTGACATTTGTATTGTCGACAGGGCGGGACGCTTTACCATGTCGGGGGAAGACGCCCACCAACGGCTCACGGCAGGCAGTACACGGCCCACGGGCCCATTGATCATCGCCTCCCCCTCTCATTGGTGGAACATTGTGGCTGCACTGGAGCTCCATGCCACCCTCCATCACACCCATGTCAAACGGGAGGAACTGTACCGAACACATAGACTGGGACTTCAAAGCCCCCCACGGGCGGATAGGGAGACGGCCCAGGAGTTCTATGAACGGTGGTCCGTGAACCGTGTTCTCCCGCTTTGTGATGCTACAGCCATTGCTGCACACAGTGGTATGGACGGCTATCCGGTCCAGCTCCTACTACGGGGTGTGGACTTTGAGCACAGCGGACCGAATGGCCAATCCATCACGGCGCGCCCGTTCTACCCGGTGATCGACACCGATTGCCCGGTTTTCGGACTGCTAGAGTTTACTACACCGCCGCGGCTTGGTCTCCATCGCCTCCGCGAGCACAAAGGAGTGGGCATGCCTCCCCCCAAAAGGCTATACAGTGCGCTCCGCTCCACTCACCATAGGTCTCTCATCGGGACACACATGTCATTCGAGCGTCCAGCGACCGTGTGCCGGGGACAAGCCAGCTCCTCGGAGCCGCTGGTCACCGCTGTGCCGGGGGCATTTTATTTTTATGCCATTGCCTCGGATACGATCAACACGACGTTGCTCGGGAGATTGCAGCGTTTGTCGTCGCAGGTACGCCACTCTAGCCCTGAAACGGTCATGTTGCCGCCAGTGGCTACTACGGGCCTGCCACGCGCCCTCTATGACCCGGCAGGAAAGATCCGCCCGGACCCGGACACAGGAGTGCCTGCCAAAGAGGATCCTGCGCTGACTGCGGAGCTGCGCAGTCAAAGCTGCGCCTTCCCACTGCACCCAGCGCTACATGGAGCCAACGTGTAGCGGCCCTGTTGGACGCTGTGGAGACTCCGCCTAGTCGCCTTGTGCCGGGAGTGTCTTCCATTGCCACCCGGTGTGTACCGGCAGAAGACGAGGACGAATTCGAAGAGCAGCATGATACCCTCCGCCGCTACCAAGCTCGAGGACGGCTGCAGCAGCCTGTCGACGGAATTGAATGCGCGGGGGCACTGCAACAACTGCTGCCCAACCCCACGGATTGCCTGACCTTACTCTCCCTCCCCTTGTCCCTGCCCGCGTGTGAAGTCAAGCTCAGCCCTCAGAATTTTTGGGCGAAGGTTGTGGATTTCGCCGATCGGGCCCTCATGTTGCGACACTGCACTGATAGCGAGGCATTTCGCGTCTGTCTAACGCCCTTGCTGGCCGTGTCTGTCGCATTGGCTCAGTTTTGCGACCCAGTTCTGCGCCTGCCTGAAGGACAGGTTTTCGACCTTTCCTATGAGCTTGCTCGCCCCGAGATTTGGTGGTGGCTGTTCCTCGATGAGCTTGCAGGACTCAAGGGGTCGCTTCCCCGAGCTCTGGCGGGGCGGAAGTCTCCAGTCCGAGACGGCAGCTTGGTGCAGATGTCCTTGGCTCCCAAGCGAGACCCCGCCGCCAAGCAAGAACCATTGCCGACAAATAGCCGGCGCGGCGCCGGTTCTGCCAGCGGCGCACTACGGGCGGAGGCAGCACGAGTGTTGACGCAACACAGGGGACCCCACTGCTGCACTGCGGCGTGTTGCTGCCAGTACAGCTGCTGATCTATCTCACCCGGGCGCTAGCTGATGACCCTACGGCTGCCCCACTTCTGCAGCTCACCAAGGTCACCCCAACCCGTGACGGCCAGCACATTGAAGTACGGGTCACATGCAAGGTTCCGGCTGCCTTGGTGGGCCGCCCACAGATTGCTATTGCTGACCGACTGATGGTGGGCTTCGAGAATGGACTCATTCCGGCCAGACGCGGCGAGTTCGACCCGCGCATGTTCACGTATCCGGGCTCATACCGAGGCACATTTCGCCTGCTCTTCCCACTTGCGGACATCTCACTGGGGTTGCAGGCTCAGCCTTCTCTTTCAATTCAGGCAGCGGGTCTGCTGCATAGCGCCCTGTGGCGTCTTCGAGCTGCGGCAACCTCCGATGGCTGGGATCTCCGAGCGGTCGTGGCCTACTGGATACGCGGGCCACAAAAGAAGAAGTTTTACTTTCCAACCCGCTTATGCGACACATGAGGCTTGCCTCTACTAGCTTTATTTTCCTAGGAGAGTTTTGAAAATCACTGCGAAGTTTTCAAAACGCCTTTGCTTTATTTTGAACCACATTTCATGGCATGAATGCATGCTTTGAATCGCCTGAGTTCATCTCTTATATTTCCCGCGCCGCCTCGAGACAGGGGTGGGATGGGTGGGTAGCTGCTCCCTGGCCAAAGGGCCGGAAATTTTTGTAGAAGTGGGGAGTAGCGTTGGCCATGCTGGTTTGACAAGGCCGTTTCTGCAGCCAGCATGTCGGGAGGTGACTCTCTTGAAAGTAGCCTCAAGAGGGCTCGTGTGCTTGGGGCTTATGAGAGTCACTGTGTGTCATCGACTCGTGTGGCATCCCGAGGGATTGGAAACGCAGTTAAGATGCCGTGGGAAATGGCTTCTGCTTTTCTTGACATGCCTGCCTTGCCTTCACCTTTCGCCAAAGGTGGGAGCCCCTATATTGCTCGAGGATCATGCTCACGAGGAGAACGGTCTTTCCGGAAGCCGACGGCGCGCAGAGGATGCCGTTCGAGGGCGTCCTGCAGACCGCCGGGTCTCGCGGCTGCTTGACGTCGAAGGTCTGGCTGGGGAAGAGTTTCACTTTTCCCATTTATCCAAAGGGCCTTGTAACAGTCGTGGAGGGCGTGGGAGCACCCGCGGAGGCAGCGCATTTTATCTAGAGGCGCTCGCGGCGAGGTCGGCGCACAGCTCCGGCGGGATGGTGTACAATTGGCGCTGCTGCTGGGCGCCGCGCTGCGCCCTGACGGGGTGCTTCCGGTAAGGGTAGCCGTACGTGCAGTAAGTGGCGTCCTGAAAGGGGAGGCCTTTCATGTAAGGCCTCGTCTTGGGAGCACATGGCGAAGCTCTCCGTCAACGCCCTGATCGGGTTGTGGGCTCGCTCCAAGGACGTCTTGTATTCGATGAGAACCAGCAATCACGAGGTGGACGGGCGGGGGTGTCAGTACCAGCAGGTCTTCGTCGACGACCAGGGGAGGAGCCACTACGACCACATCTACGCCACGGAGCTGTTCAGCAACCGCTCCATGAGGCCGGCCCACGACTTCGTTATGGCCTCGGAGCACGTGGAGCTCGCCCGGATATAGCGGGCCCTGCGCGAGGTGCCGTCCCGCTACCTCGTGGCGGTGAAGACCGACTGCCTGGTTTATCAGAACCTGCCGAAGAAGTTTCTGAACCAGGTGGAGGCCTTGGTGAGGCGCCGGCACCGGGACTGCACGCCGAAGTATCGCTTCGAGGAGGTGAAACGCTACGCAGCTCGACGTCGGGCTGTGGGCCGACATCGCCCAGCTCTCGACGAACCGCGACGTGAGGTTCCTGCTGCTGGGAGATTTCAGGCAGCTGCCCGCGGTGCAGGATGCCTTCGGCGGGGCGCCGGTGCTCCGGAACCTGAAGGAGATGCAGCTGCTCCACGACCTGGCCGGCGGCTGCGTGCACGAGCTCACGGAAAACCAGAGGAGCGACGAGGGGATCTTTTCCTTCCTGGAGTGGTTGAAGGTGGACGAGCCGGAGCAGGTGGAGCTGTGGGGCGCCGTGCAGCGGGCCCGGGAGCTGTTTTCGAGGCGCGGGTTGCCGGACACCTGCCTGGTGATCTCCCACGCCCACAGGATCTCAACCCCCATCCAGCCTCCCTCGAGGCGGCTATGGGGAACGGAACGCCCGCAAATCAACACACGCTGAGCAGCTCCGCGCTCGTGGCCCGCGACGCCCCGACGTAGAGGTGCTTCACCGAGAAGTGCGGGTTGTCGGCGTCGCAAAGATAAACCCTCCAGCCCCTGACAGCTCGCGTAGGTGATGGCGTGACACCGGAGGAGCCCCGACCTCCCGGACCTCGACGAAGCAGCCCTTGGCCACCTTGGCGCCGGCGCCCACGAGCCTGAGTAGCACCCTGTCAGTGCTTCGCCGTGCATGCCAGAGCCTTAATGTCGGGAAATCAGGCTCGAAAGCCGTGGTGTTCCGTAGGCTGTGCAACCAGGTTGACAGGCTTAAGCTGATTGAGGCTAGTCGCGCCGCTGAGGTTCCGAATGCACCTGTGCCCAATGTGCCGGCAGCTCCGAAGGAGCCCACACCAGAGCAACGACGAGCCCACGAGGCTGTGCACGCCCCATATGAAGCATGGTGCCAGCACTGCGTGGCCTTTAAAGCAAGGGATGACATGCACAAAGCTGCCAATACTGATCGCAAATTTCCTGTGATATCCTTCGACTACGGCTTCACTGGCCGATCGGAGGAGGATGGCCCTCACAACAAGCTTGCCTTTCTGTGTCTTCACGATTCTGAGGGTGGCTGGCGAGAGGCCATCCCGGTGCCAGGCAAGGCAGGTGTGCATGATGGGATCAATGTCACCAGCTACCTTGCTGCTGAGATTTGCAGGTTGCTTAGCATGCTAGGCTACTCCAAAGTTGTGCTTCAATGCGACCCCGAGCCCACATGCTTGAAGTTACGCAATGAGGTGAGGCGCATGCGGCTACAGCTGGGTTTGCAAACTGATGTGCAGCAGTCAGCTGAGGAAAGCCATCAATCCAATGGAGGTGCCGAGGTTGCCGTGCAAACGCTGCGGCAGCAGTGCAACACTCTGCTCTCGATGTACGAAGCAGAGACCAAGCTTAAGGTCGCAACGGCCCACGCTCTCCATTCATGGTGCCTCCGGCATTCTTCTTGGATCCTGAACAGATTTGTGCTGCGACCCGGAGGGCTTACTCCTTTCGAGATCATACATGGCCGTCCTTACAAAGGGAAAGTGCTACCGTTTGGCGAAACTGTGATGGGATTGGTTTCTCCCGGGCCCAAGGGCAAACCGCGGTTCATCCAGGCCATCATGATCGGAAAGTGCACTCCGAATGATGAGTTCATCTTGTGTTCTGGAGCCGGCAAGCTCATGTTGGCCCGCACCGTGCGCCGGCTTGCCACTGGCTTCACTCCAGCCTTGCACGACTGTGTCCGTGATCCTCCTTGGCGCCACCCCGGGTTTGTAGCGGGTTCCTTAGGTAGGTCCCGAGCCCAACGCAAGCCGAAGGTCCTTCCGGCTGGCGGTGACGCAAGGTTGGTAGTTGAGGATCAGCTTGGTGGGGTTTCCGACTTGCTAGGTGAGCTCGCGCCCTTGCCTGAAGGTCCTGGAGAGATCCCTGAGGATGCGCGCAATTACAGCCCTTCTCAGGAAGCCGCTTCTGATCCTGAGAGTTCTTCGCAGATGAGTGAGGATGACCCCGATGGTCATCGTTCCGGTGAGGCTGCTGCTCCCGCTTCTGGCGGCACTGACGCCGCAGAGCTTCCGTTGCAGTCTGGTGCCCCCGTTGCACCGCAGGCTGTTGCTACAGGTGATCCTTTGGTGCAAAGCAGTGCCGGTTCTGCTGAGCCTATGCCAGTTGACCCTGCCACTTCAGCTGCAAGGGAACGTCCCAGGCCAGCAGGTGAGGAGGGTGCTCCAGGTCCTGAGCCCAAACGTGCAAGGATTGCAGCCGCAACTGTGTGCGGTGTGGAGTACCACCATGCCGACGAGGATTCCGATCTTGCATTCTCCCCAGCGGACATTGAAAGCATCAATGATCTTGACGGCCTGTGTTCAGATGATGAAGAGGAGGAGTGTGAGCAAGGCCTTGCCCCTCCTGATGAGCTTTATCGGCCCTTCTCACCACATGAGCCTGCCCTGAGCCCCGAGGAGCTTGCTGACCTTGATGCACTGTGCGACCACCACGAGATAGCTCGGCTCAAGGCAATGGGTGTGATCTACAGCCTGAGTCAGGCAATGAGAACTGCAAGTCATTGACGGTGAAGTTCGTTCGCAGCTGGCGACCGAAAACTCATCCGGTCACTGATGCCCCTGTGTGGCTCAGGAGATCTAGGCTAGTGGCCCGGGAATTCAGGTTCAGAGATCCCCTCAGGGAAGGTTTATACAGCCCTGCATCCCAAACTGTGCTGCTCAAGCTTCTGCCAGGCTTGTACATGTCTCGCAAGGGGTATGCCCTGTTGTCCTGTGATATATCAGACGCCTACTTGACTTGCGAGCAGCCGTGCCCGACCGTGGTGACGCTCCACGGCACCACGTACCGTTTGGCATTTATGCTACCGGGGCAGCGGGATGGTTCAGCGGTCTGGTTTTCCACCTTCACCAAGTATCTGGTTTCGGAGGGCGGAGTTTCTTTGTGGCCCGGATGCGAGGCGCTGTTTGCTATGCGCAACCACTCCGGCGGAGGACTCCTTCACGTAGACGACTTGTTGGGGTCAGGCGAACATGCTGAGCTGCAGAGACTTGCGCAGATCATAGAGTCAAAGTACAAGTGCACTCTTGAGTGGCTTGTTCGCGAAGGCGACAGCTTGCACTTCTTGAAGCGCAAACACACTTTGGCCCGCCAGGATCTGCTTTGCATTCAGAAAGCTGACAAACACATCATGAAACTTGTTGAGCTTTTGCAGCTTGAGCGCCATTCCCCGAAGCCCACTCCGTTGCCATTGCAGACACTTGATTTGGCCAAGTCAGACCCTCTCCCAGAGGATCAGGTGTCGGTTTACAGGTCGTGCATCGGGATTCTGATGTACATCTCTGCGGACACTGCCGATATGCAACATTCCATTCGCATGCTCTCCCAGCACGTTGCCTGCCCAACCGAGGCTTGTATGAAGGCCCTCAAGCACCTGGTTCGATATGCTAAATCAACCAGCGGGTATTGCCTTGGGCTGGAGCGCACGCATGCAGGACATGGCACCAGAGTCCAGTGTGATACCGGCGCCGACGTGCTGGAGCTGTACACAGACTCCGACTGGGCTTCAGATCACACCACACGCCGGAGCGTGAGCGCTGGGGCCTTGTACTTGAATGGGAATGCGATTTATACGGCGAGCCGCACGCAACGAGTCGTAGCTATGTCAAGCTGCGAGTCGGAGCTCAATGCCCTTGTGTCTTTTGCAGTCGACTTGATGTATGTGAAGGAGGCCCTGCGGTTCATTGTTGGAGTCACTCCCGAAAGCCATGCCTTCAGCGACTCTTCCTCAGCTCGTGCTGTTGTGAACAAGCAAGGGCTCTCCAAGCTCAAACACGTCGAGATCAGATTGCTGTGGGTTCAACAGGCCCTGAAGGATGGAGCATTCAAGCTCCACCCGGTCGGGACCCTTGACAACTCTTCGGACTTGATGACCAAGGTGCTTAAGCGTGAGCGAATGCTGTACTTGATGTACCTCTTGAATATCAGGGATGGTGATGCTCAGTTCAATCGCGTCGGAGAGGCCCAGGCCGTTGCTCGTGACAACAACCTGTCCTTGAAGCTTGCGGTTAAGGCAGTGAAGGCATTCAGGGGACCCCCGCAACGGGTGCATGCGCTCCTGCAAGCGCTGACCTTCATGTCCTTGATCGATGCCAATCAGGCACGCATGCTTGACTCCGAGAGCCGTCCGCATGTGCTTGAAAGCG
Organism: Symbiodinium sp. CCMP2592; assembly: GCA_905221615.1. Lineage (NCBI taxonomy): Eukaryota > Dinophyceae > Suessiales > Symbiodiniaceae > Symbiodinium > Symbiodinium sp. CCMP2592. The sequence goes on from CAJNDT010004835.1 coordinate 267,353, forward strand.
CCTTGAGCGGTTGCGGATTCATCCTTGTGTGCATCGGATGCCTCGCGGTGCTATGCATGAGCCTGCAGGGTTGCCAAGCTGAGATTGCAGATGAGCTCCCCGACCCATGGGTTGTATGGTTCACCCTAATCGTAGGATTCCTCATAGGTCTAGGGTTTTGGTTTGTGTTGCCAAGTGCCGAGCTGCAGCAACAGATGCCTTGTGAACCCGACGACGCCACCACACCTGCTTGTGACGACGACGCGCCGACCTTGAGCGATGACATTCCTTCAGATGGTGAGCTTGCGCAAACACCCGATGTGACCAGAGCATCCTCTGATGAGCCGCTGTCAGAGCCAACGCAGAGCGATGATGGGGCAGGCGATGGCAACAGCCACCCTGCTTCACCCACTGCCCATGATCCGATCGACGAGCCTGAGAACCATGCCTTGGCAGCAGTGCCGATTGCAGTTGTTGGACCTCCTGGATTCCCTGCTGCTGTCGATCAGCTGCTTGTGTATCATGCGCCGATCTCTGGGCGCAGATGGCATGTGTTCCGAGGGTGTTGGGGTTTAAGTAGAGCTGCTGTCATTGCTGAAGAAGAGCTTGGTGTGCTTTTGCGACGTGATCCCAGAATCACGATGTGCTTGATCTGCATGAACCGAGTTCGCAATGACTTGCGATTCCCAATGCTTCGGATTACCGATGAAGCCGACGATCCACGCCGTGAACACCCCGAACCCGAGCCTTTCCAGTAGTTTGTGGTTTAGTCCCTTCTGGAAAAACAAGCTTGAGACTATCCTTGAGTTGCGACTTCAATGCACTTGTGAGGTTATCCAATGCTTTGGACGTCCATGTTACCAGCCATTTGGGAAGTCAGACCCACTTGGGCTGAAGAAGCCGATCTTGCTTTGCGCTATAGGCGACTGCGTGTTTCGACTTGGTCACTCGCGGAAGTCACCGTTTTGCGAACTTGCTGCCATAATCCTTGATGTCTTGAGCTAGCCAGCAGCGCTAGGTTTTGGCATTACTCTTGAGAATGGCTGTTGGGTCTTTCTTGAAAGGGGCACCGGCCCTCTTAAGCAGTCGAGCGCCGCTCCTGCAGCACAGGTGAGGTCCGAGGTCCGTAGCAGGCAGTGAAGTTTCACACCCGAGGCCCAGGACTGCGGTACGTCCGCGCTCGGCAGAGACGAACAGCAAAGTGCGGTGCGACTTTCTCGGCATGTGCATGGCGGCTTGTATAGGTTCCTCCTTTCTTGAAACTCGTTTGTCGAACATTTCGAGTTTTCCACTGTTCGGCTTGTAAGCTCAGTGCTTTGTCGCAGTGACGAACACAAACAAATGCAGCACGAGGTCTTGAGGACTCATGTGCATTTGGGCGGGGTGCTTGTGTTTTACGTAACCTGCACCCAGGAAGGAAGGAAGGAGTTTGTAGTTTTGAGGAGTAGGTTTTGTGAAACATTTTCCTATTCTCTCTTTTGATTTTCCAGTCATGCAAGTTTGCCGCCATTGCATGTGTGCTGAGTATATGTCGTATCGCAGGCGCTTTGTTTCAAGGGTGAAAACATTCACAAAAGGATTATCCGGAGCATCGGGAAAAGCGCCTGGTGCGTGCTATCTATGTTGGGCATCATGGTGCCAATGGCTCTGGAATCCGTGTCTTTGTTTCCTTTAGACTTTAGAAGATGGGAAGCCGCCTTGTTTGGAGATCTTCAGCTCTTTTCGTGCCAGGGACCCTGTAGAGCTTGATAAAGCAGTGCTAGATTAACTAAAAGGAAACCGTGAAGACCCGGAAAGACCCATCAAGTTTGATGTTCCGTTGGATGCGCCTCAGCCTCCTCCTGACCATCCTGCGTTGCCTGATGGTGGCCTTGAGTTCCCTGTGGGACAAACAGAAGAGCCTTGAGCTCCTGATGCGATGGAGGATGAGGACCTCGCTGATTATTCTCCTTCTCTTCCTGAAGATGATGGGATGGATGTTGAACCTCCCGGTGGTGGCGTCATGGATGATGATGATGATGTTGCCATTGATGATGGTGAAGACAATGCTATGGAAGAGGGCCTGACATGGCTCTATGAGTATGGGCTTCGCCAGCTCTATGATGGGCCGGACCTTCGTGTGGCCCAGAAGTTGAAGAAAGGAGATGATCCTAAGGAGTGGTTTAGGATGAAGTTTGGACAGTTTGGAGGAAAGAAGATCTGGGTACATGTCCCAGACAACACGGTTTGTGAGGTTTCAGGGAAGGTTCTTGCTAGGAAGCATCTCGAGGAAGGGATGAAGCGTGAGCTTTCGGAGTTAGATGCCTTTGGTGTGCCGGTGTGCGCTGGAATGCTGCACCCGAAAATTTCCTTTGAGACCCAACTTGTCCTCTAGGTAGATGAACAATCCATGTGTGCGCCCTGATGGCTGCACCTTCAGGTAGTCTTGGGGCTAACTAGGCTGTTTTCCGGTGGGCGCCTGTGTGCTGCACCCAAAAAATCCTCAGTGTGGTTGGTGTGTGTGTGTGTGTGAAAGCCAACTGCAAACTGCCAAGGGCCTTGCAATGCTGTGCGAGTGCGAAAAGGTTGATGAATATGCCACTGGGAGGAAGAACCACATTTGTGGAAGTCCTCGATGTTTTGGAGCTTCGGGAACTTACACTGGTGTCTCCCTTGGTAGTAATACTCCTGCCGGCATGTCTAATGCTGGGACTTCTTGCTTATAATGTTCATGATCCTTCAGTGGTGTGGTGATGCTCCTGTTTGCCTTGAGATTGGATGGAAGGCAGTCCTGCATGCATGCCCGTTGAATTCGGTGCTCATTGCCTCCTCACCTCTTGGCTTCGCCACGCGGTCCAGACGACCTACTTGCGTGCAACAGTTTCGCTCAGCTTCCTCTGGGAGGCTGGGCGAAACTTCCGTAGGCAGTTTCCTCTGTTGATCTGTGGTTGCTTAGGTAGCTGTAGTTTTTCTTTCGTCTTTCTCAATAGCCTTGGAGCTGCGACTGTTGACCGCAAGAGAGTGCATGTTTAAGACATGGTACTTTGGTTGTCCTGCATGCCTGCTCATGTGTGAGTCTTTGTAGCTTGTAGTTTTGCCTTGGAGGCTCAACTGGAGAGCTTGCTTTCAGTGGAAAGCCTTTTGAAGTGCTTGAGAGTGTAGGGAAGTGTTTCTCCTTGCCGTGACTGCGTTAGGAGTGACTGAGTAGCTGTAGTTCCGCTTGCGCTAGTTCTGAGTAGGTCCCGAGAACTCCCACTGACGTTTGAGTTTGTGTTGCTGTTGTGGAGAACACGTGGCTGAGCAGTGTTTCTGATGAACTTTGTTTTGCCCCAATGTACCCTGTTTTACCCTACCTTAGCGTAGTGCTTTTGAACGTTTTCCGCATGGCATGAGTACATGTGTGATTCCGTTTGCACGGTTGATCGCGAGGCCCACAGTGTAGTGGAAAAGTGCTTCCGTTTCTTCCTGGTAGCGGAGCACTGGACAAGGCAGTGCTCCACACACGTGGGGTTCGGAGTTTTCTTTCGGTTCCGTGTTCAGGGGCCATCGTGCGAGAAAGTCTCCTTTGCTGTTCGGGGCCGGGGTCTAGGGCGAGTCGTAGAGTAGAAGCGAGCCACGGTTTCATGCAATCAGTGCTTGCGAATTCTTGAAGTGTGGAATGATGGCGGCACAGCCTGTGCCCGACGATGACAGTATAGATGAGGAGCTCGGCCCGGCACCCAATCCTTTTGCTGCTTCGCCAACAGGCGGTGGAGAGATAGTTATGAATGCTGCAGACATTCGTGTTTTGATGCAGAGAATGACTGAAGCCACCCAAGCGGCGAGTTCGGCAGCGCAAGCAGCTTCTTACATGACAACAGCGAATTCCGTGAGACCTTTGAGTTTGGGAGATTTATCCAAAATTATTCCGAAGCCCGAAGCTTTTAAAGCTGTTTCGAGAGATGATGAGCTGGCCGCCTGGCCGTCGTGGGCCTGGGGCGTTGAGCAGTATCTTTCATGCTTGGATTTTTGATTTGGTGCGGAACTTCGAGATTTTGCCAAACAAGCTGAACCTGTGAACCTGAGTCTGGCAAGCGATGCTACACGCAACAGAGCTAGGCTTTTATATGGCCTGCTCAATGGGCTTTTGAATGAGAAGGGCCGGCGCTTACTTCGAAGCGTCACCGAGCAGAATGGGTTTGAGGCTTGGAGGCTCCTTTCGAAAGATCTTATGCCAAAGACGAGAAACAGACTTTTAGCATTGCTTCGAACCATCAACGGCTGGCCTGCTTTCGATATGCGACAGGGCATTGCACAACAACTTCTTCGTCTCGAGGCTGCCTTTGAAGAGTACGAACAGCTTGAGCCTGGAGGCCTTCCCGAGAACCACAAGATGGCTGCCCTCCTTAGCTGTCTGACCGGGCAACTTCGGCAACATGCTAACGTCACCATATCTGATGAGAGCCGCTATGCAGATCTTCGTGCACTTGTGTTGCGTTGGGATGGGGCCCAAACCAAGTGGCAGTCAAGTGTTGCATTGAGCTATGGTTTGCAAGACAGCAACAAGGGTCTGCAGGACACGGGGCCCACACCAATGGAACTTGATAGGGTCGGCCAGAAGGGCGACAAAGGAAAGGACAAAGGAAAGGCAAAAGGAAAAGGAGACAAAGGCAAGAGCAAAGGCAAAGGATATGGCAAGCCCGGCGGGAAGTATGACAACGGCAAGGGCAAGCAAGGAAAGCAGCAACAGCAACAACAGAACAACCAGCAGCAACAGCAGAAGGGCAAAGGCAAAGGCGAGTGTTGGAACTGCGGTCGCAAAGGACACGTATCTCGTGATTGCTGGCTACCGCGGCGGTCTGTGAATCAAGTGCAGGGTCAAGGCGAGCAACAGCAGCCACAGCAGCAGCAGAACAACCAGCAACAGCAGCAGCAAGGGCAAAGGACAGTTTCGACAGCACCGGCGTCAGAGTATAGTGCGTTTGGTGTTTGTCCAGTCGCAAGCTTCAACTGCTGTGCGCCGTGTGAGTGCCGAGCCTCTCTTGTTCGACATGTCAGACCTGGAGCTCGATTTTACCTCTGGAGTGCGCATGGTTCAGGCAGTTGCGTCAGGAGTGCAGATTTTCAGGATGGACGCCAGAGACGATGATGATACATTGCCGTGGTGCACGGCGCCCGAGAGTGCCGAGAGCTGGCTGTGTGCAGAAGTGCGAGCTTTGAGATCAGTCCCCGAATTTTCGGTGAGCCCTACCACTGTTATTGTAGATTCTGGAGCCGACATTTCATGTTTGCCGACTTCTTTTGCAACTTGCGGGCGCTCGGCCCGGTCGAGCCAACAGATCGCCCTTTATGATGCTCAGGGCGGCGACCTCAAAGTGCATCAGCAAAGGATTGTGGACTTTGCTGTTACGGATCGCTCTGGCAGGGAGGTCACGATTCGAGAGAAATGCCTTATCACTTCAGTGACCCAGCCTCTTTTGTGGCTTGGGCGGCTTGTGAAGAGAGGTTGGTTTCCGCAGCGGCAGGGCGAAGAGATGCTCCTGGCACACGGGCGCACGGGCTCAGAGCTCAACTTAGGTTTTCAGGGCAACAGCCTGGCACTTGAAGCATGCATTCGCAAAGTTGATTTTCCTGACCTTGATCCTGAGCAAGCTGCAGTTCGTGCTGTGTTGCAAGCCACTTTGAGCGAAGAGCTGCAGGCTGTTGATTATGGTTGGCAGGTCCTGAGAACAGGTCACATTATGTGGCGAGGCCGATCGACCTCCATGATTGACCCGTCTATGATGGCCGGGACCTCGTGGCCTTTCCGTTCCACTCTTACACAGCGTGATAACAACAGCCCCTGGTTTGTGATAGAGCATTGCGAGCGCTGGGACGAGATGGAGGACCTCGAGGAGGAAGTGCCAAGCGGCGCAGCGGTTGAGATGATTGTTGTTTTGCACACGGAGCCTGAAGCACTCACTGCGGCAGGCATCGATACATCTGATTTCGTGATTCCTGCTCAGCCCGGAGCCGATCACGATGATGGCGGTGGTATAGGCTCGGAGCCCGAGCACGATGAGGCAATGGAGCCTTTAGAGCAGGACGGTTCAGTTGCGTTGCAAGACAGTGCTGAGCCGGATGTTGTTGAGCAGCGTGCGTTGCCAGATGTGGAAGAAAGAGAGGAGAGAGAGCAGCCGAGTGACACGATTACGGTTCAAGATGTGGTGCTCACCGCACAGAGCAGCATACATGCATTGAAAGCAGCGTGCGAGCACCTCGAGCTCAAGACCTCAGGTTTGAAAACGAGATTGTTTCAGCGCATTCAAGGTTACCTGGAGAAGCAGAAAATTGCTCTTGAGCAAGACATGGCGACTGACGCGAGAAGTGGCGAGGAACGACGACCCAACATGCAAGCAGTGCCTCGTGCTCCGTCGGAGCAGGAACGATTGCTGCATGAAGTTACACATTTGCCTTTTGCTGCGTGGTGCCCCCATTGCATCAGCATGCGAGCGATGCCAGATAGAAGTGAAGCAGCGCAGCAAGAACCGCGTGATGTTCCATCCATTTCCTTCGACTTTTGCTTCACTGGGTATGATAAGGAGAGTGGTGAGATGAAGGCACACGGCAAACCAGCAGAGGGCGAGAGTGGTGAAGAGCTGTTGTGTTGTCTTGTGGCGCATGATAGCAGCACTGGGTCTGTGGTCGCCATTCCATGCCAATCCAAGAGTACAACCAGATTTTGGGGAGTGGAGCTCATGCTTTTTATACATTCACTCGGGCATGCTACAGTAGAACTTCGGTGTGACAATGAGCCGGGTACAACATCACTTCAAACCGCTGTGGCTGGGGCAAGGAAGAGATTGGGGCTGCGAACCATTATTCGAAATCCTCCTATCGAGGCCCACGCCTCGAATGGGGCAGTGGAGAAGGCGGTAGATGTTATCAGGCGACTAGCAAACACAATGATGAGCATGGTTCGCGAGCGGGTCGGCGTGGACTTTGGTGTTGATCATCCTCTTTTCGCCTGGTCCTTTGTTCATGCTGGGTGGACCCGTAATCGATTCGCGGCGGTGGGAGGACTCACTGCTTACGAGCGGGCGACAAATGCTCGCTACAATGGGCGATTGGTTCCTTTTGGCGAGCCGGTGTTTGGACAAATCACGGTGAAGAAGGAAGGAAATCCTAGGTGGGTTCGATGCATTTTCCTCAGCAAAACAACAACCAACGACATGTACATTGTTACCACGAGAGCTGGAGTGAGATTGTGTCGGTCAGTGCATAGAACAACTTCTTCTTGGATGTTGGACAAGCCGCTGTATCAGGGATTGGCTGGCTTTCCATGGGACTACTCGGCAGGAGCGGTTGGAACGAGGTTGGTCCCGCCTGCGCGCACCCGCAGGCCACAGCTTGCGCCAACATTGGCGCCACAAGTGGCGGACGAGGCGGCTTCAGATCCGCCGACACCCGTGCCAGGTGATGTGGGTTCCTCTCCTGGGCCTGTGGGCCCAGGGCCGGCAGAGCCTTCAAGCGAAGGCGCAGCAGTCAGTGTGCAACCCAGTGTGCCCCCGGATGGTGCGGTATTGGCTGTCAATCTTGCCAAGCTCAAAATCACTAAGCTTCGGCGGCCCGGTCCCGTCATCCGGGTACCACAACAGCTCCTGTAGCTGCTCATATTATAGATCCGGTCATCCATGACAATCAAATATTTGTATCAAGAATAGAAGTCTCGATCAAATATCTCCGACTTGAATCATATAAAGAATTGTTGACCATATATGTTGGTCCAGGCAAATATGTACAAGCGATAAGAAATTGATGCAGAGACGCTCACACTTCTTTTCACGGCACAGCCGAGAGTCAAGGGGAGTTTTCACGGAAAACACAAGTGCACACGTGTGCACGAGGCACTAAGAGTGCCCCTCCACCTAAGTCGAGGCACCAAGCGTGCCAGCTGATCAGGTCGCACGTGGAGTGCAACGTGACCACAATTCTCCCCCCCAGGGCGGGTTGGGTGGGATCAAAAATTTCTGGCTCGATCTCGAGACAGCTTCGATGGTTGCAGATCCAATCGTGACCAGGTGTCCGTTTTATCGCACGGTTTAAAAATCGTTGCTCGACAGGAGAAACGAAATCATGCAACAGCGATTGAAAGTTGTTAAAAGTCTGGATTGTAAAGCACTACTAAGAGTAGCGCAAAGATTGTCATGGCCCAAAATTTTGCTCCCTACAAAATTTCGTTTGACCTAGGATCTATAAAACATCGACACGCACGCGTGAAGTGATGCTTATAGATCCGGTCATCCATGACAATCAAATATTTGTATCAAGAATAGAAGTCTCGATCAAATATCTCCGACTTGAATCATATATGTTGGTCCAGGCAAATATGTGCAAGCGATAAGAAATTGATGCAGAGACGCTCACACTTCTTTTCACGGCACAGCCGAGAGTCAAGGGGAGTTTTCACGGAAAACACAAGTGCACACGTGTGCACGAGGCACTAAGAGTGCCCCTCCACCTAAGTCGAGGCACCAAGCGTGCCAGCTGATCAGGTCGCACGTGGAGTGCAACGTGACCACAATTCTCCCCCCCAGGGCGGGTTGGGTGGGATCAAAAATTTCTGGCTCGATCTCGAGACAGCTTCGATGGTTGCAGATCCAATCGTGACCAGGTGTCCGTTTTATCGCACGGTTTAAAAATCGTTGCTCGACAGGAGAAACGAAATCATGCAACAGCGATTGAAAGTTGTTAAAAGTCTGGATTGTAAAGCACTACTAAGAGTAGCGCAAAGATTGTCATGGCCCAAAATTTTGCTCCCTACAAAATTTCGTTTGACCTAGGATCTATAAAACATCGACACGCACGCGTGAAGTGATGCTTATAGATCCGGTCATCCATGACAATCAAATATTTGTATCAAGAATAGAAGTCTCGATCAAATATCTCCGACTTGAATCATATAAAGAATTGTTGACCATATATGTTGGTCCAGGCCAAATATGTACAAGCGATAAGAAATTGATGCAGAGACGCTCACACTTCTTTTCACGGCACAGCCGAGAGTCAAGGGGAGTTTTCACGGAAAACACAAGTGCACACGTGTGCACGAGGCACTAAGAGTGCCCCTCCACCTAAGTCGAGGCACCAAGCGTGCCAGCTGATCAGGTCGCACGTGGAGTGCAACGTGACCACAATTCTCCCCCCTCTCGACTATGAGTTACGTTGCTTCAAGCGTTTCACCTGTGACAAAGCATGCCGGCGTATCACGAGTGAAAGGTCCAAGGAACGACAATTCGTCCCATCTGCCACGCGACGGTGGGTCTGCGATGTTGCTCTGGCTCGGGACACGATGAAACCAGGGCAAGCACGGGCGTGCTTCGTCGGCAGCCTCCAGATGGAGGAGAAGGCTCCTCCAAGATGCATCGATCGAGTTCGAGTTGATACAGGCACTCAACACACCGGAATGGTCGACGAAGAATAAGCACCTTTCGCCATCGATGTAACTCGACCATAAGATCCTGGCGAGCACGACCGCGTAAAGCTCGACTTGCCCTATAATGTGTTTCCTGCCCTCGGCCCATTGCTTGACAAGCTTGCCCGGAACCCTGCAGCCGAAAGCCCTGGCCACCCCTTTGCTGGGAATGAAGATGACACCTCCAACGCCGGTGGTGAAGCCGCCCTCACACGGGTCGCATGCGCCATCTGTGAAGATGAGGACTGGATTCGAAGGCGGGCTCGCAGCAATGGCGCGGGGTCTGCTCGCAAGAAGTCTCGCCCTCAGAACGGCCAAGGCATTCGATTGTGAGTCAGTCAGCTGAAGGACACCCCCTTTATCGCCTAGGAGCCTAAGGTCAGCAAGGGCCAGGCGCCCCGTGCGACCGAGCAGCTGAGCATCCGCAAAGCGAAGTTTACCAAGGAGGGAAGGCAGCTCCCTCGTGTCCACCTGGCCTTGTTCGAGGATGCGGCCTACGGACCCCTCGAGCATGGCAGCCCGTTCAGGCTTGTTCGATACGAAGATGTGCCCCATGTCAGGATCAGACGTATCTAGCACAACACCCAAAGTTTCTGCGGTGCATGAGAACGGCTTCTCTTTCTCGGACAAGGAGAAGCCGAACAAGTCCATGAGGGCATGAACCGCATTGTCCGTTCCGCCCGACAAGAAAGAGGGAGTCATCGTCGGGAAGTCGTCGTAGTAGCAAGTCACAGCTACCCTCAGATCCCAAAGAACCCTTTGCAAGAATAACGCCACCCTGTTGAACTGCATAACCGAGGCCGAAGCCCCGAAGGGCAGAGTATTGCACACAAAGGCCTTGACAGCGCGGGAGCCGGGCTCCCGGAGCAGGATAATGGATTTCGACCTTTCCCCAGGGTGCAACGCAAGCTGCTTGTATGCAGCATGAAGGTCATATGTCTTGCAGTGAGGACGAACACGGTCGAGGTCCTTCCACGCAGTATGGACAGGCCCCCTGAGTCTCTCACCCGAGCTGAGTTCCAGATCAAGAAAGCCCGACTTCTTAGCGGCGCGGAAAACTTGCATGCACAGCCAACAGATTTCATCAAGAGCTTTGAGAGTGACGCGTTCAAAACACCCGAAGCACGCATTCACCGCAGCTTCCGAGAAGTCATCAATGGCACGCCATTTGCCCTGCCAGACTGCAAAACGCCGGCAGGCGTTCCAACCGTCGGGGAACATGCTCCCCAGAGAGTCGACATCGATCGGGCCGTCAAGCCAGCTCTTCCCAGACTTATCGGACTCTTCAAGCGTCATGTTCCAGAGCTCCTCGGCATAGTCATGGTCCTTTTGGCCCTTGACTTTTTCAAGAAGAGTTTCCCTGCGAAGCGGGGCGCTCGACCAAAATTCATCAAGGTCCATCGTGGCAGGCTTAACGTCACTAGCAAAGACCCCCGTGCGCCCTAAGTAACCAGTTAATTTAAAACCGGCGGCAAGGTCGTCGAAGAGAGTGGTGTCAGGCCACGACAATTCTGCAGCAACGCTCTTCATGAGCGCTATACGCTTGTTGCCGAGGACCTTCCGCACACACGGATCCATGGCCGACCTGATTTTCTCTTCTTCGGGCTCAAGCTGTTTGGCAAGGGCACGCCAGTGCTGCAGCTTAAGAAGGCGATGTTTCATCGTATCGACCGGACCCTTAGTGGGTGTGTCGAACAAGACTCGCAAAAGTTCATCTGGGAGTGACCTGGCGGAATCAAACGGATGCACGACTAGCTTTGCTTCGTTCAAGAAGGCCTGCATGGACCGATACACTCCGAACACGTAGAACTTGTTGCCCTCAGGGAGTCGCGAACCTCCCCTCTCCACTGACTCCCGGAGGAGCTTTGAACCTGCAGGGACGCCGTTCCATGCAGATGACAAGCAATGTTTGGAATTGAGAGTGGGGGCTGCCGCGCTGCCAACGGAAACGGTATAAGCAAATTCAGAAATGATCGGTGGGAACTTTCGCCCCCTTGGCTGCACCTGACCAGCGGCGCGTGCAGCAGAGACCTTTGAAACAGTCAGTCGGTCCGGCGCAATGCCCTGCAAGGTGGCCGACTTGTCCACACAGGAGATGATCCGTTCACAAAGAAGCTTAGGATACCCTGTCGCTGCAGCGGTTGCAAAGGTGCGACCTTGCTTACCCCATGGGAGATGCGAGGAGCAGCCGGGACAGGGTCCCGAAAGGCAGTGCAGGAAGTCAGAATTGGTGAGAAGGGCCGTGGCCTTCTTGCGTTGCGAGCCGTGCCGGCACGAGTCAAATGTGACAAAGGAGTGCCGTTGGACCATTGCGGCCCACTTCGGGAATTGCCAAAGGTAGCTGTGCAACGGGTTCTCAACAGAGAACGGGATATGAGGCATGGATCGAAGCAGCCAGTCGCAGAAGGACTCCATGTTGTCGTAGATGGAGTTGGCACTCTCAACGCGAGCTTGATCTACCTGTGAAAGGCCAGGGAGCCCACGCACATGATGATGCGACCGAAGCGGTTTAGGACCGGGCCCACATTCGCGAGCCCTGCTTGCAGTACCGCATGGAGGGGCCATGTGGATCCAAGCGACATGGTATTCTGAGCAAATGCGCCGCAAGAATGACCACGTGCTGGCGAGGCGGAGATCAAGCTGCAGAGCATGTACACATGAGCGTTGTTTGTTGTGATGCCAATCGATTGGCACAACAGTGTAGCCTGCCTCCTTGGCGACATAAGACAGCATAGCCGACCCGCTACAAATCTCTAAGAACAAAGGCTTTTCATGCCGCGAAGGCGACACCTTGGCATCCTGGGATTTCAAGCGTTTACAAGGCGGGTCGGCGGGCGGGGGGAGACTAGAACCCAAAGGGACGGAGACCGAAGGGCTAGGCCCAGAAGTGGCAGGCTGGGGCGGAGATTGCGCGCCAGTAGACTGCGAAGTCACAGCGGCGGATCCACACGGAAAGCCCAACGGGAGCAACTCGGAAGGTTGCCCACCTGAAAGAGTATAAAGTATAAAGTGTCACGACCCATCGCTCACCTGTGTAAGGCATTGTCTTATGCCACAAGTCGCAAGAAAAACTAGTGGGGTTGCAAAAAGTGTCCACAACTCTGCCCCGGATCTGCCCGCCTGTGGGACTCGTGGCCGCGGAAGTGCCTGCTGCAAGAGCTGGCCGCCTTGAAAGGTGCCCAGCGAGAAGGTATGGTTCAAAGAACCCCGTTGGTTGCCGGAATCCCTGTGAAAATCCGACAGCGTATTCTGGCCCACACAGATTGCATTCCAGGACGCCTGAGGCACAAGTGCTTTGACGGCTGAATTCAGCTGCTGGACAAACTCTCGCATCTGCAGCGTGGCGTTTGTAAGAAGATGGGGACAGCTGGCTCTGGGCCCGAAGTTGTAGTACCCCGACTGCGTGGGGTTAACCGAAGAAACAGACTTGCGTTGCAGCACAGAGTCGGGCCAATTGGCGCTTCGAAGCAATTGCAAAAGTGAAGAAAACTTGTTCGAATCCATACTAGCACTCTGCTGACACGGATCAAGAACTGCTGAAGGAGAACTGTTCGGCGCAGGCGGAGCCTGCGGTGGTGCAAAACTTTGCCCAGCCAAGCCTGGGCTGTCTCGACTCTGAGTCGAGAACTGCGAGCTGCCAGGCTCGCTCTTCGACTGTCACTCTTGCTTTTGGCTAAGAGCCTCAGCACGCATCGGACAGTCCAGTGCAGGATGCGATTTGCCGCACTTGGGCCATGCGCAGATGTGCAATCCGCGCACGCAGCGACCACGAGTCACAGTTTCCCTGCACGTTTTGAGTCCATACCCAAAACATATGTTTTCACCTGCATTGGTGCAAGATCTGCAGCCCGCAAGAGCGGCAGGAACTTTCCCGCTGCCTTTGGTGCCCTTGGCACCTTTCCCTGTGCCCTTCCGGCCTTTGCCCGGACGATCATACGGGCCCGGCCCGTGCGGCCTCGGCGGCGGTGCCACCTGCTGCGTGACTGAAGCGCCTGCTGCCCGAGGCATCGGCTGAAGCAGATGAAGCACCTCTGGTGACTGCCACGTGCTCTCGAAGATGGTGTCCAATGGACGCCCCCCAGCTTTGAGCTGGATGCCTGAGCGAGTCGCTTCTCCGAGAAGCTGCCAAAGCTTCCTATCAGCCTGCTGACACTGATCAAGTGTGGGCTGCATGTGCGTCGACGGAGGTGCGTCGAGGCGCGCTGCAAGAAGGCGCTCGACCCACATGTGGTGACGATGGTAGTCAAGGATGTTCGCCATTTCCATAGCGATGCCGCGCCTCTGAAGCGCGAGCTGCAAGAGCAGCTCCGTGCTAGTGTCGGCACGGACCTCAACCTTCGTCTCCGACCTGAGCTTGCCCGTACTGTCCAGCGAGAAGAAAGGCTCTCGCTTTGCCCCTGTTGAGGCCTCTTGTTCTTTGGAAACAAGCTTCTCCCACGGGACAAACTGCAACTTGTCCTGCTCATACTGCGACACGAAGGAGTCGACGAGGCTATCAGCAGGCTCAAGACGATTCTTGATCGAAAGGCCCACAAGGCGTTTGCTCACTACCTCGAACCGCTCAGATCTCTCTGGGACGCTCAATTTTCTTGGGATGGATTCATCCGTCCGCTCCACAAGCATCTTCATTTCCGAAGTGGTAACAGCATATGCTTCATGAAATAACCTTCGGAAGGAGCTTTTCTGCCCTACAGAGGGCGGCGTCCCGAGGGCCGACTCGAACGCCGCGATGAGGTCCTTGTCATCGCCAGAGCCCGGCGTGTAGCTCGTCATGAAAGCGACCTTTGCGAGTGAATCCACACCCACCTTCTCGAGTTTTTCGACATCCGCAGATGTCAAACCGACCTGGGCACATCGTGATTTGAACACTGGCCCCGACTCGGAGAAGGCCGCCATGGTGTGCCGCTTGGACCACTACGAGCTGAAAGCAGCTGCAGGAGGGCTTTGCTCTGCATCAAATCATTCTCTTGCAGGACACGACACCCTCCAGATCTCCGCTCTTGCACGATTCCCTTAATGACAGCACTTGACCGGCTTGTGGAGCGCACGTGCACGGCATCACCATTTTGCACAAAATTGCAGACACGAGCCGGATGCAGAGTCATGTGCCCTGCTGCACAATCAAGTACTTCCTGAAGCACTGCTTGCACCTTGGATGCAAAATTGCGGGTCGCGCCTCCAGCTTCCTGTACTGACCCGAAATGGTCCTACCGCAGCCCAGGTTGGCACCGGCTTCGTCGGCAGTGATGTGCACTACCCTGGATTGGCGATGCCGAAAGAAGACACAAGAGGGATCAATCTTGTCGAGATCGACCTTCCCATGCCAGTCCAAAGCCTCAGCAGCACAAGCCTCGTCTCCTGAGTGGTCGATCTCCTCCTCGTCCTCGGAGCCCTCAGAGTCTGACGACTCGATCTCATCGCCAGGGGGGTCGGCAGTTGCCGACAGCTCGGAAGCAAGTTGCTGCCCCCTTGGTTTGTCAGGCTTGAAAGTCCCGGACGAGACCTCGTCGATCATAGATGACAAAGCCCTGAGCGGAGCCGACTGGGCATCGGACTCATAGATCAGCTCTGATCCCGCACCCGAGGCTCGGGACGTATGATACCCCAAGAGGGCCCTCTGTTCTCTGGGCAGACCACGCTTGCTTGCCCAACTCAGCAAAGTTCTCTTAAGGCTATGTGTTCCCACATTCGCAAGGTAGGGATCGCTCTGAGCGTTCCCCAGCAGGCTCCTGAGCCACGAGCACGCCTGATCACACGGAAGCGGGACCATCTTCCAAGAACCATTCGAGGAAGGGCAGGGGAGCAGCGGGTCGTTCTTCTTGATCGTAAGACCCGCTTCTGCCATAGCCTCAAGCCAAGCATCGGCCCATGCACAACTGACGCCCACCTTCCTGGCAGCCATCGGCAAGTACCTGGTCTTGCGTTCCAAAGTGAAACTCGTCTTGGACCTGCCCACACTGCACTCCAAGTAGAGCGGCGAGTCAGTCAGCGATGCTACATTTTGCCCGTCACTGTATCTAGCCCTTGCATAGATCAAGAAAAGAAAGAAGCCTGCAGCGATGCGGTCCTGCAAAGACCTGTTCTCAAGCTTGCAGCAAATCCTTTCAAGAAGAATGACATCGGAGACCCTGAGGGGATTCCGCTGCTTGAGCTTCCTCTTCTGCATGAAAAGCTTCGACGCAAGGCCGCGGACGCGACCCGAAGTGTAAACCTTGTCACACCCTTCCAGGCCCACCACATGCTGAGCAAAAGCAACGGAAGAAAGAAGGCTCCTGAACGATGTCGCGGCTGCTGTCGATTTCTTCTCCTCGAAGTATGCATATACAGCGTGCTCGGTCAAGGGAAAAACAAACGGCATGTTCCCCTTTGCCCAAGAAACAAACCGCAACAAGCAATTAGCCCTGGCATTGATCGTCGAAGTGGCCTTGGCAGCAAGGCAATCCGAAATGCTGTCAGCAAGTGATCCCGAAGAGATCCCCGACGCCTTGCCGGCGTAGAAGTTCCTAGCTACACCGAAGGTCAAGGGCTCGACCATGACCAGGCTGAGCCACTTATTCACGGCAAGATTTCTTTCCTCGTTGATCATAACCTCCCAAGAAGTGTGTTTGAACTTGGCCATCTTGGCACACACCTGTTCAAGCCCTTCCGACCTCACGAAGCGAGGGATCGGCACGGCCGGCTGATCAGCAGAGGGGCTCACCGGGACTACAAGGGGCAGAGGTCCAAGAGGAGGCGGCAGGCGGGGCTTAGGGTCATGGGCCAAAAACGAGTTCCCCCAAGGAGTCTTCCACACTGACTTGGAGTCTCGCAAGCAAGATCTAAGATGAAGGCCAAAACTGGATGCAAGGGAGCCTCCTTCATCCCCCATTTCACTACGGCTCCCTCAAGCAGACTGCTCGCGCGGTTCAAGAAAGGCTCTGCAGGCGTTGCGCAATCCCTGGATGATCCCCTCAAGCCACGAGAGGCGTTGGTGATGACCCGTCTGGTTCACCCAGACGCGCGCAAGGGACTCCTCCAAAGTCTGCAAATCGGACCTGAGGCTCGATCTCGAGACAGCTTCGATGGTTGCAGATCCAATCGTGACCAGGTGTTTGTTTTATCGCACGGTTTAAAAATCGTTGCTCGACAGGAGAAACGAAATCATGCAACAGCGATTGAAAGTTGTTAAAAGTCTGGATTGTAAAGCACTACTAAGAGTAGCGCAAAGATTGTCATGGCCCAAAATTTTGCTCCCTACAAAATTTCGTTTGACCTAGGATCTATAAAACATCGACACGCACGCGTGAAGTGATGCATCACTCAGAGGGCCCTGTACGTTCGGAGCCGCGGTGCCCTCACTCACAACGTCCTCACCTGCCGCTGCGACTTCACTCTCCATCTCTGCTTCGATTTGTTCACAAAGCTCACCACACTCAAGCTCAGGATAATCAAGGCTCACATCTTCATCATGATAATCAAGGTTGTAGCTGCCAAACTGCACTGCTCTGATACGAATGCGCTTCCGATCACCACCTGCCTCCGGAGGTCCATCACGACTCCCCGCCGAACCCTGGGCCGTATCACCCAGTGGCGGCAGCATCGCCTCAGGAGTACGAAGCATCTCGACATCGATCTGCCCAAGGGCCGGATTCGGCCCCGCCGGCAAAGGAACCACAGGGCATAGCCGATGAGGTTGAGATTTCAAGGTTGTCCCAGAAGCAAGTGATTCGGCCGGTCCGCGGCGATGAAGAGACCCAGGGCATGAAACGATTGAGCACCAAAATGGTGCGCAGTTGGAGTAGCAAACGCAAAGGTGGCAAGGCAATGTGGTTGAGAAGATCAAGGTTGGTAGCCCGGGAATATAGATGGCTTGAGGCCACGCGTGAAGGTCTCTTTTCGCCATCCACTTCGAATTCAGTGGTGCGACTGATCCCCCTTTTGTTTCTCATGTGGCGCATGACGCGCCCTGGCACCGTCTTTGCGCTGGCTGCCATCGACATTAAGGACGCGTATTTAGAGGTGCCGCAGGTGGAACCGGTTTTAGCAGATTTACCTCGGGATTATTCCGGTAGTGGTCGGTACATATTCCTGCGTTGTATCCCTGGTCAGCGGGACGGTGCACAGCGCTGGTTTGACTTTTATGTCAACTTCCTTCATGAAGGTCTTACCCTGGAGACGTGTACGGTGAGTCCAGCGGTGATGAAAACTAAGGAAGGGCCTTTGATGCTACACGTGGATGATAATTTGGTTCTGTGTCCTTTGACATGGTTGCATGATACACTGGTACCGCTGATAAAATCACGATTCCAGGCTACAGTGGAGATTGCGTACCGCGTCGGTGATCAAATCAGCTTCCTCAAACGAGTGCACACGCTGACTGAGACCGGCATGAAGATTGCGATCAGTGATCAGTATGCGAGAAGCATGGCAAAGATTCTTGAAATTCGTGGTGGGACGGCTCAAACCCCAGATCTTGCAGAGTTCAGTGGGCATGACACGTCACAGGTGTTGTCCGAGCAGCAAGCATCCAAGTACAGATCAGTGATCGGGATTGCGCTTTATATTTCGGCCGACAGGCCAGACATTGCACACAGCGTCAGAAAGCTCTCTGCTGTGATGACACGTCCGACTGCTTTGGCATGGCGTGCTGCAATTCGATTGACCCAGTACATGTTGGCCACATCCTCATATGCATTGCATCTTGAACCCGGGGAGCCTGGGACCTCTATGTTGCATGGATGTGTTAGCGCAGGCAGTGATCTGGTGGAGTGCTTCACGGATGCCGATTGGAGCGGTAGCACAGCAAGGCCGATCGCAAGTCAATTGGATCAGCCACCCATTGCATCAATGGTGCGGTGGTTTACTTTGCCACGAGGACTCAACGATCAGTGTCCCTCTCCTCGATGGAAAGCGAGTGGTATGCCTGTGTGTCCGGATGCTGCGATGCATTATTCATTCGAGAAGTCTGGGAGTTCATCTCAGGCCAATCTTCAGTGATGCACGTGTTGCTTGATAATCAATCTGCTAGGGCATTGGCTAAGCGCCAAGGTGCGGCAAAGCAGGCAAAGCACATTGCGGGGAGATTGTTATGGATACAGGATTATGTGAAGCGTCAGGTCTTCAAGGTGATGCCGGTGAGTTCGGCATACAACCTTGGTGACATTGGGACCAAGGCTCTGGCAAAGGCCAGGTTGCGCTCACTGATGTACATGCACAACTTCATTGATGCTTCAAGTGATGAGCGAATCGGCAAGTTCGAATATGAGCAGATGCAACAACAAGAGTATGTGAAGGCGCAGATTAAGAGGGTAAAGAAGAGCGTGAATACTTCCACGAAGCTTCATTCGAACATCTTCATGGTCATGTGCAACTTGATGCCGCTTTTGACTGATGCGACAAAGCTTTCTGCCCCTACGGTGAGTGGTGGATATGCGAGCTACATGTTTCCACTTTGCATGGTTCTTTTGGTGGCGCTTTTCGCTGCACGGGCCTTGGGCCTGAACGACTTTTCGACTTTGCGCTTGAGCATTGATTTTCAGTACGCACCGCAAGCTTTGGATGTGAATGGCTATGTTATGCAATGCTTTGCATTTGCCTTTATGCTTATCGGCTTCATGCAGGGCGTGAGTGCTGAGCAGTACGCGAGCTTGGCATTGATGATCACGTGCGGTGCTCTGTGGAATGAGAACAGAAAATTGAGAGCCCAATGCGTTGTGGTCCATTCGAGGCCACATGAGGGTCCTTTAGTGGCCCATGGAGGTAGAGTTCTGGAAAACCCAGCGGCCTTAGTTGTACAGGTGCCGGAAGAAGTGTTCGTAACGACACGTGGAGTTTGCTTTCACAAGGGTACCTGTGGCCACGTACGTGGTAAAGCACCTAGGAGTGTGCGTCGTTGTTTGGATTGTTTTGGCTAGCGTACAAGCAGTCCTGTTGGCCACAGAAGTTCAATCGATTGACCAATGTCGGAGTACATGGTCTATCGGGCGGGGTGATGAACTTTGTTTTGCCCCAACGTACCCTGTTTTACCCTACCTTAGCGTAGTGCTTTTGAACGTTTTCCGCATGGCATGAGTACATGTGTGATTCCGTTTGCACGGTTGATCGCGAGGCCCAAAGTGTAGTGGAAAAGTGCATCCGTTTCTTCAGCTTCACTTGAAGTGCGATGGCACATGGAATATCTGTGGCCAAGTTGCACAGACAAAGCCTCCGGCTGCTGACTTTGGCTCAAGCCGTGAGAAAAAGAGGGTTCAGCGCTGCTGCTGTGTTTTCACAGACCGAGCGGCCAAGGAAAAGGTGCCGGCAACTGGCACCATGGAAGCTTGCGATGTGTCGGCGACTGGCATGCTGGAAGCTGGCGAGGCGCTTCTAGCAGCGTAGTCCCAGAGTAGCAGGGTGACGTATGCGCTTGAGACTCAACCTTGGACCGCGGCGCGGGTGAAAGAAGGTGAAGGGAAGAGGGTCGGAACAGATAAGCTCCGCAGGTTGCAAAACACTTATGGCAGCACATGATGCGCAACATCCTGCAAAAATCAATCTGCGGCCGAAATGAGCTCGGAGCTTATCTCCCGGACCTTGATTTTTCCCGGACCTCCATCTCTCGCGGATCTTGGAGCTCCCCAAATCTCCACCTGTGAGCTGTCGCCGCGTTCCGTGTTCGAGTTTTCTTTTCGCTTGCAGTTCTCGTTCACTTCCGCGTTGTCGCCGTTCCATGTTCGCACTTTCCACTTGCAGTTCTGGTGTCTTTTGTGCTTGTCGCACTCCGCGGTCGCTTCTGAACGGAGTTCTAAGGCTGCATTCTTGTCTGTTGCTGATGCTGGAAGATTTGACTTGCAGAAAGCCGGCCATGACTCGTACGTCGTGCGCACAAGTCTGCAAAATTTCTCAGACGCTTCGAGCAAAGATGTCAAGTGCATAGATTGATCTCTCTTGGAGAGATCGGAGTCAAGGAGCGGCTGACAGGATCTTACTCGTGGAACGAGCTTGAAGCCTGTAACCCAATGGCTGTATCCGACTGGATTCTTTAAGGGCCCTCACTATGTTGGTGGGCCTTGCGATCGTTGTCGGACGGCAGCCACCTTCGCTTCCCTGTGCAAGGCCCTGAGGCCTCAAGCGCTTCAGCCGAGCTTGAAAACAGCGGTTTTAAAGAGCGCTTGTTTTAAGGTGGCGGTTTCATTCCAGGATCGCTCTGAGCACAGTGGCCATCAAGGATCAGGTTTCGGCTCTTGCCTTTCACTTGGAGAGCCGAACTCTTTGTTTGGAGCCACCTCATCGGTGGTTTCGTTCAATCGCGTTGCCAGGCTGCTCCAGAGGGTTCTAGTCACCTTGCAGGTGCTTGCCTGCAATTATTTTGATGACTATCCAGTTGTGTAACAACACGCAGTCGACTGTCAAAGTCTTGGATCTGCTGGGCTTCACATGGGCCTAAGACAAGGACCTGCCTTTCAGCCATGAAGCCGAGCTTCTGGGAGTTAGAGTTGACTTGGGTAGCTTCGAGGTGGTTATAGTTGGGCTTGCCGCTTCCACTGCTGCCGCAGTGGACCCCGTCTTGATCCGAAGATCCTGCCCTCTTTGTTCGGTCGCTGCACGGGCGACTGGGAAGATTAGCTTTCTCTGACCTTAGAGCTTGCACTACGAGTTCCACGGCCGTGCAGGCCCTTCATAACCTCAAGGGCCCGGGTTCTTGGGGGTACCCCTAGGACAGTTCCGGCCTGTGTGGGGTCTCGCCGCTCGCCGCTCAGTGATCTTCACAGATGGTGCGTGCAGTATGAGCCGTCGAATGATTCATACCTGGCGACCGTCGGGGGAGTCCTGTATCATTTTGATAACGGAGCCATACGGGCTGGTGACTGCTGGCCGGCCAATGTTACCTCCCTCCACTCCATGTTCACGGATTCACCGGTTGTCATGGCAGGCTGGTAATCTCTACAAAATTTTGGCCACTGAAGAATAGCTAGACTACTCGAGAAGATGCCACTTGTGTTCCCAGTTAAACCGGAGCCGCGTCACACATCAAGAAAAACCCGAGACTTGGCAGAACAACCGGACAAAATTCTAGTGGCTGTGTCGTGTGGCCGGTGCCGGGCCCACCACAAGACAGCTGGGTTACTCTTCCATTAAGAATTTTTAAGCTTCTTTGGTGCTTCAAATGTTCGGGATTTGCCGCTGAAGCCTTGTCGCTGAGGGTGGCTTCAACTCCATTTCGCAAGGAACAAAAAGTCGTTTCAGACTTAGGCTTGAGGGTAGGAGCGGATTGAGATTCGCTCAAGGTGTTGTGATTAATGATGCACTTTCTACTTTGCATGTGCTATCCCCTTGAGCGTTGTGCAGAGCTGGGAGGCTCTCGGGAAAAGGCATCTTATAGGCATAGTTGAGATGTGTACAGTGGTATGCGCTAGAGAGGCTTGGGCAGAGCACTTGAACATGCAGAGTGTGACCATGTATGTTGACCACGCTGGAGTGCTCGCCTCCTTGGTGAAAGGCTCTTCGAAAGACTCTTTGTGGAGGCAGCTCTTGTTGATCTTTGAAAGCTGCGATTCGGATGCAATGCTGCCTTGGTTCAGCCGAGTTCCGAGTGCAAGCAATCCAGCCGATCCTCCTTCTCGTGCTAAGGCGAGTTTTCCTGTAAGGGGGAGAGTGTGCAGAGTGTCGCCTCGTCGTCCGATTAATGGCAATGCCACGATTGATCACCTTCTTAAGTGATTGGGGTGTTCGTCGGCGATCCATCGTGTTCGCCATCGATCGGTGCGGGGATGTCACGACTTCCCCCTTCGGCTTTGCCGGAAGGGAAAGGCGTCTCCTCTGCTTGAGCAATTTTCTTATGTTTTATATATTCTGTTTTCCCACATAGCTTTGGGAATAATATGATTGGAATGTCCGATACGAAACAAAGCAAAGCTCCGAGGAAAATAAGGTTGTTACGCTTTCCAGCGGCGAGGCGGAGTTGGTGGCGCTTACGCAAGTGGTCTCCGAGGCGGTGCTCATTAAGAAGGCTTGGGCCTTCATCGTCGACGGCGAAGGACAGATTCGAGCGTGGCCCGTGCAATTGCTCAGCGGGCTGGTGTGGGGCGTGTTCGTCACCTTCAGACGTCATGCCTTTGGATCCAGACGTGATTGCTGCCAAGGAGCTCCGAGTCTTGGCCATCCTCACGGACACGAACCCCGCTGATGCAGGTACCAAGGTGCTGGCCGGCAATCGGATCAAGGTGCTGTGCGGCATCATGGGCATGGTCGACTCAGGTGGAAACAGGCTGGCCAATGGGACCGACGAGCGCAACAACATCCCCAACCACACACGCAAGGTGTTGATGATGGTCCAAACGTTGCTGGCTATGCAGCTCCAGAACTGCACCGATGAGACCGGGCAGGCACCTTCTACGACATCCTGGTCACGTTGGTCTACGCAATCCGCATCTTCCTCGACACCAGCTACGCGGTTGGCTATATCATGGCAATGTTTGGTGGTGACTGCCTGTACGTGTTTGGCGGCTTGGCTGTGACGGGTGCACTGTGCTACGCCGCCATCCTCGGCACCCGGTGGCGACTCACCTTGGAAGTGGGAAACCAGGTGACTTTCACAGACTTTCACAGGGCTTGGGCCGGGCTGCGCGAGTACCTGTTCCTCCGAGGCGGCGTCACTGCAGCAGCCCACAGAACACAGCGCAAGCGAGAAAACGTACGAGGACTATGCTGAGGACTTGACCGGCTACGAGGTCGACGCCGAGACCGAGGAGAACCACGCCGACGACGCAGAGATCAAGGAGAACCACACCAAGGACGCAGAGACCCAGAACCACACCAAGGACGCAGAGAGCCGGATCTTCACCTGAGCTTGAACCCGGACTACTGATATGGCGAACATCTTCGAATACCTTCAGAACCACAAAAATGCAGCATTCATATCCATGAACTCAGAAAGCCACACGCAAAGAAACCTGCAACATTTACTGAATCTCGGGTGCTGATAGGACTAGCACTGCTCTAGCATTGTAATGCCGGTTGCTTAGAGAGCGAGGTGATTCCTGAACTTAAAAAGGTGAATAAAAGGTGATTGAAACGTAAATTAAAGCTAAACCTTAGGATGAGGTAAATGCAAATAAATAAGCCTTCTGCATTTTATTTCCCAAACTATTTTCTGTCGGTGTCGCCTTTGCTGTTTTATTTTGCAGACTACCGGCGACGTGTTTACGTCACTTGAGGCATTGTGTTGTTTGGCAACTTGCTCAACATTCACTTCGACGTTGCAGTTTCGGCTGTGTGCAGCTTGGGAGAAATTTTTGTCTGTGAATTTGGGCCTGAGGCTCTAACTGCTCCTGCTTTAACCAGGCCCCTCTTTCGACGTTCCCTCTTAGAGGGTGTGCAAGCTGGTCTCGTGTGACCGGCGGATGGACTCGGGCTGCCCAAGAGGGCCTGCTCTGCTGCTTGTCGCCGCTCAGCCTGAGCTCTGGCAGTGCATCGTTGCTTTTCTGAGGACTCACCGCGCTCGCTCCTTGCGAGTGACCTGTGCTTTGCTTCGACAGCAGCATCGCCTCTTTTGGGTCTGCCCTGTCGGGTTTAGTGACTCTTCAGATTACTCCATTGAGGATTAGGCTTAGTTTGCTGTGCCTTCGTCCACTTCGCTTCACCGAATGCCGCCTGCAGGCGAGGCAACAGGTTCTCCCGGCCTCTCCTCTTCTTCGGGGGGGGTTGAGGTGAGGCTCTGCGACGCTGACATTGATCGCATGTTGCTTCAAGCCAGGATCAGTGGTCTAAGCAATTCTCTCCCTAGGTTACCTTGGGAATCCGGTGTCATGTCTTGCATCTTCGGAGATGGCTTATTACCGAAGCCTGCCATTGCACAGCCCAGGGCTCCTGTTCCTCCTGAGGCTTCCGGTTCCGAACCCCCGTCCGAGGACAAAGCAGCTCGCGTGCGTGTTGCTCCTGCCAGCATGCGCGTGCAGATCTGCCAGTTGAGGACGAGGAAGAGCATTTGTGGGTTTTAGCTATCAACAAGTGGTGTTGCATCTTCACCCTTGCCCATGAGGATCCTGGTTCAGTCGGTGTGCAGGCAGCCCAGTGTTTGGTTGCAGAAGGTGAGAAAGCCAGGGACGAACTACTCAGGGACGTCTTCGGTCTGCTTTCGCCCCGGACAGTGATCAAACGAGCCAATGCCTTGTTGCGATGCCTCAGTCAGGTGGCATCAAAAGGAGAGAAGTGTGACATGGCCTTGGGATAGAGAGTCCGTTACTGCCTTCGTGAAGTCACTCGGAGAGTCTGCAAGCGCGGTGAGCGGTCTCTTTGAAGCCATCAATTTTGCTCACCATGTCATGGATGTGCCATTCTGCGATGATCTGCTTAACGACCGACGACTGCAGGGCAGGGCCCGGAGACTTGCTGGTGAAAAACCCGAGGTTAAACAACAAGAACCCTTGAAAGTTGAGCTTGTGGCGAAACTTGAAAAGACAGTGGCTAGCGAGGCTCTTTGCGATGTCGATACATATGTTCTTGGAGGCGAGTTGTTTGCTCTTTACAGCAGGTCGAGGTGGTCGCACCTGAAGAAAATTAATTCGATCTGGATCGACTTCGATGATGCTGATTGCACCTCAGGTTTCGTTGAGGCGAGGACCCGCGAACATAAGACCAGCAACACGGTGCGGACCAAGCGTCGGGCCATGCCGCTTGTAGCACCCTTCCCAGGCGTGACCGATGCCAACTGGGTCAAGGCTTGGTGGCAAGCAGGTCAGAGGCTCGGTGTTGATTGGTCGGAAGTGCCTTTCGGGCCCCTCGTACGTGCCCCGGACAGTTCCGGCAAGCTGTGTAAGAGGAGATGCACCTCGAGTGAAGCGGGCTCGATGCTTTGCAACGCCTTAGGGTTGGAAGGTGACAGCCGTCGCACGTCTCATGTGCTCAAAGGGACAAGCTTGGCATGGACAGGGAAACGGGGCTTTGGAGAGCGCGAGGGCCTCCTGCTCGGTCATCATGCTACAGGCTCCAGTTCCCTTGCCTGTTACAGCCGTGAGTACTGAGCGCACCGCTGAGAGCCTACCGTAGGATGTTATGGGAGGTCCGCACAAACATTTTCAAGCCCGATGCGACCCGGTCTGGATGGCTAGCCTCACAAGGCGATGAGAATTTGCGTGCCTTTCGTGATTCTTTTCTTGACGATGTCAAGAATGTGTGCCCCCTCGATGCTCCGACTGTGCAAGCTCAAGAGTCTGCGGCAAGCGGTGCTGTACAAGGCCATGAGCTTGATGAACACGACGAGTTGGAGCACTACCGCTCGCTCAACCGAGCCCCTGACTCTTCGGTCTTGGAGCAAGATCCGGACTTCGGCTCTTGGGACCGGGTTGATAATGGTTCAGCAAGCCCACCTTCAGTGCGGTCGCCAATGCCTGGGGATCGCGCGCCGTTTCCGGATCCGCCTGCAAGCAATGTGCCTGCGACACCTCTGCAGGATGCTGCCCTGTCGCAGGCAAGCTCGTCTTCCTCTTCTTGTTCTAGCTCTTCCGAGGCCAGCGAAACTGAGGAACAGTTAGTTTCGAAGTGCGGAGTCAGCCAGGATTATGAGATCAACGAACATTGTTGGCAGCATGTCAAATCTAGGATGTTGCATCGCGCCCAGGGTGACAAGTCCGCACGCAGGACCCGTTGTGGTCGACGGACGACCACTGTGTACAGGTGGCTTGAGGGTGCGTACTTTAAGTGGACTAGGTGCGCGGTGTGCTGGAAGGGCGAACTGCTCGATTCCCAAGGGGCTCTGGCCAACAAGCTCAACGAGCTTATGAATCGTAGCTAGTGTGGGCTGCGTATGAAAATGTCCTCGATGTGCGGGTGCGACTGTGTGCAGTCGGATATGCCCATGCTGTGTGCAGCATGTGCTTCATGAGTGAATGCACTGTCTAGCTGGTGTCTTACTGTGCTTGGGCAATGGTCAGCACCAGTTCATGAGCTTTGTGAATGCACCAGTTATGGCTGAAGCCTACGGTAGACATGTCATGTCCATGCTATCGTTTGTTCACGTGTGTTTCGACAGCTTTGTGCGTAGTCGGACAAGGGAGCTTGCATCTTCTCTCTCGAACAGGCCAGGACCGTTGTTGACAAATTCTACTTTTCAGCGGTGTAGAGCTTGGTGACCTTGCGGGATGGCGGCGGTTTCGATTCTTACCTCGGCTGCAGCTTTCGACAAGCAATGCGAGAGAGTGGGATTGGCAGCGGATTGGATCGCCGCCATGCAAGCTTCAGGCATCACGACACTGGGTAAGTTGAGTTATGCGGCCTCGCTTCCAGGGACGCAACCTACGGCTGACGAGATGGACAACTTCACTTCTACTCTGAGGCCCGGTGCGAGAGTCACTCTGGGTGACAGTTCCGCGATAAAACAGCTTATCTTCGAAGCTCAGACCATGACAGTTGCAGAGCTCCGAGCTACCATGCAGTCCGGTGACGAGGTGTCCCGGAAGCTTCCGGCGTCAGAGCGCTCAATGCGCATCGAGGATCAGAAGCAACGCCTTAAGGGCCTACCTTTGGAGGGCCCTTTGTCCGTAGCCCACTGCGTGTATGACAAGCTAGCAAACATGCGCGAGAACGACGAGTTGAAATACCTCTCCCCCGGTGAGTGCATCACCCGTGATGCGGAGCTTTGCTGCGAGAAGCCCCCCAAAGCCTTGCAGCTCGATGCTGACAAAATGGGCATTGTAGTGAAGGATGAGGAAGCCCTAGCCACTATGTCGGTCGACAGCGATTTGCAGCTTTATCAGGCCATGATGAGACGTGCACTGGCCATGGACCTTGTTGGCTTGGCTTCTTATGACACGGTACAGAAGTGGAATGAGCGGCTCTTTCGCATTATGAGCCAGGACCCGCCACCGGAGTTCCAGAAGGTCTCGAGAGCGCAGGTGCTGAGGGCAGACCGGCAATGTTTTCTGGAGCTAGCTCGCACGTGCAATGGGAATCTGAAGCCTGACGCAAAGGGTGTGCTCCCGCTCGACAAAGAGTTTGAGAAGTTGGAGTACAACCAATCGGTCATGTACTTTTTGCTACCTGTCAAAGGTAAGGGCAAGGGCTCCGGCAAGCCCGGCGACAAAGGCAATGGAAGGAAGCGCACTCATGACACAACAGGTGATGGCAAAAATAAGAAGTTGAAGATTACCCGCGACCCGATACCAGACGCCTTGAAGGGTATGCACTCGCGGACGCCCGACAACAAACCCATCTGTTTCAACTTTAACCTTGGAAAGTGCAAGGCAGGTGCGAAGTGCAAGTTCAAGCATGTGTGTTGCAAGCCGGGCTGTTACAAATCTCATCCCATGTCCAAGCATGAGTCGGCCACTTCTGAGTGACAGGCAGTGTGCACAGGTGACCTCATTGCACATGCTATGCTGTTCCCGAAGAGTGTGAGGCACCTGTGCAACAACACAGCCAGCCGTCAGACGGCGGCAAATTTTGCAGTGCAGGCGCATTTTGCGTTGAAATTTTTGCTCGTCGTGCCTGCTTGTGTGGTTTTCTCCGAATGGGGTTGCCAAATTCCTTTGCAGTCGGCAAGGGTTGTTCACAGGCAGCTGCGGCACCGATCATTCCAATGGACATTTTGTCTCAGGGTGGTCTGGCTCTTTGCGCATCCTGGGCCCGTGAACCCTCGTGTGCTTGGGTGCATATCAGGTGCCCTCGTTCTATCTTTCCAAATCGTCAAAAATCTTCGCATCCTTCCTGTGACGATGCCGAGCGGTGTGTGTACACCATCTCCCAGCTTTTGAAACACTGCAATGATACAGGGACGCCTTGGACGGTGGAAGCTGCCTCGAGGTCATCGTTCTGGACAACAGACTTTGGTAAGAGCTTACTTGAATCCTCCGTCGACATCGATCTTAAAGCCTTTGGCTCTCCAACATCGGGTTGCATTCGCTTTGCATCCTCCCTGCCACTTGTCCTTCGGTCTTGTGCAAACTTGGCGGCTGCCAGTCGCCAAAGGCCTTCCGCTGATCTTGCACTGGGGCAGCTCTACCGTGCGCTTGCATCGGTCATGCTTGAGCATCTGCATGTTCGCACTCCGCCGGTGTCCCCTCTTGCTGCAGCTCAGATTGCTACAGGAATGCAACCGCGCAGGTTTCCTCTGGCCCCAGTTCCCGAGTTTAAGCGTTTCGTGCAAGTTGCCGTGCCGCAATGTCCACCTCTGGACTCCAAGAACAGGCTGCTGACCACTCTTCGTGTGCAGGACACTGTTGTGCCTGCTGGTTCCAAGCTTGTGCCGCCTCTTTCTCAGCTGGCTGCCGATCGTGTAGAGGGGGGAGGTTCGATCTGCAACCAGGTGCACCGCGCTTCGCAGGTCGAAGCATCGCTCGACGAACACATTCCAGACGCTTCGGACATGTCAGGTGGTGTGCAGCAGGGGGGAGGTTCGATCTGCAACCAGCTGCACCGCGCTTCGCAGGTCGAAGCATCGCTCGACGAACACATTCCAGACGCTTCGGACATGTCAGGTGGTGTGCAGCAGGCAGCACCCCCCCCTTGTGGTTTCGCCGGTGCCCCCCCTTCCTCTTCGGGTCTAGTGGGTGCTGCCGGTGATAGTGTTCATCCTTCTTGCGATGCCGATACGACCCCTTGCGTGCAATCTAATGTGCGAGCAGCACCTCCCCTTTGTGGTTCTCCCGCCTTCCCTTCTTCCCCTTCGGGTCTAGGCGGTGCTGCTCCATTAGCTTTAAGCCCGAGATGTTCAGGTTCGCTGCTATGTGCGACTGAGTGTGAAGCAGAGTTGCTGGCCTCGAGTCTTGATGCTAGGGTAGATGCCAGTGGCCTTGTCAGAATCTTCGAGGCCCTACCAGCCGAAGTGCCAGCACGTGGCGTTGATGATGCTCGTGAGAAAGCTTGGACTGCGGGAGCTTATTCCCAGAGCAAGCTCTGTGGTCTGCGGAAGCATACCAGAGCTTTCCCTCGTGTTGTCTCTGCTGCGGTCAAGTACTTGCGGGAATGTTTCCCAGGTGCGTGCTTCGCGACAATTGCCTTTTATTCCAACGTTTGCACTCCGATGCACAAGGACTCGAATAACATGGAAGGCACGTTGAACTACGTTGCGCCTCTCACCTCTTTCAAAAATGGAGGCATTTGGGTGCAAGATGACGAAGGCAATCAGTCGCGGATGACGCCGTGCGGCCATTCCAGAGGCCGTGTCTTGCAAGTTTGCGAGGGCCCTGTGCATTTTGATGCACACCGCTTTCATTGCACAATGCCTTGGCTTGGATCAAGAATCGTTTTGATCGGCTTCACTCCGAGAAATCTTTCGTCGCTGAAACAGGGTGACACTAGACTTCTCCTAGACCTGGGTTTTCCGCTGCCCGGTCACAGCCCATCGATCCTGCCAGCCATTGCGCCGCCTCAGGTTGAGATGGCTAACAATCCACGGGTTGGTCTTGCCGAGGAGCGGGATCGAGAGAAGTGTACCGTGACGTTTGGAGTGTACCATACTGAAAGCGAGTTCGTGCGTGCAGCCGTGACAGCGGGTCACCCTAAGGCGATGGTTGACTCGTTGCCAGCACATCTCGTGTCTTGCATAGATCTGTTGGCGAAGGCCCCACCGAGTGCCATCGTCCAGCGGCGCAAGCGGTGGCTGGATAAGTGGACTGCCCGTGCTGCTGAGATAGGTGTGCGTCCTGATCCTGTATGGGAAGTGGAGGACCCGCGCATGAGGGAGGTGCTGCGAAGCAAGCGTCTACAACTGTTGGATGAGATTATTGCGAGCGAGGGCTATGAGGATGTGAACTTGGCTAGTGACATAAGATCAGGAAAGGACATCGCCTGTGTCGAACGTGCTGCCTGGGAAAGTGTCTCCAGCATCCCTCCACCCTGACGATGTCAGCGCTGCTGCAGGCCCCGCAAATGAAGCCCTTCGGATGTCGCTTGGTTCGTCGGGTGATCATGCCACCGACTTGAAGTTGTGGGAAAAGACGATGCAGGAAGTGGAGAGAGGCTGGCTCGTGGGCCCATATGCTTGGGATGACTTGCCTGCCGGGTATGTCGTATCGCATCGTTTCCCTTTGTGGCAGCACGACAAGTTGCGGCCCATTGACGACTACAGCCGCAGCGGGGTGAATGCATGCGTTACCACGCTAGAGCAGCCTACAGTAGACACTGCGGATGTAGCGGCTGCCATGTTTGCCAAACTGTGCGAGGGACTCGGAAAAGCCAAGCGACCCTCTTGGATCAAAGGCCGTTCCTTCGACTTGACCGCTGCATATCGGCAGCTATGTGTTTCCACCGCCTCCAGAAAGTTTGCCGTGATTGCTGTTTATAACCCTCACACGGGGAAGACATGCCTTTTCACACAAATCTGCCTCCCGTTCGGCTCCCGAGCATCAGTCAACGGCTTTATCAGGTGCTCTCGGTGCATCCAATGGTTAGCGACCCGCTGCCTCCTTGTGCCGACGACTTCATATTACGACGACTTCATAGTCGCATCGCCCGACTGTCTAGCAGACAACACTGGAAGCACGATGGAGCTTCTGTTCCAGTTGTTAGGGTGGGTCTTCGACACGGTGGGCCCGAAAGCCGACACCTTCTCTCGCGATGTCTCGGCTCTTGGATTGCATTTTGACTTGTCTGAGAGCGGGGATGGTGTCGTCACTGTGGACAACACCGAGAAGAGGAAGAAAGACATCCATGCTTTGGTTTCAGACGTGCTTGACAAGGGCCATCTGTCGTATAAGGGTGGCATGGAGTTGCGTGGCAAACTTGCTTTTGCAAACTCGCAGGTCATGGGTAAAGCCGGGCATTACGCCCTCAAGCATGTCAGCGCACACGTGCATGCATACCCTTTTGTTCCAAAGCTGAGCGTTGCCACGACTGATGCTTTGAGCTTTCTGATGGCTCGCATACTTGAAGGACAACCCAGAAGGATTCATAAGTCGCTAGGCCTGCCATGGTTCGTGTTCACCGATGCGAGTTTTGAGCCTGACTATACCGGAGGTTTAGGTGGCGTGTTGGTCTCGCCTTCGGGTTCCGTAGCTGGGTGGTTTTCGCTGCTCCTGAAGAGCACCGACATTCGCCCTTTGCTGCCCCTCAAGGCGGAGACAGGCATCGGCGAGTTGGAAGCGATTGCGGTCGTGTTGGCATTCCAATTTTGGGAGGAACACTTGGAGTCCACTGAGTGCGTAGCCTACCTCGACAATGAGGGTGCCCGGAGTTCACTGATTAAAGGCTGCTCATCGTCTTGGTCGATCACGCGGATCTGTCATATCTTCGCTAAGACTTGTGAATCGCACACGGTGCTGCCCTGGCTGGCACGTGTCCCTTCGTGCAGCAATGTGGCAGACCACCCTAGCAGAGGTAAGGACTGTAGTATGCTCCCTCGCAGCCGTGCAGCTACAGAGTCGAGCGTGAGAGCTCTTTTCGACAGCTTGGTGCAGTCCATCATAACCCTCTCCTAACCGTCATCTCCTTGAGTGGGGTGGGTGAGTGATGACGGTGTGCCGGTCATCTTGTCGGATGTGTGCATCCATGCTGGTGTGTGCACCTTTCTTTAGCTGCGTACTCACCGGACACACCCCGCTTTGGTTTGAAAAAGAAGGAGTCCGACTGCCGCGCTTTGTTGCACTCGCTGTGCGACTGTATGTATGCCTTACCTGAATAGTTGGAAATAAATAAGCCTTCTCGCTTGCGAGACAGCATTTTATTTCCCAAACTATTTTCTGTCGGTGTCGCCTTTGCTGTTTTATTTTACAGACTACCGGCGACGTGTTTACGTCACTTGAGGCATTGTTTTGTTTGGCAACTTGCTCAACATTCACTTCGACGTTGCAGTTTCGGCTGTGTGCAGCTTGGGAGAAATTTTTGTCCCGCCCGCCCTCCCCTGGGGTGGGTGAGTGATGACGGTGTGCCGGTCATCTTGTCGGATGTGTGCATCCATGCTGGTGTGTGCACCTTTCTTTAGCTGCGTACTCACCGGACACACCCCGCTTTGGTTTGAAAAAGAAGGAGTCCGACTGCCGCGCTTTGTTGCACTCGCTGTGCGACTGTATGTATGCCTTACCTGAATGCCTGAATAGTTGGAAATAAAAGCTATCCAAAAGGTAGTAAAAAGTACCAAAATGCAAGATTGGTGTAGAACGTGGCTCAGACAGCTTGCCGCTCAGCTTTTGGATTAGCTTTTCATTGCTGGTGGATGTTCCGGGGCCGTCGGAGTTACAGCTTTTTTCTAGCTTTCCTTTAGCTTTTATTTTAGCATTTATTTAGCTTTTATTTAATTGTTTTTTAGCTTTTTCCTAGGAAGAAGCCAGTTTTTCCACGCCGACGACCCATACCAACTGAAACGAAGCTTCACCCATCACACTTCAACACAAACTCTCAAGTCCTTCTTGGACTGCTCGGGTAGGGTGGCTTCTTAAAACAGCCCTACCGAACTAAAGTACTAGGCTGAGTTGTTCAAGTCAACTGAAAGAGCTTTGTGACAAACGCAAAAGGAACCGCTCACGACCTCTCTTGCGAAAGGCGTAGCCCCTTGAGCTTGCGAGCCAGACTTCGGTGTCCAACTCCTGGCGGGTGAGAGCGCGCTGTCCTTCACGTCGGGGCTCCCTGACTTCGGCTGCTGCGGTTGTGGGCTGTGCCACAGGTGTTCGCGACATTGGGCTCGTTGTACTGGCAGCCGAAACGAAAGCCGTAGACGATGTAGACGAAGCCGCTGCTGCACCACCCGAAGTAGTCATGGAACTTGACGTTGCCGCTGCACATAAAGCTTGCTGTTCCAAACCTGGGTGACCTTGGTGTGGTTCCGAGTCACAGCGCAAACTTGCAACGAAGAGCTTGCGCGGCGTGTTGTACCAGTCTTGCAACAGCTATCCAGTATCAGGCTGTAAAAAGCATTCGGTGTGCAAGCACCGGCAATTGCTGATCAGTTATTGCCTTATGCTTTGAGCGACGCCATGGCCTTTGTGTCGCGATCTCCGGATCAGATCGTGAACGTCTACCCATCGGAGATCATTTGGGGTCAACAGGTGCTTCAGTGTCCAAATTGAAGTGTAGAAGAGCGGTTTAGGACTTAGGGTATATGACGTGGTATACGGTATACGCCTAACGCAGCAGAATAATAAAGACAAGAAATCCAACACTGGGGAAAGTTGAAAGGTCCACGTTCAGTGCTGCCTGCCACCTTTGCTCCTGGGCCTGAACTTGGTTTCCGTTTTTGAAAGCCAAGCCTAAACCAAAAGATGCAAGCAATGCCTGCAAGGATCGAAGAGCAGATGTTGCTGCCCAACATCAAGTTCATTGCAAAACTAGTCGCTGTGGATGCAGAGCTCTGCAGACGCCGGAGGCTAACACCAGAGCAGGTCTTGCGCTGAGCACAAAGACGTGTGCGTTCGCGCATGCGATGGCGTTGTCGTGTGCGGCGACAGCGAGCGACATGCGTTTTGACGCGAGCGAAACCTTAGGCTCATACACTTTCTTCCTTTTTAAACTTTACCATTCAATTTTCGGCACTTGTGCTCGTCTTGCTTTCAACGTGTCTTGTTCGTTGACATCCTCAGCATGACGAAGCTTCGGGCCCAAGGTCAGCCGAAAATTTTGTACATAGGGGGCTGGGTCGCTCTCGGGCTGTCGGCTCAATGGCTACTGCTGACCGCGTGAATGCTTCTTGCCCTGAGAGTGACGATGCCTCCCTTCCAGGCGATGATGATGACATGGTCGAGGTTCTCCTCGAACCGTTGCCACCCGCGCCGGAGCCTGTTGCGGTTGCCACTCTTCGCGATCTTCAGGACTTGCAGGTCCACGTAAGTGCCCAAGTGGCGCCAGTGGCAGATGATGTGACTGGCCTTATCTTCCAGGTCAGTGAGCTTCAAGCACAGGTGCGTACTTTGAAGACTGATGTTCTGTCTCGCCTTGATAGCCTGGCTGAGAGAATGACTGAGCTCGAGGAGGCGATGGCCGAAGTAGCCACTGCCATTGCCCGTCTTGCTGTCACAAGTGCGCTGCCTGTGCCTCACTCTGACAGCAGCCGCTAGGCCCTGCTTTCTTTCAGGGCCGTCGCTTTGGTGACATCTACCAGGGAGACTTGTCTCCATGGGCTGTCGATGACCGACGCAGTGGCACTTAGACTTTTGTGAGCTCTGCAGTCGCGTTGCATTTTGCATCAGCGCCTTCTTTGCAGATCTCCTGACATGCCAGCTGGCGATGCCCAGCCCTGATCGTGCATCACTCAGACTGTGTGCAAAACAGCATTCTTGCAGCGCGATCTCTTATTTCGGGCCTGCGGGTGTCTGCATTGTGCCAGTGCTGTGCTTTGCATTCCGCCAGTCAACTTCTGCGCATGTTCTTTGCACACGCCTTTGGTCTACAGTCGTAGGTCTGCCGAGCTAGTGGTGGTGCCTATGGGCATATGCAGCCAGGCCTCTCCGAAGCTTTTGGCCTGATCGATCGTATTCAGCGGTTACTTGCCATCTTTCGCTTGTGGATCCACGAAGCACGTGGTAGGTTGGACGTTGCATTTCTTGAAATTTCTTCTTTGAGAGTGCAGCTGCACCGGCTTGAAACTTCTCAAGCCGAGAGCCACAACATCCACTTGAACTTTGAAAGACGGTTTCTCGATCTTGACGCCGGCCTGGAGGATACACAGGAGCGTCAACGCTCCGAGCTTCTCCGGTTTCGCCTGCTGCTCCGAAGCCTCTACCTGTGGATTGCATTTACTTGCATTGGTGCACTTCAGCTTTTGCGCCTGCTGCTGGACTGAGTACCATGTCCTCTCATGCTTCAACCGGGGCAATGGATCGGGCCCTAACCCGGCGTGCGGTCTGGGTCCACGACAGTTTTGCAGTGCACCGGCCGCAAATCTCTTCTCGTGCTGCCGAGTTCGCTCATGGCATCGCTTTCGCCAGATTTTGTGAGGACATGCAGACACAGCAGGAGCCGCTCGCCCAGCAATTGGTCAGACAAGCCTGGGCTCACCATGACATCGACCACCCTGATGCTGCTTCCTTGACGCCTTCGGAATCTGGTGATATCGGTGACGAGCGAGACCCTCTAACCGTCTTCGCTGGTTTATCAGATGAACAGAAGGAGGCCCTGGCTGCTGGCTCCAGCTGGGATGCACCGACCCGAATCGTGCATCGCGCTCCCTCTGAGCCGCCGGCTACAGGTTCAGATCAGGGCCACGGTGATTGGTTGCGCGGCCTCAGTGGCCGTCTTGATGACGTTGAGAGTTTTTGCGGGTCAATCATTGACTCCCGGTTCTCTCGTAGTCTTCATGCTCGCTTACTTCGAGTGGAGCGTCTGCTGAACAACCCTGGGCCGTAGTGTGTTCGGATCATATCACATGTGCACTGGACCCCTGGTCCAACCCTGAAAAATCCGACTGTGCGCCTCTGCTCTTCGGTTTCAGTGCATGTCCCTGCATGCACTTCCACACATGCTGATCTGCGCGCCTTGCTTTCCGCCAATATTCTTAGCGGGGGATTCAAGTCCCATTGGCTTTGCTCGGTCGCCGCTCCCTTTCGAGGTCCGGATGTCTGCTTAAGTCTTCTTCTAGCTTTGCTCCGGATGTCTGCCATAAGTCTTCTTCTAGCTTTGCTTGGGCAGGTCAGATCTCTTGATGTAATGAGGTGGCCCATTTCTCAGCAACCCGGGCTGTTGAAATGTGCTCCTGTTAAGCTCTTGTTGCAGGTTGCTGTCGACATCGTGAGCTTCAGGCCAAACTCATCCTGGCAAGCCGGTGCCGGAGTGTGGCAAATCTTTTGGGAGGTCGATCCGTCTGGTGATCGACGTCGTGTACTTCAGGCTGCCTTTCTCCTGGCAAACTGGTGCTGGGATGTGACGAGACCAGTCTTAAAAAGGTCGGGTCCCCCTGGCTCCGGCGGCTCTCGCAGTCTGACTCTCAGCGGTTCCGCCCCCAGCAAACTGGGCTGGGAATCGGCATGACTGCTTTGTGGCAGGAGACAACTCTCCTGTGGAAACCGCTATCTCCTCAGCAACTGGTCTGAGCGAGTATCTGGTTCGACGTTCTGAATCTCAGCAAACAGGGGCTGGGAATCTTCGTCACCCCGTGGCTGTTGGCGTTCTCCTGCCCAGCCGTGAGCTCCTCAGCAACTGGGTTGAGTGAGTCACCTGGCGTGGCGGTCTCGCAGGTCTGAGACCCCAGTCCTCCAGACTGCCGCGTCGTGGGCTCCTCAGCAACTGGGTTGAGTGAGCACGTGGACTGGCGGTCTCGCAGGTCTGGGGCTCTGGTCCTCTGGGCCGCTTGATGGCTGTGGCACCAACCACGACATGCTTCGGCTTGTAGTGGCCGACTCAAGTTTCTTATCATGTCTTGTGCGACTTTCGTTGTAGCCTCTCAGGTCGGTGATCCATGCTTCGGCTCGTGATCTGCCTCGTGCTGGATGTCTGCCGTGAGCACCGGGACTTGTTAGCTCCAGCCATAACTCGGTTCAGTACCAAAATGTGTGTGCCTTCCCGATGCCCGGATTGCACTGTTTGCAACACCGCTTCCATTCGACAGCGGAGTTGCCAGCATCGTCTTGTTGTGCACAGGTTCCAGAGCTTAATTACCGAGTGTAGTCAACGGTGCTCACCCTAGCGACATGGACTCCTTGACTGATGAGCAAAGGGAGTACCTGGCCACACTGAATCGTCGTGGCCCGGCCAGGCTGCGCAATGCCAGCCGCTCTCGCAGCCGTGACCGCCGTGCAATCGCTTCTTCGACAGATGAGCGCTCCCGCCCTTGGCGTGCACCGAGCCCGCTGCTGGTCCACGGACCGCCTGCTCTTGCTGAACAGGTGCGGCTCTTGCAAAGTAGCATTGAGATCATTGAGCGTCGCCTGACAAACCTCAACATTGGTCAAACGCAGCTGCTCATGGTGCTTGGACACCACCCAGACTTTGGGGTTCCATTCGGGGCCATCGCCGAGTTTGTTGACACCATGAAGGCCACCGTTCAGGACATCAAGGCTTCGATCGAGGATCTTCGCGCTAATTCTGCAGAGCAGTGCATGCTTCTTAGCAGCCGCCTTGACCGTCTTGAGGAACTGGTTCAGGCTCGCACGTGACTGGATCGCCTGGTGCCGATTAGCTCTGTGTGACAAAACGTGCGTCTCACACCTGTGTAATGTCTAAGTGCCGGTAACATGCATTCTGCCTTTGCCTCGTTGCCTTATGGCCTGTTTTCTTCTCGAGATCGGGCCAATGGTGAACTTTCGTCGCCGATGGAGTTTGCAGGCATCTCGAGCCTCTGAGGATGCTCGATCCCGGAGTCCTTCCGTTCGCATTGCTGAAGCAGCAGAGGGGGCTGATTCTCTCATCGAGGCACATTCACCTCTTCTTTCGGAAGATGCTAGATCCTGGAGTCCTTCCTTTCTCAATGCTGCATTGGGGGCCGGTTCTCCCCTTGGAGATCTGGCCGACAGCGACCACGGCCTGGATCCGGCCCCCGCACGAAGCTCGGGATCCGATGGATGGGAACGTGTGGGTTCTGCACTGCCTCAGGACCCTGGCCCGGTCCTGAGTTCCGAAGTTCAGCGAGCCGTGGTTTTTCAACGTGATGTGTCTCTGCCGAAGCTTCCCTACGAACATGGCATTTGGGGCCTTGTGTTTGGATCTCCCGCATCCCTGCCCACCGCCCGTTTCCCTGCACCCGTTGGTCCCCGGCCTCAACCAATCCCCGCCCTCCCCGACCCATCCACGAATTCCCTCGAGCTATCTGCTGCAGCTCCCCCAGACATCAGCCTGGCCCGGATCAAAGCCGCCACTTTTCGTGTCACTGATGCGGCTCTTCGGGACCGTTGTTTGGTGCAGCTTAAGACTCTGTTGCTTCTTGACCCGTCGGCCACCAAGACCGGTATTCAGATGACTACGTGCTTCGGCAAAATTTTGGAACCTGACCGAGCCCTCTTGGTTCTTCAGGACACGTTGCGGCCCAAGGCCACCGGCACCATCAGCAAACGCACGGGCTCTCTCTGGCGCTTGGCTCACTACCTGGCCTCCGTGGACGGCCGCAGCCCCTTCATGGTTTCGGAGCCCCTGCTCTACGAGTATCTCTGCTCACTTCGTGAAGCTGACAGTGGTGCTACTTCTGGCGCGTCCGCTTTGGAGGCCTTACGCTTCGCTGACGGTTTGTTTCGCTTCCAGCGCATCTCTCTGCGTGAAGTGGACAGCGCCCGCATTCGTGGTGTGGCGCACGCCATGTATGTTCACAAACAAAAGCGCCAGCAAGCCCCTGCCTTGACTGTTCGTGCCATCCGCTTCCTGATGGCATGGTGCTGCGACCCGTCCCGGCCTCTACATACACGCATTATCTCTGGCCATCTTCTTGCGTGCATCTTTGCAGTCGCACGCTGGTCTGATTTGCGCTTCCTTGCCTTCTTCCGGGTGCTCTCTGACGACGAGTTCAGCATCTTCGAGTCTGCGACTTCCCAGCACAAAACCGCACACTCCAAGGAGGCCCAGGTCGAGCTCCTCCCATTCATCGGCTTAGGTCAATGGCCGGGCTATGAGTCCTGGGCTGCGTGTCTTGCGACTCTTCGAGCCGAGTCTGACCTCTCGCAAGGCCTGCCTTCCTGGAACGAGCGCGAGCAGAAGTGGGCTCTCGGTGATCCCATGACCACTTCCGAGGCCACTGGATGGTTGCGAGAGATCCTCTCTCATGAGCTTGACCCCACCGATGTGCGGGCACTTCGTGCCCACTCCTGCAAAACTACCTTATTGGCCTGGGCTGGCATGAGCCCTCTCTTCACTCGTGAGGAACGCACATTGCTTGGACATCACATTGAGGCTTCAACTCGGTCGGCAACTACATACGACCGCCAGGCCATCATTCGTCTTCAGGCCAAGGTCTGGCACTTGCTGATTTCCATCGACTCCGGAGAGTTAAGTCCTGATGCTGACGCTCTTGGCCGACTGCGTTCCATGGTGCAGGTGCATGCACCCCGTCCAGCTTCTGCTCCGACCTCCGCGGAACCTACATCTAGCTCTTCTTCCGATGATGAACCTGCCGGTCTTCCTGCACCGCTACATCGAGATCGAGTTCCCCTGCCAGCTGCCGCCTACGAGTACGCCTGGCTTGTGCATTCTGTGAGCGGTATTGTCCATGTGCAGTCCCCTCACTCACCTGAGCGTCTGATGTGCGGTCGCTCCATTTCATGCAATTTTGAGCCTGTTTCCCCGGCTGACCTTGATGTTGAGCAGACTGCATTTTGTGGCCAGTGCAGCGCCTCACGTGTGCTGTCCGCCGCTGCATGACAGTGCCTTGCCGAGAAAATCGCTTTGTGCTTGCCTTGCCTAGCCTTCGCATTTTGCCTCTGCCTCAACTTGTGGTCTGTGCCCTCACCAGTTACGGCTCACCGCGGCAATTCAGACTGCGCCATGGCCTTGGATTCTTCTGCTACGTTCGAGGCTCGCTGCCTCGA
This sequence comes from Symbiodinium sp. CCMP2592, assembly GCA_905221615.1. Lineage (NCBI taxonomy): Eukaryota > Dinophyceae > Suessiales > Symbiodiniaceae > Symbiodinium > Symbiodinium sp. CCMP2592. Next base: position 307,070 of record CAJNDT010004835.1, read on the forward strand.
GCTTGGATTGGCCGCGAGCTTTGTGCAAGAGCTGCATACTGGGGGCATTGACACGTATGCCTCTCTTGCCTTCTGTCAGCCACACCAGGCTAACAGTGGAATCGATGATGTTGCTCTTATGCGTCACGTGGGCTCGCTCGTCTCTACGGCTCTCTCGGCTCACCAGACCACTGCATTGCGACGCCTTGCGTTTGAGGCGCAGGCTCTGGCTCTTCAAGATCTGCGCAGCAAGCTTGAACGTACCTCCGATTCCGAGCCGAAAGTTCTTCCCTTACAGGAAAAACTCGAGCGCAGCTCTCGACTACAGAATCGGCTCGTCGGGGTCACCTTCACTGATCACAATCAGCCTGCGCATGCCCTGGTGGATAAGGCATCTCAGCAGTTCGATGAGGGCGTCCTTCAATACCTGCAGCTCAACAAATGCATCAGCCGTTACCAAGAGGCCCTTGCTGAACGCTCTTCTGCCTCTCTGCGCTTCGGCTCGGATGGTGCCATCAAGGTGTCGCGGGAGTCCGCGGGTGGCGAGTGTGACATCTCCACCGCCCACCTCCTTCGTGCCGCTTTTCAGCGGCGAGCTATGGCTTACGATATCGCGGGTGTTGCCACCTACGAAGCTCTGGATGCCTGGGCCCAGAATCTCTTTGATCGCCTTGCGACTCCTGTGCCGTCCAGTCGTTACTCTCCTATCGGCCTCGAGCAGATTTTGGCTGCCGACAAGGCCCTTTGGGTTCGCCTGTCTCAGCTCAGTCGTGGACTTCTGGGCCGCAGTGACGCCGCCACAGGCGCCTTGCTGGTTGACAATTTGATTCTGGATTTGAGCAACCACCCCGAGGTCGTCTGGCATTTCCTCCCACTGGCGAATGCTTCTCACGCCCCGCCTCCCAAGCCTCATGCTGCACATCCTGCCCGCAAGCGCAAGCGAAGCCAGAGGCGTGCCTCCTCTGCTCCACCTGTGCCTACTGCGACACCGGGTCGCACCCCTGCAAAGGGCCCAGGCAAAGGCTCCGGCGCCGGTTCTCGCATCCAGGTGCCTGATGGCTGCACCATTCGCTTCTCCAAAGGTCCCATCTGCATGAAGTTCAACCTGGGGACCTGCCGCGCTTCTCATGTGAAGCCTGGTGCTCGCTGCAGCAACGGCTACCACGTGTGCTGGAAGATCGGATGCCACCGCCATAAGCCAGCCTGCGAGTGCAGCCACTCGTGACTACACGAGCCTTTGCAGACCGGCGATTTTGTCTCGCCGCCCCACGCCGGTCACCCTGCTGAACAATTTGCGGCCCGCTTTACCGACTCTGTTATGACTGCCGAGCAAGCCTATCAGCTTTTTGAGCTTTTACCCGCTGAGGCTCCGGCTCGTGCTGCATCTCTGCTGCCTCAGTCAAAATCTTTTACCACTGGAGCCTTTGCATACTCCAGCGGACCCGGCTTGCGTCGCCACACCCGTGTTTTCCCTTTGGCGACTAAGGCCCTTGCCGATTTTGTGCGAGCTACCTGTCCCACGCACTCTTTCTCCAGCATCGCTATCTTCCGCGATTTGACTGCTCCCCTGCATTTGGATGCCCTCAACCAGCCGTCCCAACCCAACCTGCTCATCCCTCTCACGGCCTTTTCAGGTGGAGGCGTGTGGTATGAGTCCCCCTCCGGCACTTCTCATCGCCTCTTGGACGGTGTTGTGACGCCTGGTTGTGTGCTTGACGTGGCCTCCGGGCCCGTCTTCCTTCCTGCTGCCGAGGCGCGTCACCAGACACTCCCTTGGGAGGGCACTCGCTGCGTCCTCGTTGCCTTCACTTCCCTCGACGCGCACACCCTGTGCCCCGCCGATCTCGACACTCTGAGCCGCGCCGGCTTCTCTTGTGACTCCCCTGGCAAACCAACCGCTGCGCCCCCTATCCCGCACACTAGCCTGCGACCAATGGCGGTCGAACTTTGTGCCGGCTCGGCCTCCCTGTCGGCCGCTCTTCGCGCTGCGGGCTTCGCCACCCTGGCGGTCGACCACCACTGGAATACGCATACTCCGCAGCACTCCATCTGCCAGCTGGATCTCAGCTGCCCCCAGCAACAAGCTCTCTTGCTCCGATGGATGCGATCGCAGCCGCTTGCACATGTGCACCTCGGCCTCCCCTGTGGCACCTGTTCGCGAGCCCGCGAACGTGCTCTGCCTCACAGTGTGCCTGGGCCCGCCCCGCGGCCTTTGCGTAATAAGCTCCACCCCCTAGGCCTCCCTAACCTCACCCCTGCCGAGCACCGCCGCGTCGGCCAAGCCAATGCCGTCTACTGGTTCGCCTTGGACGTCTTGGACCTTGCCTCCAGCATGGGTGCCACCGTCAGCATCGAGAACCCTTCTCGATCCTGGCTCTGGTCAGCGCTACGTGTCATGGCCGAGGAATCCCAGCGTGTGCATCTCCTTGCCCAGCTCGAAGAATGCATCTTTGACTCTTGCATGCACGGCGGCCGCCGCAAGAAGAGCACCCAGATCTTAGGATCCCCCGGCCTCTTCAGCAGCCTCCGGGCCTCTTGCGACTCTTCACACACCCATGCGCCGTGGACCATTGACCCCACGAGCCGCGGTCCGCGCTTCGCCACTGCCGAGGAGGCACAGTACCCTCGTTTGCTTTGCTTGCGCATGGCGCAGGCTTTGGCCGCGCGTCACCAGCTCCCCGAGCCTGTGCCTACTGCTTCCGCCAGTCTATCTCAGAGCGTCCGCCGCGGCCCTCGCCCGCTCATCCCCGAGTTCTACGAGTGTGCCCGGGTGCCTGCAGCATCCACTCTGCAGCCCCACGAGCGCGTGCTGTCTTCTTTGCCATCGGGGGTACCAATCTCCCAAGACAGCATTCCTGAGTCTTCTTCCACTGCATGCGTTAACATCGGCCGACAGTGGAACCCTCAAGACTACTTGAATTTAGCCAAGCAGACTGAACATCCGAGGAACCCTGGCCAAGTTCTCCCACCGGTGCTGAAAGATGCCGTGGACACGGTGTTGTCAACCGACCCGGTCGACACGGCAAAACGGCGTCTGCAGGCCGTGATAACCATCAAGCAGCTGGCCAAAGAGCTTGAAGGGAAAGAAGACGAGTTCAAATCGTCCCTGGACCCGGACGTGGCAAGTATCCTTAGTCCCAAGAAACTTTGCCTCTGGAAGGCCCTCCTCAGGGCTTCCGACTTCGATGATTGCGGGATCGTCGACTTGATGGCTAGAGGCATTCCTCTTGTTGGGACGCATGGGCCCGTCCCCAATCTAGAACCCGGAGGAGAGCCTGCCTCGGACTCGCCGGACAACCTCCTTGCGTCGGCTCCTCTCAGGCGTGAAGCCATGATTCAGTCTCGCAAGATCCCCAGCGACCAGCATCAGAACGACCTTGTCTCAGCCTCCATGGAAGAGGTCAGCAGAGGCGATCTGAAAGGCCCCCTTACGGAGGACGATGCACACCAGCACTTCGGCTCCGAGCATTGGCTACTCAACCCCAGGTTCCCGATTTACCAGGGAGTTAGTCTTAAGCTTAGGGTTATAGACGACGCCAAGGCATCGGGTTTAAACTCTGCCTTCTCCCCGTCGTACAAAGTCAAGCTGATGGACATTGACGTCTTGGCCTGCCTAGTGGCCCACGTGGCCTCAAGTCTGCACCTGGGGCATTGTGACGGGAACCCAGTACACCATCTTGTGGCCTCGTCAGAGTGGGAAGGGGGCACGCTTGACTTGACCCGAGCATACAAGCAGGTACCGATTGACCCAGCCTCGAGGCCCTTCTGTGTCGTTGGCTTCCCGACCTCAGATGGGTGGCAGTACTACAGGTCGGACGTGCTTCCATTTGGCTCCAACGCCTCGGTGTACGCGTTCCTGAGGATCTCGCGTGCGTTGCACCATGTGCTGGTCAAGTTCCTTGCTGCACTTACCACAGTATTCTACGACGACTTCCCCATCGTAGAACCGGCCATGGGAGCTCCGGTCCTGAAATCTGCGGTATCGGCCGTCCTCGACTGCTTGGGATGGGCCCATTCCAAAGACGGCGACAAAGCCCTGCAATTCGCCGGCTCGTTCGTCGCTCTCGGGGTCTTGGTGGATCTGAGAGGGATTCGGTCCGCCAAATTCCGCCTATCGAACAAGCCAGGCAGAATCGACAAGCTAGTCGAGATGATCCAGCAGTTCAGCGACGAGGGGCGCGTCGACTCTGGGCGGCTTTCGATTCTGCAAGGTCATTTGAACTTCGCTGCCGGGTTCTACATGGCCAAGGGACTACGCTTCCTTTCCAAGGAATTTGCCAAGTTGTTGGAGGGGCGTCGCTCCACATCTGAGATCAGAGCCCTGTGCAGGCTTGCCATAGCTCTTCTTCGGGGGACCCCCGAGCGCGAGTTTGACTTGGCCGTCACTGGGCAGCCCGTCGTCATTTTCACTGACGGGTCCTGGGAAGGAGGCAGAGCAGGCGCCGGCGGAGTCGTCTTCGACCCAGCCACAGAAGCCACCCAAGTCTTCGAACTGGAAGTTCCGGGTGAGCTTCTTGCGGCATGGCAACAGCAGGTTGGCACTCAGCTCATCTGCCAGATTGAAGCTTACGCTGCAATATCTGCTAGATACCTCCTCCGGCACGTCATCCGAGATCGCCTTGCGGTCATGTGGATCGACAACGAACCAGCGAGGGTAGCTCTCTCCAAGGGGACCGCGGACTCCGAGTCTCTGAGAGCCATGGCCAGGGTCATGCAGTCCATCGAGATCTCTCATCCTTCAGTGCTGTGGTACGAGAGAGTCTGCTCCTTCAGCAACCCTGCGGACATGCCGTCCAGGGGGGATGCAGAGGCTGCAGCCCGCCTCTTTGGCGGCAGAGTCGTTGACCTCGGCTCGGATGGACCCGTCAGGGATGCGATCCTCCTTGCTGTGAGAGATCCCTACGCCAACCTGGTGGTGTAAGGGCGAGGGCAGACGTGCTTCCAAACAGGGGACATCATCCGCACGTCGATCGCCCCAGCAGTCAAAACATCAGTCCGAGGGAAGCTTACGCGCGAGTGACCGGCTGTGTTGACCTCTTAACTTCGCAAACATATTTGATTGGAGAAACACATATCTTCATTTATATTACATATATTTGGATTCGGCCAAATACTCGGCCAAATACCTTTGAGTGTGAGCCGACGGTTTTCGTCGCAAGCGACGTGTGCGTTCGCGCATGCGATGGCGTTGTCGTGTGCGGCGACAGCGAGCGACATGCGTTTTGACGCGAGCGAAACCTTAGGCTCATACACTTTCTTCCTTTTTAAACTTTACCATTCAATTTTCGGCACTTGTGCTCGTCTTGCTTTCAACGTGTCTTGTTCGTTGACATCCTCAGCATGACGAAGCTTCGGGCCCAAGGTCAGCCGAAAATTTTGTACACCCGCCCACCACAGCCCTCGGTCCTGTCGTCATAACCTGGCTATGACCCGTGCCCTGGTAGCACGAGCTTTTTCACCTAGGCCAACTGGGTGCCTAGCCCATCCGTCGACATCATCCGCACGTCGATCGCCCCAGCAGTCAAAACATCAGTCCGAGGGAAGCTTACGCGCGAGTGACCGGCTGTGTTGACCTCTTAACTTCGCAAACATATTTGATTGGAGAAACACATATCTTCATTTATATTACATATATTTGGATTCGGCCAAATACTCGGCCAAATACCTTTGAGTGTGAGCCGACGGTTTTCGTCGCAAGCGACAGTGAATTTCGTGTCGAGCAGTGAGCAGGGGTCCCAAGCACCGCAAACCCACAAAATCTGGAAACAAAAAAACGTTTAACTTTAAAGCCTTACCGCCTAAATCCAAGTTCCCGACGAGGGGTGTGAATGTGGAAGCGATTTTCAGGCCTGGTCGTCCTAAGACTTATGCGCGGGGCAGAATTTCAGCTCCTGCCAAGGTTGTTGCAAGCAAAAAGCTGGCTTCTCAGTTCCTATGTGCTGGAGACGTGCAGCTGGAGGCGAGGGGTCTGTGATTGCATTTTCATGCTCTCCATGTGGGTTTGATGCATGTTGTGGATCCGCCTTGTGCAAGAAGGACCCAGTCCTTGCCAAAGTACAGCACTTCTCCCTAGCAAGTGTTGATGTGTCGTGTTGACAACCCAGGTGACAACTCGAGCCCAGGCGACTACGATGTCCTGTGATCCGTGCTGTTGGACCCGGGTACACGGAGTTGACAAAGGCAGTGTGGTGATTGCCCTCGTGGTAATGAACAACGTCATGGGCCAGGAGTTCTGGGCCTTGAAGGGTATGGCGACCATCGGCGTAACAGGCACAAGCGAAGCTGAGGAGGCCTTCCTGGCATATCTCGGTGAGGTGAACGAGAAGGTGCTGGATTGGAAGAGCTTTTTTCAGAAATCTGGCGTGCAGCGTGGAGTCAACATAATCCATCGCTTCAGGGAGCGGCTATTGGGCATCGACGAGGGCTTTTCCAAGTGGGGCAAGGAGCAGCTTGACAATATGAGGTCACAACAACCAGCAGAAGATAACGTTTCTTGGCCTCCGTCCTTGCAGTGCCCTGTGCCGAATCATCCTCTTCAGGCAACGCCCATTTTCGAGCGCACAGATGCAAGCTTGCAGAATCTTTGCAGGGATTTCAGATCCATGACGCAGGAAGCCTTCGTGCAGCATTGCGTTGAGGTTGACCAGGCCTTGCAAGAATGTAGGCGATCATTCTCAGCCTTTAAGACGGTGCAAGGCATGAGCAGGCTGCCTCAGGCGTCAGAAGTAGAGCGTTCACGCAGAAGGCTGTGGGATGCCGTTGCCAATCTTCTGGAGTTCAGGGCCGAGGAGGTTCTGGCCAACACGGCCTCGCAAGCCACCACAGCTTCCGCTGGCTTTCCTCCCACTCTTCTGCATCAGCTCAAGCCGTTCGCTGTGCCTTACGATGCACCTGGCCTGCACCAGGCCACAAAACTAGTCAACGCCGTGTTGCGGGAGGCACGTAGACTCCAGGAGGCTAAGAGGCGAGCAGACTGGCAGAGTGATGTGACTGGGGTCCACGAGATGCTGGATTCCCTGTACAGCTTGACTGGGCAGGAGTCAACTCTGACACGATCCCGATTTCTGCGGGCACGCTATCCGGAAAATTTCCTGCGAGCAGACTGGCCGAGTGATGCAGTTTGGGTCCACGAGATGCTGGATTCCCCGTACAGCCTGACCGTGCAGGAGCCAATTCTGCCACGATCACCCTTGCTGAGGGCAAACTACCCTGAGAAATCTTTGTTCCTGCGAGCAAACTGGCCGAGTGATGCACCAGGAGCTGTTCCTTGGCCTCCCATTATCCAGCAAGCTGTGAGTCGTGCAGATTCAAGCACGCAGGATCTTTGCAGGGATCTGAAGGCCGTAATGCCGGAAGAAGCCTTCGCGCAGCATTGCATGAAGGTAGACCGGGCCTTGCAAGAATGTAGGCGATCATTCTCAGCCTTCAACACGGTGCCAGGCATGAGCAGGCTGCCCGAGGCGTCGGAAGTCGTAGAGCTTTCAAGCAGAAGGCTGTGGGAGGACGTTTCCAGAAGACTGGAGCTCAAGTCCGAGGAGGTTCTAGCAAGCATGCATGACCTCTGCAGGGATCTGAAATCCATCATGGCGGAGGAAGCCTTCCGGCAGCATTGCCTTGATGTTGACCCTGCATGAATGTAGGCATGTATTGTCAAAGGTTCTGTAACGGTTCTCCTCTGTGGTTATTTTGAATTACAGGCCTTCTTTGCTCATGAGAGTTGTTGAAGGGTTGTAAGAGTTCTGTAAGGGCTCTCTAAAATGGCCATTTGAAACTGTGGGCCCCTTTCTGGTGCCCTGAAGCAGAAGTAGAGTCTTTCTTTGGGGGGTTGAATTGGGCTATTCCTGAAACAGCGTCCGACAGGAGAGCAGTGACCTGCACGGAACGATCTGCCGGGACCTGTGTGGCTGCACTCCTCTCAAGTTTCTAGGGATGGCTGTCTTAGGAGACGTAGCCTTTTTGAGCTGTAGCACAGCCGATGGCCATGTTGCTGTGACGGGCTGGATTGTGGAGCTGCCGGGGACAGACGCCGTAGTTGGTACCATTGCAGATTCCGTGAAGACCTTAGAGCATAAGCTGCAGTGCAAGGAGGGTGGACATTCCTTGGGATTCGTGAGGGCTCCCATTTCGGCTTTGGTTCTTGATAGGCCGAAGGATTGGACAGGACCTCGCTTGAGTGACGTGCCGGGTTGGCGGATCATTGAAGCGGGATGGAAGAAGCTGAGTGCCTCCGACCTGACCAGCAGCGAAGCCGAACAGCCGAGAAGACGATCAGAGGAAGTAGCCAGCGGATCGGGAAATGTGGCACAGGGTTCTTCTGCCAGGAAGTCCAAGCTGACCCCTCACTTGAAGGGATTGGCCACTCTGTTTGGAGAGGAGAGCGATGGATCGGAGGAAGACGAGGAGGCCGAGGACGACGAGTTGGGAAAGGTTCCCCTTCAGAAGGGTTTTCTTCCGCCAGGTGGCAGCGCCCGGAAGGCGAAAAAGGCCGAGGCTCGGGGATCAGAGGAGGCCTTCGACGTGAAGAAGATGATGGCCAAGGCGGTTGCAAGTGGTGCGGACCCGGCCAGTCTGTTACCCATGATGCTCATGGCCCAGATGTTGGAGAAGGACAAGAAGGGGCGACGGTCTCGAAAAAGGTCCGAGGCCCTCCTTGGTGGCTCTTCCTCCGACGAGTCCGGAAGCGAAGAGGATGGCTTGGATCCCAAGGGAATGAAGGCCGTTCATACTTTGCACCGCTTCCACGAGCAGATCTTGAAAAAGCCGAGGCGGGTGATCGCGGCTTTCGAGAAGGAGGTCGTGGAGGAGCTGGGAGTGGTACCAGGGCAGAGCTGGACACTTCGGGATTACGTGAAGAGGCAAAGCTGGGGCCGCTACAAAGGACTATTCAGGTGCGCCATGATGGACGTGGCGACTTACGAATTGATCCGCAATGGTCGCCCCGAAGCGGCCGCAGCTCAGACAATCCAGAACTTGAAGGCGAAGATGCAGGCGGTCATCGAGCAGGGCGACTGGACGACGGCATGGCTATTGACTGGATTGGTCGACCCGGTCCAGAAGAAGGAGTGGGCCGGCAACAAGCAGGAGATGACCATTGTCTCGGGGTACGTCGATGCCATGGCTCGGCTCAAAAAGAAGGTTCGCGAAGCTCACGGAAAAGAAGGCGACGACGAGGACGAGCCCGGACAGGGTTCTTCTCGGAAGTGACGGTCCCTGGAAATCTGCATGCTGGGCTAGGCTGTCTTAGGCACCCGGCCCTTTTAGGACGGAATTCTGATTTTATGAAGTATCTTACTTGGTTCGAAGGCGCCCAAGGTTCTTTGCTGGAGCGGTCTGGCGATTCAATATCACTTTTTCCGTGTGCGCTGCCCTACCCGGAGACCCTCTCGGCGGCGGGTGTGAAGGGTGAGGATGAGGCCAGAGTGTGGTGGGCCAAGTCGTTGATGAACAGCTTCGTCGCTTGGTCTAACTTTGTGGTTCTGGGTTGTCCTCGTTGGGGTGGTAGCGCATACGAGCCACGAGTGGCCTATCGGAGTTGCACGGAGGCGCGGGCCTTCGCCGACAGGTTGCTTGGTGAGGTGGAGGAATTTGCTGCCTCGGACTTGGTTTTGGGTCGTCTTGCTTGTGAAGGTAAGAGGGCGACTGTAGAGGATCTCCTCGCGCAAGTCCAGGAAAGTGCAGGTGCAAGCTACTTTGATGGTGTTCAGGCCCCCGCCTCGACATCGTCGCCCGCCTTGGCCGTGACGGCTGACCGCATCGCGGTGCCCAACTCAGCGGGAGGTGTTGATCCAGGAGACTGGCTACCAGAGGATAGAGCAGCTGTTTTCCGGGACCTTGAGTCGATTCGGTTGCCCGAGCATCTTTGGGACGAAGCTCCCCTTGCCTGTCATCGGGTGCCCCAGGCCGAGGAGGCTGATTTGGCTCGAAAGCTGCTCGAGACGAAGATGGCTGTGCTGGTCCCAGAAGACGCTTTGCCTCGTCGTCGTGATGGTCGGATGTTGGTAGGTGGTTTGTTTGCCGTGGCGAAGAATGAGCATGAAGACAGACTAATATATGACCGCCGCCCCGAGAACTCCACTATGCCTTATTTGGACTGGGCTACTCTACCTAGCGCGGCATGCTTCACTCGTCTTCTTTTGCAACCAAACCAATACCTTCGCGGCTCAGGTGATGATCTGCGGAACTTCTACTACAACCTGCGACTTCCTGAAGGCTGGGAGAGGTTTAATCCTGTTGGCCGCAGGGTTGATGCTCGTGTCGTAGAAGAACAAGGGCTTGATCCTCGCATTCACCATCGCCTATGTCTTCGGGTATTGGGAATGGGTGATCGCAACGGGTGTGCAATCGCGCAGGCGACGCACGAGGGGATCCTACGGAAACACGGTGGGTTGGACCCTGAGACAACCTTGCGCTATGGTCAGAGTGCTCCTCGTGGGGATTTGTGGCAGGGGGTTTATCTAGATGACTTGCTCGTTGTGCAGCGCATGACCGTTGGAGCCGCAGTCCCGCTCGATGGCACGTTCGACCCGCCTGAGGCTTCGGCTGAAGATGCGGACATGCAGGAGGTGTCGAAGGCAGAGGGTGCTTATGATGCCGCGGGGTTGCAGAGGGCTTTGCACAAATCGTTTCGTGCGTTGACGAAGTTCAAGGCTTGGGGTGCCGAGATTGACGGTGTCCAAGGCACGATCGCTTCACCGTTGTCGGTGCGCCAGCAAGTGTGGAGGTTGTTGGAGCGTCTTGTTGCGACAGGCTGGGCTACGAAGGAGATCATGCAGAAGGTGCTCGGTTTCCTGGCTTTCGCTTTTCAGTTTAGGCGAGAGTTGTTCTGCTTGCACCACAGGGTTTACAATTTTGTGGCGAAGCTGCCCGAGAAGAAGTGGTGCCGACTCCCGAATCACATCGTTGACGAGCTCCGGAGTGTTGCCTTGCATCTCCCTTTTGCCAGGTGGAATATGCGTCGAAGTTTGCATCCTTCGGTGCTGGCTACTGATGCGACTCCTACCTCAGGGGGCGCTGTGAGGGCCCGAGTTGCTCCAGAGCTGAACGAGGAGTTGTGGCGCCGGTCTGAAATAAGGGGGGCTCCAGTACGGCTAGATCGTGCGGAGGCTTTTACGTGGAAGGCGGAGGAGCCGATCGCGGTGTCCACTTTTGCCAGTGCGATTTCGGAGTGTTTGCAATGGACGGTGACTGCTTCTTATTCTTTCCGCAGTACCAGTCACATAAACTTGCAGGAGGGTCGAGCACTTCGTCGGGAAATTGCTCGTATGGCCAGCGCCCTACGGAACGCCGGCCATGTGCAGGTGTGCCTCAATGACAGCCGCGTGATCGTGGGAGCGGTTGCCAAGGGGCGCTCAAGCTCCTACAAGTTGAATGGTTTGCTAAGGGCTCAGCTTCCGTATCTCATCTTCGCCGACATAGTGTTGGCGCTCCTGTGGGTGGAAACCGAGTCCAACTTGGGCGACCACCCATCCCGCTTCAGGTCGCTGCCGCCTCCAAAGCCTCCGCCTCGCTGGATGTCACGTTTTGGGGTTAGGCGCTTAAGGGCAGGAAGTGGTGTGCAGATTTTCGGTTCAGAGTACTTCACGGAAGCCCATCGTGACAAAGGTCTGATGATGTGGGACCCGGTTGATGTCGGGCACGAGGCAAGCCTACTCCGGACAACACTAGGCTGGCATTCTTGGGTTGCCGAAGCCATCGAGGAGGGGGTGATCACGTGGTTGTGGTTGGCTCCTCCTAAGGGTTGTGGTCCTCGGATTTGGAGTGAGGTGCTAGGTCTGGCGGCAATCATGCTTGAAGGTAATGGCTACGTGTTCATCGAGCACCCGCGGAAAGGGGGGGCACTTCGAGGCCGGGATACGCAGCTTTTCATGTCGAAGCACGAGGGGATCCGCAGATATATTGTCGATTGGAACCTTTATGTCGACCCGGGAAGCCGTGAGGAGGGGGAACTCGAGCAGTCTGTTGTGTTGTCCAATGCGCCGTGGTTGAGTTCAGTAAGCCCGCAGTGTCCGTGCCAACACGCACCGAATCCTCAGCCCCGAAATGGTGCCTTGGTGACCTACCCAAAAGTCTTTTGCGATCTCCTTGCCGATGCCGCCCTCTCGTGGAACCCGTCCTGGGCGTCTGCGTGACACTACCTTGACTCCGGAATATCGGCGCCATCTCCGGGAAGCAGGGTGCTGGATGCTTGGTCTGGTAGTCTTGGTGGGGGGATGTATTACAAAGAAGTCATCGTCAAGGTATGTGGATGCGTGGTTGGAGCGAGCGGTTGAGGCGGCTTTCCAAGGTGGTGAAAAGTTGTACTGGGCTACCCTGGCAGTGCTGAGCATTCAAAAGGAGCTTCGATTGTCCGGGCCTTTGTTGAGGAACACCTGGTCAAACCTTCGAGCGTGGCGGATGTTGCAACCAATCAAGCCGCGGGTGCCAATGACCCATTATGTGATGCAATGTGTCCTTGTCGTCTGCCTCGCCTTTGCGAATCAATCCAGCGGTTCGGCGAAAGCGGAATGGTTTTCAACTATGTTGGGGATCTGGCTAGCGTTTGCGGGAATGCTCCGGCCTGGCGAGGTAGATAACCTCAAATTCTCCGACTTTTGTTTTCCAGAAGTGGCAGAGCTTTGTGAGAATGTGGGGCTGGTCGTAAACATACGTCAAGCTAAGACGCGGAGAGTATGGGCGAACCAGTTCATCCTCATACATGATCGGGCTCTGGTGTCCTGGTTGCGATGGTGGGCGCAGGATCAAAAACCTTCGCTTCGCTTCTTGCAGGTGGGACGCCGGAAGTGGTCGGAGCGACTACGTGAGGCCCTCAATGCTTTGGATTTGGAGACCTGTCATTTGACGCTAGGGTCACTGCGGGGAGGCGGCGCCTGCCACCACTTTCGCACACAACAAAACCTAGGCCTCTTGCAGTTTGCGGGGCGATGGCGGAGGACGGAAACATTACGGCATTATTTGCAAGATGCCCTGGCCATTCACACGTTGGCCCAGGCTCCCGGCTCTGCTAAGGACAAGCTTGCTGAAGTGTATGATTACTGCGGCTATTTGGGCTCTCCGCCTCCTAAGCCTCGTCGCACTGTCGTGGGTTAGATGTCTCGCTTATCGCGGGCTCTTCGGGAACTTGCGGCTGCACTTGAAGAAGCAGAACAGGACGGTCCGAGCTCTCCTTCGTCGTCGTCCACCAGGACCGCTGGAGCTACCTCGTCGTGGTCTCGGGTGTCGTTGCCTGGGCGCAGTGAAGCAGCACTTGGTGAGCTCAACGGGCGCGTCTCGCGCGACTCAGTCCGCAGTGACCGAGAAACCGCTACGCCTCCGGTGTGTGGGTCTTCAGTAGCTTACCGACGGGACCTCCGGCACTACATAGTGTTGGAGTCGCCGGAGCGACCGCACCTGCTCGGCCATTGGTCTGGGCCGGGCGCAGACACATGGAAGATGATCGAAAGGCAGCTCCCTCAAGGCCAACTCTCAGGCTCTCGTACCCGCCTCAGGCGAGTGCAGAGCAAAGACGAAGCGCTGAAGCTGTGGAAGTCCGTTTACCCCGACGTTCAGATGCCAGAGCACCGCCCAATTCCAATGTAAGGCGTCGTGAGGGAGCGGGGGAGGCTGAGGAAGCGACAGAAGGCACCGCTTCTGCTGCAGCTGAGGCGCTGCAGTCGCTGGCTGGGCAAATCAAGCAGCCTTTGGATGGCGGCTTGACGGCAACACAAGTGTTGGAGGACCCGCAGGCGCGGGCAGCGGCTGCCAGGTGGCGTGCGGGAAGCAGTGCTCGCCGTTTAACGGCCGTCCTAGCCCGGGCGAGGCAAGGCCTACAAGCCTGGGTGAATGGGCCAACTCGTGAGTTGAGCGGGGGGCCGCCTGCCCCTGTCCGGCCTCGCCCACTTCGCCCTGCTTCGCGCGACGGCACACCTGCAGAACCAACCTCGTGGCGAGCCTGGTTGCCGCGACTTAGTGTGTGGACGGTCTTGCTGCTGGTGTGTGTCTTGGTGTTCCCTCGCATCATCGCCAAGTTCGCCACTTTGATCCTCAGACTGTTGGGCAAGGCCATGTTTAGCCTCATGTCGAATCTGATCCAGGAACTCCTGTCTCAGACTTTGCAGGCAGCGACTGAGATGGAGGATCAGGTCGTGGAGTACCTGAACCTTTACCTCGGTGGCGACAGCAAACCTGTGGCGTCGCTGCCGCAGTCTGACGCTGTGGCCACACCTCCTGCGCAGCAGCAGGTGGTGGTCGCCCACCCGACCCGCCCGGTCGACTTGCTGATGCTCCTGCTCCTAACCTTCGCCAGCAGCAGGTGGGGGGGGGTGGGGGGGAAGCCAGGATCTAACTATGAGCTGTTCATCGCTGGTGCCCACGTGTTTCCCGAGGGAGGCATCCTTGAAGGTGGCTTCGGGATCCAGTCTGAAGGGCCCCAGGCGATTGAGTGTGGTGCCTTTTTGGCCAAGAAGGCGGCTTTTGTTTGAGGTGGCTGTTGCTAGCTGAAGCCTACCATCAGCCTTTTGACTTCTTATCAACTCGATTGGCGCAGCTCCAAGTAAAAAGTGCGTCTGAGAGGGCCGTCTACAGACAGGCAGGGCAGCTTGGTTGCAGGAATGAATTGGGCTATTCCTGAAACAGCGTCCGACAGGAGAGCAGTGACCTGCACGGAACGATCTGCCGGGACCTGTGTGGCTGCACTCCTCTCAAGTTTCTCCTCCACCATCCCCACCGCCAAAGCCAGGATCTAACTATGAGCTGTTCATCGCTGGTGCCCACGTGTTTCCCGAGGGAGGCATCCTTGAAGGTGGCTTCGGGATCCAGTCTGAAGGGCCCCAGGCGATTGAGTGTGGTGCCTTTTTGGCCAAGAAGGCGGCTTTTGTTTGAGGTGGCTGTTGCTAGCTGAAGCCTACCATCAGCCTTTTGACTTCTTATCAACTCGATTGGCGCAGCTCCAAGTAAAAAGTGCGTCTGAGAGGGCCGTCTACAGACAGGCAGGGCAGCTTGGTTGCAGGAATTAGGGTTTGAGGTTTAGGGTCTTCCTTGGACCACTACTTGGCACGCGAAGCAGATGGTTTATGTCGAACTGGCTTCATTCGTCTATTAGAAGGCCAGCTCATGCCTGCCGTGGCAGTCACAAGGTATCCTTTTCCAAGGGTGAGTGTCAATTGTTATCCCGGAAAGAGAGTTGAAATCAGAAATCATGTCTAGTCTCCAGACTCTAGACTCTACACAGAAGATACTGGCAACTACCCCATCGCGTGTTTGTCTTTGCAAAGGAGTTGCTCCAAGCATTCCGTGCACGAGAAGGCCCACGCTACTGTTCGGCGCTTCAACACGTTTTTGACCTGGGCCTTGGAGCGAAGGCCCTCCCCTGGGTCTACCGACTCTTTCGCCATGTCGGGACAGACCAGGTCAAAGCAGAAGACCACAGCCAGCAGGAGGTGAACCTGCAGCTGTGCTTCGTGCTCGACTCCGCAGCACAGATGCGTGCCCATGTCCAGCACACCAAGACAAGCGTCAGCCACATTTTGTACGCCCTCAGGGATACTCGTGTGAAGATGTTTCCACAGGCTGTTGTCGAGGCGCAGATGTCTGCGATCGTCTTCGCGCATGAGAGCAGAACGGGGCCGGAGGCTGCCAGAGAGTGTTCAGGCTTCACGAAGGATGCGGCAGAGCTGGAAGCCTCCATCGATCGGCAGCTGGAAGATCTCAGCTCAGCTCCGGAGGGCCTGCCTGGCGCCTTGCACAGAGCCTCGCATTTAGACTGGACCTCAGAGAGGTGTTTAGTCATCGTTCTCACGGAGGCCACCGGTGCCAGTGACGACAGCGGCGGGGAGCAGGAGAAGGTGCAAGCCCTGCGAGCACAGGGAATAGCAGTGGTGTTTTTCTACGCGCCTGGCACAGACGCAGTCCGCGGCGTATGCAAGGAACTGAAAGATGTCGATCCCGACGTCGTTCGTGAGGTAGTGGAGCCCAACAAGATTGTAGAGACGATGATGCCGATCTTGAAAGCCAGGCTACTAAAGCCCCTGTATTATGTCCTGCAGCCTCTCGCCTCGCCTGAGCATGCGGTGCAAGATGTTTGGTTGCTTGTCACTGAGTCGACAGACGTGGAGGTGGAAGACTGCAGCGGGCAAAAGGAACTCCTGAAGATCGGATCGGACGGATTCCTGTGGCTCGGCACGTCTCGTCCGAAGTGCAGGGTGTCCCTGCTCCGTCCTTCCTCCGAGCTGGATCCCTTCTTCGAAAAGAGAAGCCTTCCAGTGAGGCTGAGTGATGAATTCCCAGGCACTGAGACCCACATCTTGCAGATCGATGCCTTGACAGCCTTGACAAGCTCGCAGCAGGAATTCCTCCACCAGGAGCTGCAGGAGAGCTTTCGGCACCGCGATGGTCCACGCTACCTCGGAGCATTGACCCTGGCCCTCCGCTATGGCTTAGACAGGCAGGCACTCCCCTGGGTCTACCGACTCTTTCGCCATGTCGGGCCAGACCAGGTCAAGGCAGAAGACCACAGCCAGCAGGAGGTGAGCCTGCAGCTGTGCTTCGTGCTCGACTCCGCAGCACAGATGCGTGCCCATGTCCAGCACACCAAGACAAGCGTCAGCCACATTTTGTACGCCCTCAGGGATACTCGTGTGAAGATGTTTCCACAGGCTGTTGTCGAGGCGCAGATGTCTGCGATCGTCTTCGCGCATGAGAGCAGAACGGGGCCGGAGGCTGCCAGAGAGTGTTCAGGCTTCACGAAGGATGCGGCAGAGCTGGAAGCCTCCATCGATCGGCAGCTGGAAGATCTCAGCTCAGCTCCGGAGGGCCTGCCTGGCGCCTTGCACAGAGCCTCGCATTTAGACTGGACCTCAGAGAGGTGTTTAGTCATCGTTCTCACGGAGGCCACCGGTGCCAGTGACGACAGCGGCGGGGAGCAGGAGAAGGTGCAAGCCCTGCGAGCACAGGGAATAGCAGTGGTGTTCTTCTACGCGCCTGGCACAGACGCAGTCCGCGGCGCATGCAAGGAACTGAAAGATGTCGATCCCGACGTCGTTCGTGAGGTAGTGGAGCCCAACAAGATTGTAGAGGCGATGATGCCGATCTTGAAAGCCAGGCTGCTAAAGCCCCTGTATTATGTCCTGCAGCCTCTCGCCTCGCCTGAGCATGCGGTGCAAGATGTTTGGTTGCTTGTCACTGAGTCGACAGACGTGGAGGTGGAAGACTGCAGCGGGCAAAGGGAACTCCTGAAGATCGGATCGGACGGATTCCTGTGGCTCGGCACGTCTCGTCCGAAGTGCAGGGTGTCCCTGCTCCGTCCTTCCTCCGAGCTGGATCCCTTCTTCGAAAAGAGAAGCCTTCCAGTGAGGCTGAGTGATGAATTCCCAGGCACTGAGACCCACATCTTGCAGATCGATGCCTTGACAGCCTTGACAAGCTCGCAGCAGGAATTCCTCCACCAGGAGCTGCAGGAGAGCTTTCGGCACCGCGATGGTCCACGCTACCTCGGAGCATTGACCCTGGCCCTCCGCTATGGCTTAGACAGGCAGGCACTCCCCTGGGTCTACCGACTCTTTCGCCATGTCGGGCCAGACCAGGTCAAGGCAGAAGACCACAGCCAGCAGGAGGTGAGCCTGCAGCTGTGCAGTGACGCTCAAGTCTTGTCCTACGTTTTGAGGCCTGGGTTTTTGAAGCAGAAGCCTGAAGACTCATTCCGGGCAGTTGCCGAAGGACATTATTTGGAGGTCAAGACTTCTGCTGGCACCAACAAACATGTGATCGGAACGGACGGTTTGGTTTGGTTGAGCGAAGGAGTCGCGGATCGCCCGCAGATGCTGACTATACACAGGCCACAAGAAAGGAGTTTGGACCTGCGTTTTGCCAGGCACAGTGCACCTCAATGTGTTCAGAGCACTTACAACGGCGACGAAGATATCCGATTCGAGATTGTGGGTGTCCCTTGCTTGCATTGCTTGCATCATCAGGACGCTTCCTGTTCACGTGTTGCGAAAAGGGTACGTAGACCGTTTTCTGTGGTTGCAGACTGCAGGGTAAGATGAGATGGCCAAGGTAGGAACGCCTAGCTTTCAACTGTGAGTTTCACGATGCTGTTTCGAAGTTGCTGCAAGGCTCAGGCGACGGACATGGTGTCCTGGCAGAAAGTTTGTCTCAAGGACAGAGCTTTTGGTAGCCAGCAAATCCCAGGTTCCACTTAAACCCCAAACCCTTCTGTACCGCCGAGGCGAGCGTGTATAACATGGATGCCATTCGGCGTATTTACGGAGATGCTGCTCGGGACCCCTGGCACAATCCAATCGGGTCAGCCTTCGACTTGGCACAGGACGAATCATTGCATGGCTTCAGGTTAATCATATTAAATGCGCATCAGAGGCATGGCCTTCCGGAAGATATCACGAACCATGTTATTCCGACACTGGAGTGCAAGGGTCTCGAAGTCGCCTGCTGCGTCGCGGTGGATGAATTTTCTCAGCGCCTGAACACGGAGAATTACCACGTCGCCTGGATAATCAGCACAGATAGCTGGACTGGAGGGAACCGTTTGTGGAGGAGGTCAAGAAATTTCACGAAGCCGGCCGAGGTCTGATGCTCTGGGGCGATACACTGCAGCATGCCAGTCGTCTTTTGCTTTCTTGCCGTTCTGTTTTGACTGAGAGAAACCATCATGTGCGTTTTTCCATGAACCGCTGATGCGCTAGGACAACCATCCCTACTACGACCACGCAAATGTGATTCTGCAGGAACTCTTTGGCTTCCGACTGGAGGGCAACACTGGCGCAGGAAAGTGTTTGCGTCGAAACGAAGAAGGGCAGCTGACGACGGGTGAATTCGGCGGGCACGGGAAGCTATGCTGCGGCATCGAACAGCTTTTCGAGGGCGTGACCATTTGCTACCCAAATCGCATCCCCGAGGGATGGTCTGTCTTCGGCATGTCCACTGACTCGCACCCAGTCCTCTTGTGCAACGAAGCTACCTCGGAACTCCCACGGACAGCTGGGTCTGGCCGGGTCGTTGTGGATTGTGGTTTTACGAAGTTGATGGGGAAGCATTGGGACCAGGCTGGAACCGCTCGCTACGTCAACAACTGTTGTGTGTGGCTCGTGTTGCGAGAGCGATTCCTCAGTCCCTCCGAAAAGTAGGGAGCCATGGAGCCATCGGCCGTGGGGCTACGGGTTTAACCTAGGAAGTTGCAGCAAAGCTCTGCCATGACTGGAGTTGACCCTCAGCTCCCTCAGATGGTGGCAGGCACAATTGCCAAGCAAATGTGTGCCCGCGGGATTCAGAGAGTCCGCAACAAGCATCAGATTCTGTTGAATGCTGGAGCGCTGAAAGCATTGCCGGGATCTGCTGCAGAGATACAAGTACACAGTTCAACAAATCGCATCGTCTTGTTCATGATCATGTCAACAAGCTTTCTGGGACCTCGACAAACGCTTGCGTTGGGTTTCTGTCCCAGTTCCAACATACGGTGAAGCCCTGTGGCCATAGACACTTATGATGCGGCAGATTGGAATCACTTGGCTCTACCGGCTCCATTGCTAGAAGAAGCTTCTTTGAACAACTTCCACCCTCTTAAGCTTATGCCTCAAGCTTCTCCAACAACCACCCCAACGCCAAAACCGAACAGGAGGTTGGAGTTGGGTCCTGAACGGCCTGTCTGGAGTTGGGGTTGAAAAGACCAAACCCAGACATGCGAGCCTTGCTTGAGGCTCCCTGTAAAATCTATAACACCATCTCCCGTCAGTTTCGATCCAGATCCATGCTCTTCGGATGGCCATCCATGTTCAGCTGAGCTGAGAGTTGAACATTCGCTAGTCAGCTACTCTTACAGTTCTAGCACATCAGACGCTCAGCGTTTCAGACATTCACCTGGATCTTGGACGTTGCGCAGTTTTTTGAAGTGGGGGTGTTGCCAAGCAGCTAGGAAACACGGAGGCATTCTTATTGGGAGTTTAGAGTTGGGCCTCACAAGTTGAGGAGTGCACCTTCATGAGTCACAAGCAGAACGCATTCTTACGCCAAGCTGTTCACTCAGGATTGAAGACATTTGCTCATCTACCATAGCTGCCATTTGCCTGCGGCTGCAAGCTTGATGACTGATGTGACAGTTACAGATGGCAGCAACTCGAACCTAGAGCCGTGGAAATGTGTCGCTGTGAAGATAAAGCAGCCGGACGTAGTGCCAGCTTGGCATGCCACGCGAGACTGTTCGAGTTGTTTACATACCACATCATTCAGAACAGGTGTAGCATTCGTGTGCAAGTGCTGTTGGAATCCTCCATGTGTTGCCACTTGGATTTCATTTTGGCGTGGTTGAAGTTGAGATGCGCAACACCGCAACTTCTGAAGCAGCCATCCTTGATTGGTTTTGTTCCTTCCGTTGTTTCCTCTGGCTGCCGTTAAGAAAAGTTGGGTCATTTGATATGGAAAAATACTGAGCCAACACAACCGAACATAGTGTTGCTGTGTTGACTAGAACGAATCGTTGTGCCACCAGATTTCGAAATGTTGTTTCTGCAGAATTGTCCGGGCTGTGTTGGCAGGCCATGCTGCTTGACACTCTGATGTTTGATGCCGCGTGACATGCGGCTCGATGCTAGTAGCAGCCTGCAGAAGGGGGGGGGAAGTTGGGATGATGTAGCGAAGTGTGTGCATAACTGCATTTGTGGACATGTCGGCCCCCCACAAGTGGGTTGCCATTTTGGTGGCACGATCCTCACAGAATTTGAGCTGAATCTTGCCTGTCTGCGGGCATTCGTGACTCAGGATGAGAAACGTGTCAACGAGTTGTTGCAACAGAAGAGTGGCCTGAAGGCCCTCTTGAGGCCAGATGTTTGTGCTTTTGCGACTCGCTTGTTCCGGACATGTGCAGCACGAGGTAGACGAATTTGTGCAATCCTGGCGAGGTCAACCTTCAACACCGTGTTGTTTGTTTGCTTCCTTTTGCTGAATAACAGCGGCAGCCTTAATGAGTCTGGCAACGTCCCGGCTGGTTAGCACATCTGCGTAAGTGTTGGCATGTCAGTCCCTCGCCCTCAGCGAGCCTCGGTACAAGATGCGAGCGTTTGAGGTGGGCAGTTTTTTGTTGCAGATTCAAGCTTGGCTTTGATGTGAGCTTCTGATCTGCACAGGGCTCCTTGAGGAGACGATTTGACACAGCTGCTGCAATACCGGCAGCGTTCTCAGACTAAGTTTCATGTACTTTCGCCTTTCGTCGCGGGCACACTGACAGTACCGCGTCCTGTGCCCCTCAGTTGGCGGACGTCTCCTCGGTGGAAACATTCTGGCAGTATCACAGCGCGTCTTTTATGCCTGCCATCTATGGGTGCAAGCCTAAGGGAGCATACCGACATAAGCGTCGTCGCCGGGAGACACCTGTTGTGAAGCTGCTTTCCTAGGGAAGACACTGCGAAGTACTCGTATCCTGGAGCGGTCATTCCAACTTGGCTGCAAGTGGAGGGGCCACGGCCTCAGTGTCTTTGAAGCGAGCTCAATCTATACATGCGGGTGCTCGGCATCTGTCACCTCGCCCGCATTCCAGGCCGAACTACTGATATGAAACGGGGAGACTACGGATCCTCAACATCCAGCCGAATGTGGACTGCAACCTGGCAGTGACACAATTTACACACTAATGCTTTGCATCTTCCGCTATAGGTGCCTGCTTTCTGCGTTGGCTTTCAGTCAAGCGGCTTGCGCGGATGAAGTCCGCTGCCATCGATCACGAGATATTATGATACTGGAATCTCCCGAAAGCATTCCGGCGACTTCACAGTCATAGTGTCGGTGCACCAAGGCCAGGTTGCTCAGCAGTTTCGGCTCAAAGCTCGGTAAGACTGCAGAGACAACACCTGCTTGCATGGACTTTCGGTTGCTTGCGGCAGACTCCAACACATCCTGCATGCCGAACAAGCCCCCAGCCCCAGGCCGGACCTGTTGCCCTACCTGAGTGCGGCTTGGTTGCGAAGTGGCAGGTGGCAGGGCTGTGGACAGGATGTTGCAGCGCTTGGTGACGAGTCGGAGGACCCGCAAAGAGCCCTTAAAGATCCCATAGCTCTGAACCCGAAACCCCAAAGCCTAGACTCAACACGGTAGTCTGCAATGTCAAAGATCTTTGCGTGCAGAGGGCTTGCGGCAGTCTTTTGGCACTTCCCGCTCAAGAGGCAAAGCTCAAGTTGTTGTCAAGGTTCTTTTCTGCTTCTGATAGGGTCCTTCCTGGCAAAAGCATGCGGAAGAAGAGCGACAGGACTTCGTACTGTAGAGCTGTGGGCTTCGCGGCATCGTACCCCACGGACCCGGTAATTCACTACAGGTGCGGGATTTGCTGAACTGGCGGCTGCTTTCGCGGCGCACCAGAGGCCCCAAGGCGTGCAGCCCAATTCCTCCATGTGTTGCTTTCTTGGAGACCATTGTTGAGAAAGCGCTGCCACAAGGTCTTGACGGAGCATGTGGCCGAGATGGGCTGCCTGCACAGGCGCGGAAGGGTCGCATACAAGCAGCACTTTTGACATACACCGTCCCTCCATCTACACGGTGCTTTGCAAGCTGCACGTATCGCCCGTTGCGCCGAGCTGCCAGCATCTCTTCCTTCATCAAGAATGGACGGACGGATGAATCATCACCGTTGCGAGTACCACAGCTGATCACTACTGTACTGAGAAGAAGCAAACTGCATTCCTCAAGCTGCTTCCATGTAACACAACATATAGACATCTCTGCAGATGCAAATTATCGGGGAGTCCCATAGTACCTGTACCTGCTGCCGTTGCCTTCCTCCTTCCGGGCACCCGCATGTGCAATCAAGCAAGTCACGGGGCCAGGCAGTTTTGTCGGTTGCACCGCGGGATTCTGCAAAATTGTGCTGTGCAGGCCAGAAGCAGTTCTCGCCTTTGTGGAAAAGATGGAAGCGATTGGAAGCAACCCGGATACGTTTCGCACATCCTTCGAAGCAGCGTTTGATGACGATGCCGAGCAGCAGAAGTTCTACGAGTGCCTCCTGACTTGTTGAGCATGATCCACAGCCAGCATCTGAAGTAAGAGTTCCGTGAATGTACATTATGTAGGCCTTCTTATTGGGGACATATCGAAGTGAATGTTGGGGTGTTTTGTTTCGGGATACTAGTTATACAAACGCTATGTGTTGTACACCTCTTGCGTATGTCGCCAGAAGTAACACATAAGGATTCGAGGTCAGGACCAGGATGCTCGCATCCAAATACGGAGAAGAGAGGCAACAACATAATATCCAACATAGACGACGAACTGACGACAGCCGGGGAACATTCCTTTTCCCTGGCAAACTACGGACGAATCAAACATCAACGACTGACGAAATACTCCGCCACTTTGTCGAAGACAGGACAGAGTGCAAGGAACATAGCTTTGTGCTTTGACCTGTCACTAGAGAAGTGATAGTCCACGTTCTGGCACAGGTTCCTAAAGAACGGCCCGCACGTGGACGTTTTGGCTCAGGTTATGACACTCGCGAGTGCGAAAACAAATCACGCTTTCGTTTTCCTCGCTCGTAGGGTCGAGTCAGGTGCCCCCTAGTTGCTCTTCTTGGCCTCGCATAGTGGTCGTGCAATTTTGGCGGTTCGCCGCGCGCCCGGCTCTGGGTCAATAGGGCACCCCGACATTTGGGAGACCGGTCGAGCTACGACGTACAA
This sequence comes from Symbiodinium sp. CCMP2592, assembly GCA_905221615.1. Lineage (NCBI taxonomy): Eukaryota > Dinophyceae > Suessiales > Symbiodiniaceae > Symbiodinium > Symbiodinium sp. CCMP2592. The sequence goes on from CAJNDT010004835.1 coordinate 330,691, forward strand.
ACAGAGCACTAACCGCTTCTAGATGCAGGCATGGGAGCCGTCACATCCGATAATGGTGACGTGATGGCATCCATGGATGGATACCCCAGAATACAAAGGGACGACGATGTGGCAACTGATGCAGCAATATTGCAAAGCGTCCTAAAGTACAGCATAGGAGTAGACCAGGATCACCCATACCCAGCAGCGTGTGCAGGAAGCCTTCACAGCGCCACCAGGTATTCCCAGACAGCTGCCTGCGAGGGAAATGTTTCCAGTCCTGGCAGGAGGAAATACTGATGAAGGGACGGCAAGAAGAATGGAAGCCTTCACAAGTGCTCGTCCCAGGGGTGATGGTGATGACGTTCAGATGCGATTGAGGCAAAATAGGGAGATCAATCGGATAGGTCAGGAAAATAGGGACATGGCGTCAGCAAGTGATGTAGAACATATGGGTGAGGAGCTGAGAAGCGACGTAAGGAGAATTTCAAGGGAAGGTGATGAACGAGGTCGTTTGAGTGAAATACGGCTGGACACGAACGGGATGTGAAGCGGGCAGTAGACTAGAAGGAGAAGAGTGCAAAAGAGTGCAAAGGGACCACAATAGACGATCGAAGAGTGCGAGATCATGAATTCGGCAATATGAGTTCCAGGTTGAAGCAAATGGCGGAACGGAGCCACGAACCAGTTAGGATGGTCAGATCCACTTGCGACGACGTAGATAAGATCAAAGAAGATGACCAGAGGCAACAAGAAATAGCGACGATTCGGGCCAGCATTGCAAGGGTAAGTAGTTTGGTGATCAATATGAGTGAGGGCCATTCGGGCGCACTCGGGCGCACTAGGCGAAGAAGCCACGGTGACGATAAGGCATTGAGGACAAGATGGGAAAGGGAATGACGATGTGTGAGACATGCATCTGCACCTTGAATCCTCACAAAGTGGGACAGGCTATAGTGACATTGCTACAGGCGAATGGGCCAAAGATGAATGCGTCAGACACTGAGCTAGCGACCGTTTCGGTCCAGAAGGTTGAGGATTGGAGATAATCAAAATGGAGGTAGCCCGGTCCAGATCTTTGCCCGAGCCAACAAGGCTGCTCGGAAATACAAGAGGGAGGGCTGAGGCGGTAATTAAACTATGGAGGTTTCAAGGAGAACAGGGTACAGCTAGCAATGCAGCCGGTCGATATGCACCGATGCGTGCTCCACAAAACAGGAACTTCGGGACCGTTCGGATGAACCCATTCAATAGGCTCTGGCCGAGGAAACGGAAATCGAAGCCCAAATAGAAGACCGGATGACAAGACACACGTCGCATTCGCGGAGGGGATGGCAGGGAGTGTGCTGAGACTACGAGACAGGAAGGTGCAAGATGGGCAGCACTTTTTTCGATTCTCGCATGACATATAGTCAAACACCAATCCATTCGCAAAACGCTGGTGGATGCAGGGTACTGTCACGAATACTCTAAGAAAGAAAAAGGCGACGGAAGTTCCGGCATGAAGAGCCCCGGGAGTCTCTCTTTGAGGAAATCCCTACGGGAGGCAACAATAATAAGGCAGGACGCTTTTCCTGACATTCCTCGCGGCACAAGTCCTCCCCCGAATGCTGCCCCAGGCAGGGAAACGGGAGAAGGTAATGATGATCAAGATGGCGAGGCTGTTTTCGAGCTGACGGCGGCAGCCGCCGTAACTTTCGTCGACAATGAGGGAGGAAATACCCTCGTGTCATGTCCCAAAGATTCGGGAGAGAAACGAATAAACATACAGTGTCTTCGAGGCTATCTGGCAAGGGAAACTTTGAAAGAGGGTTCAAGCGGTCATGCCGTGTGCTACTGGGACGGTCGGACTAACGACATCTCACGACCAGATTGAGGTGTACGACTATGAGGTCGAGCCCAGAAGCGTGGAGAAGAATAGACGCAACGAGGCGAAAGGGAAGCAGGCACGCGGAGAAGTTAAACCCCGAAATGGAGGAGAGGAAGGTTTGGAACTTGGCATCATGTTGGGAAGAAGATGTCAGGCTTGATCTTGAAGGACCAATGAATGAGTTCGAAGCACGAGTGACGGAGGTCACTGAATGTGCCATCAATGTTGCCCAGGAAATCCAGGCTAACGCGATCTAAGGACATAGGGGGAGTCAAGCGAACGACAAAGGCTGCCCCATGGTAGACGACAGGGCGGATGATTGACCTAGGCTGTCCAGTTGACCTCGGTGGGAAGCATAGAGCGAGAGTGCGCTAATCCCAAAGGCGAGGAAGTTTCGTTTCAACACCGCAAACGGGGCAGCTGCCTCCAATGGAGAAACCATATTCGACGTCGACGGGTTCACGGAGTGTGTAATAGCATGCGTTTTGGAGCAAACGCCTGCCGTGTTGTCGATAGGTGTGAGACGCATGACGATGGGGTACGGCTTCCCTTGAGACTCGGGGCGCAGGACAAAACCCATACATGGTCAGGTCTGGTGGAGACAGAAGAAAGCTTGAGGTCACTGGGGATCTCCCAGATGCAAACCGAGCCTTGTCCGTGATCAGAAGCCAGCAAAAATTTCATTTTACGTTGCATGCTGTTGTCTAGTGTTTCACTGCGCTACATCCGCAATTTCAACCTAGGCTCAAGGCAGAAGTGTAGCCGGTAAGAAAAGTCAAGGCGCGTCCGTGCGTTAAGGGAAGTGTTGGTATAAGGCTTTAAATTTTCACGGTAGTGGAGCTGTTGGCAAAGGCCAGCAGCTGACAAAGCAGATCCAGGGAAGCCTGCGAAAGCTAGCAGCTGAAGAGCTGAAAAAGGAAAGGCAAGACGTTGACGCGTGCCGAAATAATCTTGCCGAAGGCCTGCGAAAGTGATTGGAGATTGGAACCATCATCAAGGTCAAGAAGCTCAGCAATGGCACAGGCATTGGTTGGATTCCCAACGGAGCATCCCTGATGGATTACGCTTTGACGTTTGAGAAGCTAGTGAGACGAGTTAGTGAGACGAGTTCAGGAACGAAGTATGATGACAACCTCAAGATAAGGACACTGATGATGAAGGGCATCCCTCCTCACAGTCTGAAGCAACACATCACGGTTGACATTTCGGAGAAGACAACGTGCAATGATCGAAGGACAGAGTTGTTGCAATATGAAAGAAGTAACCAGACATGGTCAGCAGAGGCCCCGGCCTCTCACACAAGCAACAAAGAGAACCAAGGACCAACCCCAATGGAGCTGGATAGGATTTACTACAGCAAAGGGCAAGGTGACAAAGGGAAGGGCGATGAAGGAGAAGGAAAAGGTGACAAAGGCAAAGGAAAAGGTAGAGGTGGTAAAGGCCCGACAGGAAAAGGAAAAGGAGAAAAGAGGAAAGGAAAGAATGTGCGACAGGTGGAAAGAAAAGGCTGCGGCGAAGGCAAAGGAAAGAGCAGGCAAGGAGTTGTTTGCTACAGCTGTGGTAAGACATGGCCACATTTCTTCGGAATGTTGGTCGCTATCGACCAATACAAAAGTAAATGCCAAGGTGGAAAAGGAAAGATAAGGAATGTTCAAGAAGCTGGTGAAGAAGATTGGAACAAGAAGGACAGCAAAGTGCATCTTCCGCAGCAAAAGGAAACGAGCAGCCCAGAAGGTTGGTGACGACACCCGCGGCTATCATTGAAGAAATTGAAGATGAAGATGACTTTGTGGATGTGCTAGGCATGTGTTGAAGGATTGGCGGCAAGCAGCTCGCCAGTAAGGATGGTAAGAGCAAGCGTGGTTCAGATAGCAGTAGTGTCTGCCAACGTTGGTGATGAAGAAGACGAAGAAGACTACGAGAAAGATGATTTGCGCCGATGGTATGAAGATTTGAAGTTCGACCTGAACGCAGCAGCGAAGGCTGAAGAAGTCACTTTTCGGAAGAATGTAGGCGTATTACTGTAATTGGCGCCCGAGCAGCCAGATATCATGTGTGTTCTGAAGAAGTTAAGCGCGAAGCTAACAAGCCCAGCAGACAGTGACATGAACTTTGATGTCAAGGAACGCCAGATTTGTTTTCTGGAAGTGCAGGATAGAGGTGAAAGAGAGAACGAAGAGAGGAACGTGTGTAAACAGCAGTCGATACTGGAAGTGATCACAGAATCAGATGGGGCAGCCGACAGAGAAACGAGACAAAGTGTTTCATGTGGAGCGATCATGCTGAATGGAAATGTGACACATGTCCAAAGCAAGCCTGTGCTCTTGCGAAGCAGAGATGATAGCAGCTACCTCTACCCGAAGGGACTTTCCTGAAAAGGGTTGCTAGGAAGGATTCTGGTTATAGAGCCAAAGCTGGTATTGTACTCAGGTTCACACAGCTCATGCCGGCTGTCCGGCGACGGAAAAAATAAGACGCACGAGTCAGCGAAGGCTGTCGAAGGTAGTGCAGGCCATCACCATGGCCGTGCTGGTAGCAATGGAGAAGCTACGAGGAGCAGCGAAGAAGACCACAGCAGACAAGAAGAACAAAGCAGAGTGGTTTTAGGTGCGGTAGCAGTGATGTGCATGTTGAGCATGTCGTTTTCCGCAGCCGAGCGGGGAGGTTTTTCTGGGAAGATGAAGAAAAGAAGAATAGAAAAGAAGGCCAAGGATGGCCGATCAGAAGAGCGAAGGGCTGAAGAGCCAAAGGCTAGCCAAAGGCTGAAGAGCCGAGGCCTGAAGAGTCAAGAGCCGAAGAGCCAAGGGCTGAAGAGCCGAGGGCAACAGATCCCCTACTCGGTCCAGGCAACATTGGCCAAGCAGGGTTACATAACTCTGGAGGACATCGCCGACCGCTGGGACGATGCGTCGGCGGCCAGAACCAATGGCCCCAGGGACCTAGGTTTTGCTAGTGGTGCCAATGGGTTCACAGATCAAAGCAGCGCTTTCACTGCCATGCGCCTCTTTCAGGCAATCAAAGCGGCTAAAGAGATGACCAAGAACCTCTATGCACCTCGCTATAGTGTCACGCCTGGCCAGGCCTCTACGGATCGCTCAGGCCTCGAAGTGCTGTGTGACCGGCACCAGCTCCTCACGGATTGGACTAAGGAAACGGGGCTCCCGAAGCCCAAACTGGAAGCCCAGGGGAGTGATAACCTTCTCAAGGCTCATTTTCGCTTCTGCTCCAAAGGGGAACTCGGCTTCATCAATGCGAAATACATCATCAGTGCCTTGCCAGAGCTTGAAGAGAAGCCGTTTAAAACAAGGCGGAAAGTGACGGTTGACGGCTGGGACAAAGAAGAAGAGGAAGAGGAACGCAAGCTCCCGACCACCAGGCGACATCTGGAGAGGATGCACCGCGTTTTCCGCAACAATCTCTCGATGTGCCTCCTTGCTTTCCCCCAGTTCTCTCAGTTTGACGCCTCTAAGCATGATCTTGATGATTGGTATGACTGGTTCTGGGGCCCAGACATCGCGGGACGAACCCCAGCTCCGTCGGAAAAGACTCTATGCTGAACGAAACGCGTGGAGAGCCATCCACAACCTGGTCTATGAGGGCAAGTCGCTCAAGGAGGCCATGATGGAAGTCCGTGCGGATGCCCTCTTTTGGACAAGGGAAGTCTACGAGCGTGTGCCTCGGCCCGGTGAGAAGGGTCCGAAGGGCACTCCGAAAGGTGAGAAAGGCACCCCTTTCGCCAAGGGTCCGGGCAAGGGCCAATGGAAAGGCAAGCAAGCTTGGTCGGTGTACCAGCCCTTTCTCAAGCAATCCACTAAGGGCAAAGAAGGCAAGAAGGGCACTCCCAAGGGAAAGGGCAAGGATTCCTGGCCCCAGAATTGGTCCAGGAATAATCCGAAGGGCACCCCCTTCTGCAGGGATTACCACATCAAGAAGCAGTGTCCCAGCAACTGTCGACGCTCCCACAACTGTCCTGTCACCAAGGATGGATGGGTGTGCAATGCCCCTGCGAATGAGCACAGCCCGGACAACTGTCCTTACAAGTGAGGACCTCCAGTCCCAGGTGCCTTCGGCCCTGAACGAGGAGAATTGTCGGAGTCGGTGACACACGGGTGCCCATGGCCCTGAAGGAGAACAAGCACGGGACAGATCGCGATCCCCCCGTGGGAATCCTGTCTCCACGCCAGGTGGGGACACCACGTATGTGGGCCTGCAGCCCTCCAGTAGTGCTCTCTCGGATGACAAGCCCTTCTCTATCGGGCCTTGGATTGAGAAACATTTCCCGGGCTCCCTGCCTGCAAATTGCTCTCCTGAATGGCTTAATGGAGTCCCTGACCGCCTGGTCCGAAGACTCCAGTGGACTCCTTCCGAGAGCACTGCCAGCATTCCTCAGGGTGCCATCATCTTGCCATTCGCGGGTCGGGAGGATGCCTCATCTCTGGAAGCTATCCTCCATGCCCAAGCCCCGGAACTCTCCTCGAGAGTTCTGGCCTTTGATTCCTCTAGGAAACCCTCTGGTAAGGACCTCCTTAATGATACCCTGTTTGGGTCTCTCTGTGCTTCGGCGCTGCAAGGAAACATCTCCTTTGTGGGAGGATGTCCGGATTTCAAAACCTGGGGTTTGGATAGATGGTTTCAGGACTCGGGTACTTTCCATGCAGTTAGGGCCCGCTCTGCAGAGAATGCCTGGGGCATAGCTGCTCTTCCTGAGGCGATACTTCACTCGGCGGATGAGGAAAGCACCCTGCTCCTTAGGTTCCTTCTGCTTGCGTGGCTCGCCTTCAAGGCGACCTTGCCCAGTTCTGCTCCTAAGGTCTTCTGCTTCCTGGAGATGGCTGAGGATCCAGCTCGAGGAGCCATTTCGCCATCCAAGAGACGCTCCTCCTCGGCCTGGGCCACTCCGGCCCTGCGTGCTTGGACCTTAGATCTAGGCCTTGAGGTTCTGCACTTCGATCTTTGTTCCTTTGGTTGGGTTGTTAGTCGTCCCTCTAGAGCTGTCACGAATCTTCCCCTCCAATCTGGGAGGGCAGGACCTGCACACACACTCATCACCTCAAACCGGACCGTCCCGTGCCTGGGGACGCCCGACGACCTGAAGCCATGCTACAGAGTATCGCATCGGCGTTGGCCGGAAGGCTTCTCGACACAGGCGCTTCAGTCAGCCGCCAAACTCTTTGCAGATCCCTCGCTGGGACAGGAGCGTCCTCACTGGGCGGCTCAAGGGTCAGCACCCTTCAGGGCGGCTGATCAACCCTCCCTAATACCCTCGCTGGGAGGGAAGCGTCAGGATGCTGGGTCTCCTGGTGCAGGTACCCATGCAGGCGATCACTTGCTCGCTGCGACCCCAATGATCGGGTGTGATCGGCCTTCGACGTTGCCGCTCTTTGAAGGTTAGGCCCCTAAGGGACGGAGGAGGCAAGACCTCTCCTGGTAGGACCCCTCCACACCTGCGAGAAGGACCGACGGCTCCTGCGCTGGGTAAGTTCATTCGAGAAAAGGCGGGGCCCCTCATCCCCTCTTTTCTAGCCTCCACGGCCGCGGGTGCCAAGCAACACCCTTTCCCGGAGTCAGTTCTCAAGGAAATTCGTGATTTCATCATGCCCCAGCATTCCGAACCGGATGCAGGACAGCCCTTTCACTTGGACGTGATTAGGAAACTCCTGTGTGACATCCAAGATGTCGATGCTGAGTACCCGCGGATACTCAAAGAAGGTGTCCCTCTGGGAGTGGATACCCCTACTCTCCAATCTCCGGGCGTTTGGCCTTTGAAATCTGAGCTCATTGGCGAAGAGTGGGACCCGGTGGAAGCACCACCCCCCACTGGCCACTCGAACTACTCCTCCGCTGACACCTTTCGGGAGGAGATTCGGGCTACCTTCATAGAAGAAACTCCATTGGGCATGGTCATTGGACCATGCACACGGGCGGAAGCAGCAGCGCACTGCCAGTGTGCTGAGGAAGAGCTCTGCCCCTGCCCCATGGCGGGAATTGATGAGTCGGATAAGATCCGTTCCATCTTTGATGGGTCCAAGGGAGGTGCTAATCTCCGTATACAGCAAAATACAGTAGAGAAAACCACGGCTCCCACTGTCATGGACTGTGTCCAATGCCTGCACTGGCTCCGGGCATCACGTTCTCGTGGGAAGCCAGGTGCCTATGGCCCTGATCCTGGGGAGCAGGAGACACCGGCTGCCTCGGGGTCTCGTGAAACCGCCCCTAGTCCGGTAAACCGGGAACAGGACGATCCTTCTGAGAAGGAAGACTCCAGCGCCGGCTCCGGCCGACCCTGGCGCTTCCCGGGCTCTGACGATGCTTGGATCCTGCTCAAGGCTGATGTGACTAAGGCGCACAGGAGGATCAAGATTCTCCTACGAGAGTGGCGTTACCAAGTGGCCCAGCTTGGTGAGGAATGGTGGGTCAACACTGTAGGCACCTATGGAATGGCCAGTGCCCAGCTCTACTGGGGAAGGATGGCTGCCATCCTTCTTAGGATTGTATATGCCGTGTTTCCCGAGGTCGACTGGGGTTTTGTTTTTGTCGACGACTTTGCCTGGCTACTCCGTAAATCCAACTCCCCTCTGCTGGCAACAGCGATTTGCTTGCTGTTGCTTGCTCTCGGCACTCCTCTGAGCTGGAAGAAAACCCTGCTTGCTGAGGTCAATACTTGGCTTGGCTTTGTCATTGACCCAAAAGGACCCTGTGTGCAGATGGCCCGAGACAAGCACCTGCTTGTCATCGGCATTCTTCAAGAGCTTAAAAGCGGTAAAGTCATGTCGGCTTCTCAGATCGCTAGTGCTTTGGGTAGGCTGCAGTGGGCGACAACGGCCTGCCCCCTCACCAAGCCTTTCCTCCAACCCTTCTGGGCTTGGAAGAAGGCCTGCCTGACTGCAGGACGTCCGGGTAAGCTTATCCGTGCACTCTCAGCTCTGCTCCTCTCTCTTTTTGACCAGAAGTTCAGACAAGCATCGCCGTATGCCCCGCTTGCCATTTGGTTGGGGGCAAGTGATGCTAGCGCCTCAGATGATGGCAGCGCCTATGTGGGCGGCTGGCTTTCCAACGTGGACTCCCCGTCTAAGTCGGAAGTCTTCTGGTTCCATTACCAGGTCACTGCAGAGCGGCATCCATGGGCCTTTGACAAGGGCTGCCCGAAAAAGCGCATTGCTGCCCTCGAGATGTTTGGCACCCTGATCCTTTCTCACTTTCTCATGGAAAAGGCGCCTGCGTTCATCCCGAACCTCAGGCTCCCCCTGGTCAGCGACAACCAAAGGAATGTTTACTCGCTCCTGAACGATAAGTCCAAGAGGATGCCAACGTCTGTCATCCTCATGGAGGTACTGTACCAGCTGCACCGGCATGGTATGCAGCTTGCTCCCTCCCACGTCAAGCGTGACTTCAACACGTGGGCTGATGATCTGACTCATCCCAACTTTCAAGGTTTCACTCCATCTCTCTGCTTGCCGGTGGAACCCGTGCTCAAGCATTTTTCCCTCATCCGTTCTATCCTGGAAGATCGTATTTTCGACGATCCTTCTGATCTCACCCATGGGTCCGCGCAGGGCGCCCGGTGAGGATGTGGCTGCCTCCTGTACAGGCTTCTTTCTGGACGGCACAAAATTTTGGAACTCCTTTTTCGGTACAAGGAGGGTTCCCGATCCCCAGGTGCCGTAGGCCCTGAGGGAGGGGACCCTCCTGTGTTTCGAAACGGCCTCTTTCTAGGCTGAGGTCTTCGACCGAAGGAACATCCCGGGAGTCGGCAGCCACACCAATCCACCATGCAAAAGAGGGCTTGCGAGCATGGTGCTTTTGGTGTGCCATTTTCATGCGGATTTCTGACATAACATATTTCTTAGCACTGGGACACCACTCAATCGTACTTCTTAGCACTGAGGCACCACTTCGAAGCCACTAACAAATCGTATTTCTTAGTACTGGGGCACCACTTCGAAACCACGAACAACGGCTGTGAGCAGCAGCCAGCAGCAGCAGCAGCAGCAGCAGCAGCAGCAGAGCCATGGTGAAGGTCAAGACTTTGCGTTACACAGCACAGTGTCGCTTACGCTGCATGAGTGTGCCTTGTGCACCCTGTGCTTTTTGCTTGTGTTTCCTGAGAGGCCGCTGAAAGATCCATCGAGCCGACACGGGCCCGAGAGAGCAAAAGGCTTCTTTGCACATAGTCAGAGTCTTCTCAAGCTGCCCATCGATGGTCATGAGCATGTTTGCTCTCAATGCTTGTGCCTGCTGTGCAGAGCAGCCCAAGATGTATCAGGATTCCATAGGATTCCAGGCTTGGCTCGAAGAGCAACACAGCGACGCTATTTACCCGGCACGGGAGAATAAATTAGCGACTTGCATGTTACATCGTCGTAACTGCGGTGCAGATTCTTAGGTCGTTGGCTGTTCGCCCCTGCATGTCAGCAAATTGCAGCATATTGTGTGCGGAAACAGCTAGGCTGGGGGCCACGCAGTGCAGGCATGAATGTACAACTTCATTGAGGATTTAGCATGACGGGGCCAGCGAGGCTCCTTCCTGCAGCCATGTGTCGTGGGCAGCTGCAGACGCTTGAAGACGGTTTGCTCACGACGCCGACAAGTGGCAAACGCAGAAAGCAACTTGATTCAAGCTTGCTGGATTCTCGCAGTGTGCATCTTTTCGTTGCATGCGGCCAGGCGTCCAAACCGGACACGCAAAAAGCTGCCGTACCTTGGTGCAAGCATGCCGGACGTATGCAGTCAAGCACTTGGGTCACTGAGGCCACGAAAGAAGAGGGTCAGCTTGAGTGGCATCACGAATGCCAGTACCGACGCGGGCGCGAGTGAGCCGAGCGATTTTCAGGACTGCCGAAGTGATCTTGGGGGAGTGCCTTTGCTCCCTCAGTGGCTTGGACGGCTTGGGGAAACCCCTTTGTCTCGAGCTTTCCCTGCTAGGATGTTAGTGACGGTGATGGCAATCCCGAGTCTGGCCCCAAGCCGCCGGCAGGGTTCTTTCCGCTTTGAGATCCGGCTGTGCAAGCAAGCGGGCGCAAGCATCCAAGGCGAGAGCAGCTTGAAGCAATGGCATACACGGTTCTGAGCAACAACGCATGGCTACTGCAGCATGCCCAGCAGCTGCAGTGCGAGTGGCTTGGCTGCGAGTCCAAGCAGTGTTGGGGAGGTTGTGCAAGCAAGGCTGGAGGGCAGGAACGGGCGCGTGATTTGCGGGGGTGAGAAGATCATGTTGCAAAGCGCAGCCCTTCGATCTGGCACATGCTTGCATATACCTGCTCAGGCTCCAGCAGGAGAGGCATCAGCCGGGCCCTGAGCGACCTGTGTGTGCGCTTGTTCTCCGATCTTGCAGTCAAGTGGTGCAAAACCCAAGGCGGCTGGGCATGCAGGAGCAGCTGCAGGCAACGTGCACAGCCTGGAGGACGCTGCACGCCCAGCTTTGGCAAGAGAACGAGGGGCTGAAGCTTGTAAACAGCTGCCAGATGCAGCAGCGGCTTGGTGCCATTGGCATGGCCGCAGAGCTCTTGCGGCTCGTCTCGCAGTTGCCTGACCAAATCTGAGGCTGTATCACGCCAAACAGCAGCTGGAGGATTGTTCTATGCAGTGCCATCAACTGCAAATATGGCTTATCCAAATGGGACAACACCATTGGCAAGATGCGTGCCCCCGGTTGCAAGCGTCACGGGCAGATAGACAAGCTGTGACAAGCATGTGGCATGAGCCAGGGAGGCTCCTCTTGCTGCAGTGCAGTGCAACCCTTGTCTTGTGAGACAATACTGCTAAGCTTTCTGGGTCCGTATTGCATAAACGAGGTGCCAAGAGATGGAGCCGTGGCGTCACGCCGAGGACGGCAGGGTGGATTTGGATCCGCTCGTTGTGGTGGAAGGCCTCCTCCGCCGGAAGTTGAGGGATCAGGTGTTGCCTTCTCGACACACAGGCGACAGTGCTTTCAGGCTTTCCGCTTGCGATGCCTATAGCCTGTGGCGCGCAGGTTTCGAGCTTTTGTATCAACATCCGCAAGCCTGGAATCTCTGCAACGCAAGCAAAAGCTGCCCGAAACATGCGCGGAGCAGAGGCTTCAAGACAGTCTGTTCCAGCGCAGGAGCCCTTGGCAGCGGAGGGCGTGCCTCCGACGCCTGCCACGAGTCCCAGCAGTGGCGCCGCCAGCGCCAACGGCACCCGCCTGCTTCCCGTGCAGGACAAAGAGGCGTGGCTTTGAGAGGCTGAGAAAGGACGGATCAGGGCAACCGGCTTCTTCGCCCCACCCACTGTTCGGAGTGCAGTTATGTGCAGTTGTGCTTCGGCGGCTTTGGCTTTTGCCTTGTCAGGCGGCGGAGCGCTGGCATGTCGACAGCAGAGCGCCACAGCACAGTGAGGATCCGACAGCCTGGGGCCCAGACCGGGGGAAGAAAGTCGTGCAGGCAACTGGACCCTCTTGAGGTGGATCGGCAACTTGATGTGGAGCACTCCTGAAAGCATCATTTCGCTGAGATTCATGCTTCAAAGCGCTAGCTGTCTCTGTGATTACAGTAGAGGCCTTGCCACGGCTTCACGCTGCCGCGGACGCCGACGACAACCCTTGCATCCAGTTGGAGTGACCCGGCCTTGACATGGTTCCGCCGTGACAACTCCGTGATGATGTGGTTTTTGGCAAGGTCCTCAAGATCGCCGAGCTCCGTGCCAGAGAACGACTCCCCACCACCTGACCGAGCCGATGCAGCTTGCCAGACGGAGACGGACGGTGAGGACTGCTCTGCCTCTTGCCGAAAGGCCATGAGTCGTTCCCTCGCATGCAGTTGCTGCGATGCTGCGAGCCGAGTTGATGTAGATGAGCCTAGGCCGATTGGTCTGTGCCAGAGATCTCGACCCGTTCCCAAAGCGCAGTTGCAGCCGGGCTCCGAAGAAGACCTTCAGAGAGAGTGCGCGATCAGTCAAATGCCACTGTCACTAGCCACTAGCACGTGAACAGCCTCGGCCCAAGGCGCCCGAAGGCGTCCAGGTCGGCATGGGGGAGTGCACCCCGCACGACCTTCATGTGCACCTCGGCTCTACGTGGCCTGACCGTGCGGTCTTTCGGTTTCTCCTGGCCCATGGGACGTCTCAGCGGAAGAAGCCTCAGGCCAAACCTTCTGCCGTACCTGAGCGCGGCTTGGATGCAAAGCAGCCAGCGGCAGGGCCAGGTGTTGCAACGGTGTTGTTTGTGTAGAGTCTCGGTGCAGTACAGGTGCAGGAGTTGCTGAGCTGGCGCCTGGTCTCCTGCCGCACGAGAAGCCCCGAGGCCTGCAGTCGTCTGCATCCCTCCGCCTAAGATGTGCATGTGCAGCTACTAGGCCTTGATCGAGCACTTGAAGGAGATGGGCAGTATGGAGAGGCTCGAGAGACAACCGAATCCGGTCTGTCTGCGATCCCTTCGCAAGCTGCAGTCATTGCGCATCCCTTCCTGCAGTACAGGATACGGATGAAGCGTGTCTGGTGAGAAGGATCTTGTCTCCTGCTCCCCCCTTGTTCACCACAACAGGGAACCTCCAAGCTGCTTTCTGAAGGTGGCTGCCGCAGAGTGGGCAAGACCCGCACCACAGCACACATGTAGGTTTGGTCGTTTCATGTCGTTTCCTCCCTCCATGCACCCTCAATTTGCAATCAATCGAGTCGCCGAGCTGCTTTCTTGAGTTTGTTTGTTTTTTCAGTTGCCTGTCGCGATGCGGGTGCCATGCTGTAAGTTGTGCCGTGCAGGCCCGAGTCAGTTGTCGCTTATGCAAAAATGGCGGATGAGATCGCCAGCAGACCGGAGACATCCTTCACTGAAGCCTTTGGAGGCGATGCCGAGCAGCAGAAGTTCCACGAGTGCCTCTTGTCTTCCTTACTCAACGTGGGCCAATGCCAGCAGACCATAGGGCACCTTTCTGGCAGTGCATCAGTCGGCTGTGCCAGCTGCAGCCGTTTCTGCTCCAGTCTGAGGTCGGCGATGGTGCATGGCCCTGGCGTCCCAGAAGACAACACATTTTGCTGAAAGCCAGGTTCGCCGGCTTGTGGAGCAGAACGTGGAAAGTTTGCTTCGGCACTGCCGGAGTGCGGATGAGTCAGTAGCTGGCCCCGCCAGCATCGTGATGGCGAACTATTCTCCCGATGCCCTCACTTTCGTGCAGCGCACCGTTGCAGATGCCATGCTGGCGCTGCTGGAAGACCTGGTCGAGGCTGACATACGCACCAACGGGCGTCGGATAGCGAGTTGCGTGCAGACGCTGGCGTTTGCATTACGATCGATGTGCAAGCGTCAGCGTCAGAAGTGGGTGTCCCTTCTGGTCAAACTGCTGATGAACCGACACTCTCTCAAAGATCCACTGATCCACCGACTGAAGATGCTATGGGCTGTTGAAGACAATCCTAAGCAGACCTATGCAGAAGCTATACAGCATCTGCAGACTCACGTGAAGTCCACCTCCGGAGATCTGCAGCGTGACATGAAGTTTCTTATTCACCACAGCTGCTCCTGAAGTCTGCCTACAAGCGCCGAAAGCATCAAAGATGACTGAGTGCTGTCGTGCAGCCCGCAACCATCGCAATCATCACAGCAGCTGCACCATCACCATCTCAACAGATATAACAGATTCATCATCGCCATCCTCATCCTCATCCTCGCCAGCCTCATCATCACTTAGCAGCAACATGCAGCAACAAATTGTTATTGCTCTGTTGCTGCTGCCGCTGCTAACGCTGTTGCTGTCACGGCTGTGATTGTGGGTGCGGTCAGTGGTGAGGATGGCGTCGGTGGTGGTGGTGGTGGTGATGGTGGTGATGGTGGTGGTGCCCGCGGTGTTGCTGATGGTGATGGTGGTGGTGCCTGGTGTTGATGGTGGCGGTGTTGGTGTTGGTGGTGGTGTTGGCGTTCGTCGTCGTCGTCGCGGCCACCGATCATCGGATCATCTTTATCGTTACTGCAGTCCACCTCGTCGTCCTCCAGTGAGCATTGTCTTCGTCTTTATGACATATTCATGGCCTCAAACGCCAGAACTGGTCTTTTACAGGGTTCGCTGGTTTAGGTTTGCTCTTGCTCCTTGGAGCTACTTTCTATCCCTAACCGACGCGAGAGCATGCATTCCTGTCGAAAACACAGCAGCAGCAGCACCCAGAGCGCGTCTCCGCCTCCCTGAAAACCTGCGCTTGCACAGCCACCCAGTTTCAAAAGTGTATGTGCACGCCTGCTCGAGCGATGTCGTCCCTCGCCAGAAAAAATGCAAAACTTCTTGAAGTGGGCACCGCAGCACAGTGTCAACAACACGGTTGATGTTGAGCCACAGGAGGATGCGACAGCTACGGCTAAGACAGTTGCTGCGCTACGCTCGGCCGAAGTCACTGTCAAGCCCTCCTCGTCGACATCTATGGAACGCACGCCCCCCTCACCTGTGACAAGCGCCAATTTGAGGCGGTGGCTCCCCCCACGGACAAGCGAGAACGTGATGAGCATCGCTAGCATCGCACTCAATGGTCGGGCCGGAACTGGTGGGAATCGCATGATTCTCAAGGTTCCTCTTCAAGCAGCTGGAACTGGAATCAAAACCGCTGATGCCCGCCAGGGGCGTTTGGCCATCTTTGGCCACTGAACTGGGGGTGTCAGTGTAGATTTTACCTTGCCTCCAATACTATTTCTATGGTCCTTAGCTATACCGATACGCGACGCACCGCTTGGCTCGAGTCCCCATGGAAAAAAGACCCACAGGGTTGACTTACCGGTAGTAAGTCGTGTCTAGCTGGTAGCCTGGGAAACTTCAGGTTATCAGCCGTAGGTTGCTTTGACAATGGACATTGTGCCGTTTATCGCGGCCGCGGGCAACACAGATGGTCAGAGAACGGAAGCGGAAGCCAATCAGTATTTCTTACAACTACTGCAGGAAAACAACCAGGTCAATATCTTCCTCAACGATCTTCGCATACAGAATGCACTGGAACTCAGAGCAGAGCAACGGCATCGATTTGCCCTCGACAATGTGTATGCAGTGTATGCTGAGGCGAATGCGTATATCTCGCATTTGGAAGCCACCGCGGACGCTAACCATCGGCAGCAACTAGCATTTAATGTGAGTCAGTCCACCCACGTGCTGGTGGGGCAACTTCACAATGAAGTTAGAGTGCTTGAAAGCATTGCCCGTGCAGAACAGCGAACAGCACATGAGCTACAGGCACAGCTGACACGCACACAGAAGGAATGTCAAGATGAACGGTCGTTGGCAATGCAGTTTGATGCACATCGATCCGAGCTGGAAGAAGCTGCGCGCACACTCACCGCGGAACACAGACAGCACGAACACCATTTCGCTTAGATGCGCGCTACCTTCGATGAAAACCATAGTGAACTCATAGCCTTTTTGGGTTCCGAGTTTGAGGAAAAGCTTCAGTGGGAAGAGAATGAAAGTCAGATTCGGCTTACCTCTGAGGAACAGCAGTACGACAGCTTGATTGACGATCTCCAAGATCGCAATGCAGAGCTTATAGCTGAGGTCAACTCTCTAAGGACTGTCTTGACGACAGCGCAAAGTAGCCCACCGCAACGTGGTGCCGTGCCGGTGAAAGTTGATCCCAGTGAGAGCTCCAAGCCACAATCAAGCCCACCGCAAGGTGGTGCCACTGCGCCGGTTGTTCAGGGTCCTAGCAATCCGTGGTTTCCAACCCTTCCGAACCCCAGGGAGATTCCTGCGTCTCTTCGGACTGTTCTGGGAAGGACCCAACGGTTTGACACTGCTGAGCCTGAAGACTCAAAGGCCCCCGGCGTAGAGGTGTTGGCTGCTGAACAGAGTGATTTGAAAGAACCGGCAAACACTAGTGAAAACAAAGAGCCGAGCGTTCTCCTCGCTGAAGCACTCAAGTCAGTGATCCAGAAGCCTGACGACGACAAACCTAAGGCTAAGGAAGCTGAGACAGTGAAGCTACCCGATTTCCTTACCCCGGAGACTTACAGGAGTTGGAAGATCACGGTTAGGGAGGCAGTCCGGGCGGCATCGGACAAACCCGATGAGGCATTCAAATGGGTTCAAGAGGTTTACACGAGGGATGCTGATTCTGAGAAGTTGAGGGATACTGGCAAATTCCTCACTTTGGATACGAAGATTCTTTCAGCACTTTCGCGAATTGCCAGGGGTGATTTGGGACGCCAGATTATCAACTACAAGGAGTCTGAGGCAGCTGCGGGTAGAGCGGTCCGAGGCAGACAGGTCCTACTTATGTTCGAACACTACTTCAACACGAATGAAGAAGCCGGATCCCTCTACTCCGTAAAAGACCTCCTCAAGGTCCAGCTGAGCGGGGATGACCTTAGTACCTTTATCCACAACTGGGAATCGGTCATCGCAGGATTGAACCACCAGCCGGAGGAAACAACCTTGAGGGACATCCTCCTTCGCCAGCTT
Source organism: Symbiodinium sp. CCMP2592 (assembly GCA_905221615.1). Lineage (NCBI taxonomy): Eukaryota > Dinophyceae > Suessiales > Symbiodiniaceae > Symbiodinium > Symbiodinium sp. CCMP2592. The sequence goes on from CAJNDT010004835.1 coordinate 347,920, forward strand.
CGCAACTCAAGCAAGCTTAAGTTTGATCTGGAGGTCTATGATAGGGCTAAAGAAGGGATGGATCAACGTACATACGACTACTTGGTCAAGTGCGCTAAAGAGTTGTTGGCAAGAGATAGGACCCGCAAAAACAGAACTGCTATCGCCAAGGCTCATGGCGCCAAGTTTGGTGCTCCTGCCCCTTCCGATGCTCTAACACCCCTCGCGGTAGGAGCCAGGACAAACCTTGCTATGCATTCCAGCGGGGCAAATGCCCAAGAGGTGACAAGTGCCCTTACAAGCACGTCAAGCCAGAACAGACCAGGGGCAGAACGAGGGTGAGCCAGAGCACATTTTCCGTGCAAAGCGCGACTATGAGGAGGCAGCAAGCTCATCTACGGCACCGCCTCCAAAGCAGGCGGCTATCGCGCCCAAAGCGATTGCTTCTAAGAAGATGCGGAAGGTGGCTCCCAAGCCCGCCACCGTCATTGATGATGATGAGGCCATGGTCGTGGATGAAGCCACCCGCAAGGGTGAGCCTGCTGATGCTGCTGGTTTCGCCCCCGAGCCCGAAGCCGAGGCCGAGGAAGAGGAGGGTGACACAACGGACGCGGGTGGAGATGAGCCATACCCTCTTGCCTCGCATCCATGCAAGGAGTGTGCGCCAATCGAGGATCTTCTCGCAAGTGACCTCCGAGGACTTGGCGATGGACCCAAGAAGCGCGGCCAAATGAGCGCAGAAGCCGCCGTGATCCGCGATGCCAAAGACCGCAAGCAGAGGGCTGCAAAGTTGAACTATGACTCAGTGTCCGAACGCTTCGAGCAAGACGGGCAGTTCAACCTGAGGATGATGCAGGAAGGACGCAATCTCGAGGACATGCAAAAGTTCGATCACCTCTCCAATGCTGTGCTCCCGGACCCCGGACGCAGCGAAGAGCAACGGTACCTACGTGCCGGAGCTCACTATGGTGGTGGCGGCATTCCTCCTGCAAAGCTGGTGTTTTATGCCCACTGCGAAGTGGAGCCGTTGAGAGCATAAATTGCGGTTTATCGATGATACCGCAGATGTGCCAATCGGCTTGACATACATGGGCGCCTTCCTCCCTCCAAGGCTCTTTGCTGAAGTGGCTGCTGTGAATGATGCGGCTAAGCGGATCCTGACTTTTGACGGCGAGGTCCACGTCACGGGCACAACCGCCGAGGGCATCACGGCTGAGCTGACGCAAATCATAGCCGATAGCCTCCGTAGCGCACAGGATCAGAATCGCCGAACTGAGCGGCTGGCCGAGCAGAACCGCCAGGCCGCGGCACGCAACCGCCCATCCCAAAAGGGACGCGGCCGTGCTGCAGATCCTGAGCCGATGTATCGTGGCTATACTCAGGCCCAATGGGACGAGTATTATCGCCAGCAGCGTCGTGGCGGGTACACTCAGGCCGAGTGGGATGCATGGGACCGCACCCATAGGCGCTGATCCCGAAATGCCACTTTGATTTGCTTCGGACCTGCAGGGCTCCTGCGAACGGACTGCGATGCCTTGTCAAGTTCTAAGGTGTCACTATAAGAGCTGTGAGCAAGACCGTGTAAAGTGCAAGGGAAGGGGGCACGCCACGCGTCCCTCGTCTCTAGGAGTAGGCTTGTGGTAGTGCTACGCACACCGCAATGCCTATCCATCCTTTCAGTATGACCGCCCATGCAACGTTTGGCTCAAGAATGAGCACAAGCTCTAGAAAGCATTGCCCATAGCTAAAGTGCTATAATCTTCTGTGATTCTCCGAGTGGACAGAGCTGTCCCGTGCACAGACGATCCACCGCCGGCCGTGAGTGTACAAAACGAGCGAACGTTGGATCTGCCTGCATAGGAGTGCGTGTGTGGAAGTAGCAGTGATCCAGTCTGTAGACGGCAACCACGCCAACAGTCAACACAGCTCTTTGTGGGGTGAGCAACAGAGAACATTACCAGGATCAAATCCCCACGCAGGTTATCAGCCGTAAGCGGCTCTGCCTTTCTGCAGCAAGGACTACTTGATCTACTACGACCACAATGAACTCGGGATCAAGTCAAGATACGACAATGACTTTCGGTGCCGATGTGGCAGCGCCAGCCGTTGGTGAGTCAACAGCTGATGACACAGTGGTGCAATCCGTTGATAGCTCCACGGAAGATGACAAAGGTCAATCTCCTGCGCTGGCCATTGCAAAGGCAGTTCCCAAAGCAAAAGCAAAGAGTCTACCAAGAGCATCCACGCCTTCGCGTCCAACATCCACAGGTTCGAGGACGAGCAAGGCTCCAGAACGACGATCCGAAGCGTCTGGTTTGCAGGCACCTCGGACCCCGTCGAGGGCAAAGGACAAGGGAGTGAAGACTTTGGAAAAGAAGCCGCGACCATCATCTTCGAGAAGCTCTTCAGCACGATCTAGGACTTCGGCCACTCGTGGGCGTGACAAGTCCATGACATGGAATCGAATGGTTACCAATCAACCACGCGAAGCTGACGATTTGGATATGACTCTGGACACGATTCCTGCACGGGGTGACGCTTCGTCGGTGACTACACCAGCCATAGCCGATGGTCCGAATGCCTACCAGGGACTGACAATTCCGCAACAGTTTGAAGCATCGAATCTTGCACAGCAGATGTACTATCGAAGTCAGGTGCAGGAGTACGAAGGTGTTGTCCAGACCCTGATGGAGAAGATCAAGGAGATGCAGCAAGAGGATGAAGGATCTGGAATTCGCATCGAAGAGTTGGAACGACAACGTGACCATGCATGCTTAGCCATGAGGCACATCAACAATGTCAATCAGGAGATGAAGCGAGACTATGAAACAGCTTTGTTTCGCATGGATGAACAGAACTTTGTTCAACAACGTCAAGCGCACGCCGTTGCCGAGGAACTGGCTCAACAGCTACATGTGTTTCGCACGGAAGCAGCCACTAACTTTGTGTGCAGTTGGAGGCAAGAGCGCAGGGCGATGGTGAGCTTATGGCACGTGAGTATGAGCATCTGACTCATGAACTTCATGAACAAGCCAGAGAGAACTTGTTCCTCCGGTCGAACACAGCAAGTTCGGAACAAGCCTTGCAAGCAATGCAGGAACGATTCCACCTGGTCAGGAATCAGGAGTTGCGAGCCATAAACGAGATTCAAGGGCTAGCTGGAAACAGCGCAGCCATTGATCAAGAGCGACTTCGGCTTCGCGAACGTCTTGGTGAGGAGGAAGAGTACCGCAAAATGGCTGTGAGGAGGATGCAAGATGCAGAGGACCGACTCCATCAGAATGAGGATCATGCGAGGGGCGCATTGCCTACCTTGCACGACGAGCTGAGTGAACTCAGGAAAACGCTCAAAGCACAAGAAGATCTTCAAGCGAGGACACGCAGCGAACTGGAGGCAGCACGGAACTCCAACTACCATGGCGGAGTGACACGGCCTTCGAGCATGCCCATGTCTTCGAGGACTACTGAGTCTGGCTGGGAGCACGTAGGAAAGGACGTAGTACCTGCATTTTCCGTAGGAGGTGAGGTGCGATCCCCTGAAATACGGTCCCCAAGTCAAATTAGTCCAGTCGCCAAAGAGAAGTTCGCATTCTCAGAATCGGACAAGGACAAGAACCTTGCGATGGATGGCGTTCCATTTACCGGTGGAAATTTCTTCACTGGCAGCATCAAAGGTGAGGCAAATAAATCCTATGCAACGCCGATCGTGGCGGATGCAATGCCCGAGCACCACGTGCCAGGCATTAGCAGTCCAGCACATGCGCGTACCACGCCCAGTGCAGCCACTCTGTTTGGCATACCAAGCGGATTTCATGGACAAAGTGATGCGGCAGCTGTACGTGACCGACAGCTACGTGAACTCCTGGAGGATCGCGGGATGTTGGGATCGAAATCCACAGCATCTGCCAGCTCTTCAAGACCTGTTGGTATCGACGGCATTATCGCATCTATGAGGGGCAACGACCCAGATGGTGCCCCAAAGGCTACCCCCGTCACCTACGATGCTTCCATCCATGAGGCAAGGAGACGTCAGATCGAGAAAGAGGTCGCGGAACAGTACGAAGAGAAGATTGCTGATCTGCGAAGCGAAGTACTCAAGGCCCAGAAAGCCGAACAACGTCTCCGAGCTGATCGTGATGAGTGGAGATTATTCGCTGAAACGATGCAGGAAGACAATGGAGACGATGACGGTGATGAAGCTGGCGATGAGAACGAAGAGGGAGAGCAAGATGAAGGTGCCGGCACAGGGTATGATCCTCCAGATTCGCCTGATGATGACGATGACGATAAGAAGAAGAACGGTGGAGGAAAACCTGAGCCGGATCCTGACCCTCATGCGCGTGATCCTGACGGAGATGCAGATCCTGAGGTCACGGAGGTGAGAATTTCCAGGAGAGAGGCCGATAAAGTGACCGTCCCTCCATGGCCTGTTCTCACTCACTTGAACAATTGGCGGTCAGTATGCACGGCGAATGTCCTAGGAGCGTCAGCCGACCCAAATCATGAGGACTGGATGTTGTGGCTGGCACCAGCGTTCAATCCATTCCCTGATGTCGAAGCACTGAACGATTCAGGACACAAGAAGTTCAAGAGCATAGACGTCAAATTGGGGGTCGCCATGGTTGCAATGCTACGCGCTGGTGGTGACAAATCCGCTGATCTGTACCTGGAGGTGAACCGGAAGGCCAACGATTACATCAGCAGGCCCGAGGGGAAGATCATCAAAGGACGACAAATCATTGCGATGATGTATGAAAGTTTTCGAACGCATGACCGTCTCGACATGATCATCACTCTCGAGTACTTGGTGAAGCTCCAGTACCAAGGCGACAACAAACTTCATACGTTCAAGCAGACATGGTTGGAAGTTCTTGGACGGATGAGACCAGAAGACATACCATCCAAAGACAGCTCTCCGTGATTGCTTGCACAGCAAGATCAAGGACTCGCCCGCAATGAAGATGGATTTGGGCATGCACTATGACCACTTGCCCTACAACCACGAAGACCGATCGTACGACAATCTGATGAAGATCATCGATCGTACCATCATGCGGAGACGAGAACAATCAAATCTCACTCAGACCCAAATTGGTTTGCGCCAGATGCTAGAGGGCAAGGATTTGCTCGCTACGCCGGCCAAGGTACCTGAGAAACCAACGCCTAATGCAGCTCCATCCGCAAAGGTCAAGGCTTCGCCTACCAAGCCGGATAAAGCAACACCTGTGCTACCTCAGAGCAAGGCGAAGAGTCATGCGAAGACCAAGCCAAAGCCCAAGAAGAAGACGAGGAGTGAGTCGGCGGACAACAGAGGCGACAAGAGCAAGAAGCAAATCCGCTGCAAGTTCCATTTCACAGATGCAGGGTGTCGAAATGGTGAGAAGTGCCCATTCAGTCACTCGAAGAAGACTCCAGAGCGACCCTTTACGCCGAGGACGAGAACTCCAAGTCCATCTGGAGGAGGAGGAAATAGGATATGCTACTCTTTCAAGAACACAGGCTCGTGCTCAAGAGAGAATTGTCCTTTCAAGCATGAGGCCGCAGCTACCCCAGCACCGGAGCCAAAGGCGAAAGCCAAAGCCAAATCCGAAGCGAAGGCAGCTCCAGCGAAACCGAATGCTAAGGCCAAAGCACTCCCCGCGGCACCCGCCATTAGATTGTGCCGAAGGTGGAATCCATTAGCCCCGGCTATATGGAAGCGATCTTCAAGACAAGATGAGGAAGAGTCAGATTGTCCATCCGCTGACAGCGACGCTGACTCGGATTGTTCAACCGACGACGAATCTTCGGGACCGACTACGTCGACCCGAAAAGAGATCAAACGCAACGTGACATTCGCTGACGACGTGAAGTTCACTTCTTCGTGTCCTAGAAAGTCGAAGAAGGACAAAGAACGGAAGGTGAAGTACGTCGACATGGAAGCAATTGTCAACGATGAGGATCGCGCCGTGACTTTGGAATTCGCCAAGCACAAAGCGAGATTGAGGGCACAGATCATGAGAGACATGGTTGACGACGATGATGATCAATGCGGAGATCGAGTTTCATTCGTACGGATCCCAGGAACGTCTCGGGTGGAAGAGGTTTCCTTCTACGACGGTGAGGATTCCATCGTGGAGCGTGAACTCGATGCTGCGCACAGCAAGCGGATCATCAATCAGGGTGTGTTCAAATGCATGGTTCAACCAGTCATCCTCAAGAAGAAGATCAAGTTTCTCATGGACACTGGATGTGGCCATGACCTCATATCTCAGAAGAAGATCGAGAAGCACAGTCTCGAGACACTCGTGACTCCAGAGCCCATATCATTCCAGACCGCAAATGGAATCACCGATACCGATCTTGTGTCGAACTTCCAGACTGAGTCGTTCGAGGAACCGATCAACGCTTATGTGTTGGATGACACACCGTCGGTGCTTTCCATAGGTAAGAGATGCATGAACTTCAGTTACGGGTTTGTGTGGCCACCCGGGAGGGAACCATTCATGATCAACCCGCGGGGCAAGAGAATATCTCTGTTCGTGAACGGTGACATTCCGTACATTCGTGCCGGGAGCTCCAAGTCACTGGTTCATGATGATCCGGAGGCCAAAGCAATCACCGAAATCTTCAAGGGTGTGCTAACCGCGGGTGATGTTGACGTCAATGTCGCAGCTGCCGCCGAAGCTGCACCGAGCGAAGTTGAAGCAGAAGAAGAAGGTGACGCTCATGAACGACCTCCTGACCCTGAACCCCATGAATCTCCTATAGAAGAAGTACCAGAGTCCGAGGCAGGACGACCGCCGGACGATGAAGGAGCAGGAGTGGGTGAAGTTCTTCTGGACGGTGACGATGAGGTGATCATTGATGTGGAAGGCGACGGTGCGCCGAGCCGCAAGGCCAGAGTCGGAACACTGAAAGCTGAAGCAAAGACGTTGGCACATCTGTGCACCCATCGCTACCGCAATCCATATTGCGAATCGTGCATACGCGCGAAGATGAAGCACTTGCGGACACAACGAGGTGCATTTCAACGTGTGATCAAACACTGGGGGGATCTCGTAACGTTCGACTTCCTCGATATGCGCAAAGCTGCCGAAGCAGGCATCGGACTCGATGATGGGGCACGTGAAGTTCTAGTCATCAGAGACATCGCCACCAAAATGATCGCAGCGATTCCCACGGCCTCAAGGAATACTGACGAGGTTGTCATGGCCATCAGACGATTAATGGGGAGACGCAAGATTCATATGGCGTACAGTGACGAAGCACCAGAGTTCGATTCAGCCATGGCGCAGTTGAAGATCGTGATCGATCATTCCCTTCCAGGGAAACCCAGTAACAATTCACTCGCTGAACGATCAAATCAAGAAGTGATCAATACGGTCGCCGCATCCATGCTACACGCCGGATTACCCGCCCAATACTGGTCCTTTGCGCTTAATTGCGTGATGCAGAATCTAAACATTGAAGATGTGGAGGGCGATGGTGATTCAGCATGGAAACGAATGACTGGAAAGGACTTCGAGGGAAAAGCCATACCATTTGGGGCCAAAGTCTTCTTCAAGCCGACGGATACAAGGCCGAAGACATATGGCAACAAGTTCGATCCAAAGGGGATCCCAGGCATTTTCGCCGGATACATCATCACTGCTGGTCAAGGATGGTCCAAGAAGTATCGCGTATGGGATATGAAGGAGTTTGCCAATGCGAACTTGTCGATGGACGCATCTGTTCCCAGGAAGTTGATGAGACCGTACGAGACAGAGGTTATCTACTTTCCAGAGGAGATAACATTTCCCCTGAAAGCTGAGTACGAAAGGATGAACTCAACCATTGAGGGACTCAGGGACAATGTTGACCTCGATGGCAAGGAGATAAAAGACGTCGATGACGGGGATGACGGTCCGCCTGGAGGAAATGGTGGCAACGGGGATGATGATGATCAAGACGGTCTACTTCCTCCACCGGATCCCGGAGAAGACCCTGATTTGCAGGACATAGATCCGTCTGACATTGAGACGGAGCCGTCTGGTGAAGTCTTCAAGTCAGCAGAACATGAAGCCATTGATGCCATAGGAGACAAAAGACTCGACGAACTAGACGAAGAGCTAGGTCTACGTGCAGCACCGCCTCCTTTCTGAACCAAAGGTTACTGGGGAAGATCGGCGATCGCTCCGCGAAGTCGGTCCAACCGGTAGACTTATCCCTGAAGGAGACATCGAAGAACCTGGAGAGATCATCAAGATCTTGAAAGAAAAGAAGTTGGCTCCTGAAGAGATTGAACATTGGAGTACAGGAAAGAAAGGGGACGGCATTGTATACCTCACTGATGATGGTGAAGCCTGCAAGATCGATAAAAGGGGAGTCCCGTACAAGATCCGAAGCGACGGTCGACGAACTCTTCCTACACGGCGACCTATCCATTCCTATTCTCCGGAAGCATGGAAGAAAATGAGTGAAGCAGAGAAGAAGGCAGCGTACAAGAAAGAAAAGCGAGACAAAGCTCGAGTTGCCAAGAAGGACCGGAAGAAAGCCGCGATAGGAAAGAAGATAGTCACCAAGGTTTTGGACAACATGATCTTTCCCAAGATTGTTCCATGTGAAGAAATTGATCTGCAACTTAACGTGTCCATTGATGACGACGATGGGTGGTCCTGGGCACAGTCCTATGTGGATCAATACACACAAGAACAATTCTTGGCAGATGTCGTGCCGGCCGTTCCGGCACATATGGTCATGGATGATAACTGGATTCCATCTATGCCGTGTACGACTTCTCACAGAAACGTACATCGGGAGAAGAATCACGCAGGAGGATCATGCTTCAATGCCATGGTCACTCGACCCGTCACACGCAAAGAGATGGTCAACAACTCCAAGGCCATGGAAGCTTTCATGAAAGAGTGGAAGGGATTGTGGGACCAAGAGGTGTTTGATTTCTCGACTACGCGTGAATATGACGATGTCGTTGCCGAGGCAAAGAAGAAAGGTGAGAAAGTACATATGGCGCGAGTACATGGACTGATATATGAGAAGAACTATCAGCTCAAAGAGGACGATCCTGCCAGGAAGTTCAAAGGGCGAGGCGTACTACTCGGTGACCAGGTCAAAGATCAGAATATGGAAGCCGCGTTGTGTCAGGATTTGGGGAATTCCCCGGCTACGTTTGATGCCTCACGGTGGGCAGATTACTATGGATGTCTTCCTGGCAACGATGTTCAGATGGCGGATGCTATCCAAGCCTACATTCAGGCAAGGTTGTCGGGCACTCCATGTTGGGTTGAACTGCCTGATGAAGCCTGGCATCCATCTGCGAAACGGCATAAATTCCGTAGACCTGTATGTCGATTGATCAAAGCTCTATATGGACATCCTGATGCAGGAACCATGTGGGAACAACATTGCCATACCGCGGTACAGAAAGTAGGATTCAAGCCGATTGGCGACGAGTGGCCATCATTGTATTTCCACCCACAAATGAAGCTCTTACTTGTCATCTACGTGGATGATCTCAAGATGGCAGGGCCCAAAGAGAATCTGCCTAAGGGTTGGGACATGCTGCGCCAAGAACTTCGCTTAGAAGAAGAAACGCCACTAGGTTTGTATCTAGGTTGTCGCATCTCCAAAGGCGAGGCAACGTTGCATGACAAAACGAAGGTGCAGACCGTTACCTACGACATGGAGACGTACCTGGACATGACAGTCAAGAAGTACTGCGACGTGACTGGGTTCGATCCGACAAAATTCAAGACGGTACCATCGCCGAGTCCGGCTGAGGAGACTAAGCATCACCCAGCTCGAGCTCCGGCACAGTCAGGTAAAAGCCATCGATGCACGTGGTGTGGACACACCATGCCTGTTGATAAGGATGGTCGGCTTGTTCCGCCTCCACCTATTCCCAAGGCGCCAGAGGAAGAGGAAGTCAACGAGGCTAATCGCGGTGCACTTGCCCCGCAGGCAGCGAGCATTCTCATGAAGTTGCTTTATGCCGCGCGCATTTGCCGCTTTGATCTTCTGCGAAGCATCAACAACCTCGCACGCAAGATCACGAAATGGACCAAGAAGGAGGATGCTCTTCTTCATCATCTCATGGCCTATGTGCACCAGTCCAAACATCACATGATGATTGGATGGGTCGGGAACTCCTTGGAGGACTCGTCCATCGGGCTGTTTGCAGATGCGGACTATGCAGGTTGTGGAGAAAGTTTGAAATCTACCTCCGGTGCTCACTTGCACATTCAAGGTTCTCACACAAGATTTCCCTTGGCGGGACTTAGCAAAAGGCAGGGGTGCTTGAGTCATTCCACACCTGAGGCCGAGATTGTCGCGGCCGACTTTGCCATGTCACGTCTTGGATTGCCTGCTATCACGTTGTGGCAGCAGCTTGGAGGTCAAGACCCCAACTTCGTCTTCTATGACGACAACCAGACCATGATCGGGGTGATTCGCACGGGCAAGAATCCGACAATGCGTCATTTGGAGCGTACCCGCGGCATCTGCATTGGCTGGATGCATTCTATCTTTCAAGAAGGTTACGTTTCCCTTGCTTATGAGGTCACTGCCAAGATGTCGGCGGACATTCACACCAAATCGTTCAAGGATTCCGTATCCTGGACACATGCGTGTCAACTCATCAACATTTTTCCGCCGGCCCTCATCGGCTCCCAAGAGATTATGGATCTGATGCGCCCTACCCATACCCAGAGCACGGATGAGAAGGGTCAACAGCACTACTCGTTCAAGAGCGAAGTGCCCTGTTTTCCTTACACGCAGACGCCGATCCTCCCTCAGGTGTTGTATCGCGCTGGCTTGTCGAGTAAGGAAGGCTTGCAAGAACATGACAGTGTGGACCCCATCCTGGTTGTCAAGTTCCCGCGCATGTTGCGGGGGCCGCCTTCCGCGTTGCCGCCTGGTCGCTACCTTCGATCGACCTGGATTCTTCGTGAAGGGCAGTGGCACCAAATGGAGGACCGTGCTGCTATCCTTGATCAACCGGGCAAGTTCGACCGCTATGTGGAGCGTGCTGTGTTTCAGTACCATCCGGTACGGGGACATTTGCGCCCGGCCGCTATTTCGGAAGTCCTTGCGCCGCCGTTTCTGCCTCCTCCTGCCCCTCCGCTGGGCCAGTCTTATGTGCGCGCCCTGCCCGCCAAATGGCGTGCGGTGGTTGTCACACTGGCGCGTGCCATCCATGGAGGGTACCAGGGCTTTACATTACCTCTTTGTTTCAACGGCCTGTCCAAAAGTCAAGCCTCCCAATTCGGCTATGACCAATGGTCGTCAGTGTACGAGGATGTATGGCATGATGCGGCCGAACAGAGAAGGGAATATCAAGGGTATGATGGAGCAATTGTGCCTCACGTGGTTGATTTCGCCGAAAACAAACCCAAGGAGGGCCTGGTGATCCAATTCCTCGACCACGACGGAGGGTTGGTCCATACTTACAAAAATCCTTATAGCCGTTGGAAATACCGTATCACTATCAAAGATGCTCCAAAGGCAGTGACGGTGTGGACATTGGTAGGAGTCGATGAGGAGAACTGGTGGAATGAGTATGCTCCTGGCAAGGACTGCATTGCGCAGCATGCTCCCGATTCTCACTACGACCCTGGGATGCAAGTGAATGTTCTGAGTATGGGGCGAGAAGTCGACGACGCCATGTGTGCCTACCTCTTCGATGTGGTGGAAGCAAGGAAAAACAACCCTAACTCCGTGATCTTCATCGGTGCAGGGGTGTTAGGCAAGAATTCGTGGCTGAGTCGGAAAATCGCCAACAACCCTGAAAGGGCCAAATTGCGGACGGACTACCCATGGGGGGAGGTCGTCCAAAGAATTGCGCGCAGAGCGGCATCGTGGGGAAACCAAGTCATCATTGAGGTGCCTCCTCGCGTACAAGTTCAAGAGACCAAGCAGTACAAGGGACTTCAGGAAGACGCCGTGTGGAAGAGCATCAAGATCCAAGGATGTACTCACGGGCAACGTTATATCTTTCGCGATCCTGTATCTCCCGGAACCGCCGTTGAGCTCGGCTACTGCAAGGATGAATGGGAGTACTTTGCCGCAAACGTCGCGTTGCATCCTAAGTCGTCTGACATGTGCTCAGCCAAACATGTGCACATGACTGATGCGGACGCTAAGGATCGATCTGATAATTGCGAGTTAACCAGCCAAATTTCCAGGAGATTGCTTAAGACCTTGAAATTTCAGGCAACGGGCGATGGGAAATTGGTTGCGATGCCGTCGAAGGCTGAAGGACGAAAGCCTGACCGCATAATTGTTGACCTTTGTGGCATGGGCAATGGCTACGCCGTGTCCAAGTCCACTAAGGGATGCGCTCGCATTACATGTAAAGAGCTGATTGGCTCCAATGCCGACGAGGATAACCTTGTCGGTGCAATGAAGAAGTCGTGCCGGAATGACCTGCGCACACCTGTGCTGTTTGTGGCATCGCTTTTGCGATCAGGTGCCAGTCCTGGAGGTAGCGAAGGGGCTTGCGTGGGGGGTGAGAAACGTTCCGGTGGGAAGTACAAGGTTTTCAGAAGTGTCTTGAAATCTCTCAAACGCCTGCTGAAGAAGTGTGCGGAATTTTCCGACGTCTATTTTTCGCTTGACATGCCTTCTTCATGTTCATGTTGGTCTTGGCCAGAGTTGCATGCTCTTGTTTCAAGTGGCAAGGTGACAAAGGTTAAGGTTGATGATCATGTTGGTGCTGGTGGCGATGGTGGTGGACGCAGGATCATGTTCTCTAACATGCCTGAGGCGGATCGTTTGATGGTGAAATTGTCTGGTTGCTTGGACCATGAAACGGGGAACAGCTTGTCGCAGTGCATTGATGTGTCATGGCGGTCAATTGCGAAGAATGTTCGCAGCCTTGTTGGAGCTCATGCTAGTCTCAGTCGTGACGCACATGAATCTGAGGACATTGCATGGCAGCAACGTCAGTGTGTAGACGCTGATGGAGGGGCTACTAGACAGCCCCGACTAAGGAACAACTAAGGTCTGACCTGACAGATCGGGGAAGGGTGTCTCTTACAGAGTACCTGGAACCGTGAAGTCGTCTCGGGGTAGGTACTTCTCTCCCACGGAGGAAGGACCGGGTCCCGAGCCATGGAAGACAGCTACAATGCCTATGAACTGTCCTTCGAAGGAGTGGCCCATGAGGAAGTTTTCCCACCTGGTGGGATGATGCGGACGTTCATGAAGTTCCACACGTTTCTGCAGAACACCGCGACCAGGAACATCGTCAACGCGGATGTCTACTACAATCTCGCCGTCCTCATCAACTCCGTGGAGACGCCTTACCAGGCCGTGACAGATACAAGAATTCAGCAGTGGTATACGGTGAACCAGGACTACTACCACAAGTTGCCTATGTCAGGCAGAGCACCCGACCAATCCGACTTGTTGGGAGAGCTCACGTTACGTAGGGTGTGCAAGCTGATGTACATGTTCGCAAAGCATACTGGATATGGGCTTCGGACCTACAACCAAGAATGTGCAGCGAGCAGCGACGGCGCCGCGCCGATCAATGTCCACCAGCTGGCTTTGATGATGCGCACAATGCCTCAGGGCATGGGACATCCGCTCGCCTTTGCGATGAATTCGCTCCAGGCATTCAGCATATGTCTCTACGTGCTTCATTCCTATGTATCGTGGGTAGATCCACACAGTGGGCTCCCGCATTACCGATGGACTACTGAGGTGCTCCCCGATTCCGACTATACCACGTATGCCTTCCTCAAGCACCATGTGGAGGCAGTGTGTGCAGCTCAGGACAAGAACGGATTCCAGTTGCCGGAGACGTTCCGTGGCTACGCCTGGAACCAATGCGGAGTCGAATCTGGATACGTGGCTGACTGCGCCACCAAACGCGACACCTTGGGCATATGGGAAGCTGAATTCCAACAGATGAGAGCACCGAGTCCGCTGATGCAAGATGATGGCCTATTTCCGCCCAACCTTCAACGGCATCCTAACTGGGTATACGCGTCGGGGAGAGTTGCGATGCCTACGGCAAGCAATCTCGAACCGGAAGGAATCGTGCACCCTGAGCATGGAAGGACACCGGGGCAGGCGCGGGACTCCGCCACAGAACCTCGTGCCACTCCAAGCCACGGACCAAAGAGGGCAAGGACGGACGAGGCAACGGCATCGGCATCGTCATCTTCTGCAGCACCTCCTCCACAACAACAGCCTCCACAACCGGAAGAGGAACCAACGCAACCGGCATGGGAAGAAGCTCCGATCCCTGCTGGCGCTCAGGAAAGCTGGTATCACTATGTCAACATCATTGAGAAGGGCTGTCGCTCTGCTTTGCTGGCGACGATCCGTGATCGCGACGAGTACCCGGCTACCATTGACGAGACGCCAAAGTTTGTGGCCAACCACGACGTGGGGACCACGCCTATTCAGCATTACGTCAGAAGACTGGTGACCTATTTGGCAAGGGTTCGCTCCGTTTCCCAAAGTGATGACAAAGGTCTCAACCTGAAGGTCTACGTGAAGCTGAACACAAAGGCGTGGCTTCGGATGTACTCACGACTATACCACGCGCTGGCGTTGGTGTCATGCGTGCATCTTCCTTCTCCTCCAATGCTTACCTCGGCAGTGATGATCGAGGCAGATCGCGACCTTGTCGAGAGCGATTCCGTTCCGGAAGAGGCAAGAGTCAACACCATGAACACGCTGAATGGATTTCGCAATAGTTTGGGTATGGGTGGCAAGCCCGATGCTGTGACTATGCGCTCTCAGTGCACAATCCTCGTTCAGGACTTTGACATCATCGCAAGAACCAGAGGATCAACGCACACGCTGAGAGAGAACCTCAGCATGCATGGATGGAGCGAGACTCACATTGTGAGCCCGTCGATCACTACAGGTGCAAATTACAATTTCCAAGTTACGAAAGGGTCATTGGAATCGGTGAATGCCACATTGGACGGCTTATCCGAAGAGCAAATCGCAACCGTCACGTTGCACTACCACCTGTCTCTCCAAGCAATCCTCATCGAGAATATGTCCTTTCCGATGAGTGACGTCGGTGACGGAGCGGCAATCCGTGTCAGGTTGCAGCAACAGCTCAAGGAAACGTACGTTGACCCTATCGTTGCAGCAGGGAAGCGTACCACGCGCCCTCCAATTGTCAACATCAACCACGACCTACGGTTCGTTGGAGCAGCTAGCAACTACCTTCTCAAGAAGGCTTCTATGTTCAACGGTTTCCACGCGCTGGGAATGTACATTGAACTGGAGTTGCGGGCCCGAGCATGCGTGGTGATTCATGGATCTTCGTTTTGGTCGAGAATGTACAGCCAGATGAAACATTCATCGTCAAGCGTGCATTCGCTGTCAGCCGAGAAGCTGCCAGCACCGGACTCTCGAGTCAGGTTCAAATTGGGCTACGCTATCTATGAGAAGCAATTGTTCAGCGAGAAGATGGTGTCAGCGTGCTTTGTCGAGGCATCGAGAATCCGCTCATGGGACGAAAGTGTCCGCGTCGATACAGTTGCACACCCGTCGCTCGTCGAAATCTGGGAGGACAAGAGTGAAGTCACCACGTCCACAAAGATTTCGCAAACATGGTTCACGGGAGAACAGCAGCAACAAATCAGGTCCGGTGCCCAGGGCGATACAGTTGCTGAGTCGTCCACGGTCACTTGGCAGGACTTTGACATCGCCATGACTGTTCCCGAAGCCTACTATGACAACAGGCACTACTGGTTCAGGATCGACACCGCTACGCACAAGCCTTCTTCAAGCCAACGGGAAACGGGTACCCTGGACACTGCATTGGATGCGCACACACTTCAGCTTTGAAGGTGCAGCATCTCATCAACTCCTTCAACGACTTAGTCGCGTCCCAGAAGTACACCTTGGCGTGCGCAAAGCATCTCTATGACCTGAGGCTTCAATTTGTGGACCCTCGTCAGGACATCAAGGAGTTCCTCAAAGCATGTGCGGAAGTGACCTACGAAGACATTGGCAAAACGGTTTCTCACTACGGTGGTCTCCGGATTACAGCCAGTCAGGCCATCGAGTACGCGGCATGGGGAAAAGCCAAACAGTTGGCGTGGGACAGAGGATGCGATTCCGAAGGGAAGACCTGCTACATCTGCTACTACGATGCCGGGAACTGCGCTTATGCTGGTTTCATGAGAATGCTTTTGACTCCGGAAGAGCGCCAAGAATGCTACAGAGGATCAGCTCTGCCTAAGGAGGAACTCTTGGGCGACACATTGGAGCTGGCACTCGGGCTTCTTACAATAGCGATGAGGTATCCAAATCATTTCCCGAATTGGGGTGGTCTTGAAGGGGCAAATGCGTGCGTGAGAGGGATCGAAAGATCATTCTTCCGCTATGCGTCGGCCGAGGCTATTGAGCTCATCACGGTTGACTCCCCACGCAAGAGGACACCGCCCAAGAAGAATGAACAAGTCGCTGAGATCGTCAACAACTTGTCCGCTGACCTCGTGATTGATTTCACTGTGATCGTCGATGGTGATGTCTACCCCGTAGAAATTGCAAGGACCGACGAGACACAGGCCGCTGACAACGTCACGGGCGATCCAGGGGTTTCAGTTGCACCACCAATACCAACACAGGACGTTGATGTGGATTCGCAACCTGAAGAAGAACAAGGTGCTGAAGAGCACGATCCCAGGCAGAGGACTCGTGAGGTACTCGTCACGCAGCTTCAGGACTATGTGGGAATACTTGCTCAGGGCGAAATGTCGGTCGGGAGCAATGACTTCACGTTCTGCATTGCTTGCGGCAGCGAATCACATCGTCTATCTGATTGCACTGAAAATGCTGCAACCCGAGATCTGATACTTCGAAGCATTCAGGTCATCAGGGACAGTCTTCTTCGCTATCCACGTCGACCACCTACACAACAAGCTGAGCCAATGGACGTTGATACCACAGACCATGTGACTGTTGCTTCCTCGGACCGACGACCCAAGGCCAAAGCCCGACCGCGACGCGGAGGCGAAGCCGTTCGGGGTGATGTGGTCTTGATTCGTTACGAGAACAAGCACAACCTATGCACGGAGGTAGAGAACCGTCGAGGCTTACATGACGCTTGTGGTGTACCGCTGCGGGAAATGGGACCCGAGAACAGTCAGCGGGTGGTGGATCTCATTGAGCAGCTTTCGGACCATCGTGACCGACGACTGCCTCAACGAGGAGATCGTCCAAGCTTTGAGTATGATGAGAATACTCAACAATGGGCAAATTCAGGCTACGAATCCATCGGCGGCGGAAGGCCAATCCGATGCGGAATTCTTGACCTAATCCCAACCAAGGGTGCAAGCTTCATCAACAATCGATGGGACATCGTGAATGAAGTTGTCCTCCGCAACATCAACCATCATCGAAGAAGGAACGCAGAATGGGCGCTATCCTGCATTCAATCTGACTTACGTCACAGAATTGCCAGGCGCCCAGGTTCGGAATGGCTTGACAACCGGTGCCAAGTGGCATTCAGCAGCGTTATTCGATGTGATGAAGGAGGGTGGGTGCTGATAGAGGACTTGGTGAGGCATGAACAACTATGGACCCACGAAAGTAGACGCATTACCGAAGCGGTATCAAGGACCGATGAGTACCAAAGGAAGAGAGTGTACAATGAGAGACTGCAGTTGCTGTTCCAGGGGAATATGCTTGCAGCCACGAAGCGCCACAAGGCCAAGATCCGGCTACAGTTCTTGGGTGTGAGAGTGAAGAACCCGGCACAGAGACTCTTGGATCTGCGAACTCGAACATGTTGGTGTCAGTTCCAGATCAGATAACAGAGATCCAGAACAACGACCGTTGCCGACACAATCAGAGGTACCTGAATGTTTGCAACGGCTGGGTGAAACCATGGGCTGTCCGGGCCACAAGTGGTCACTCTACGCACTCCGATCCCCAGAACAACTTGCTTCAGTTGGACAAGGACCGGTTCGCAATATCTCCATCTATGACCCTCTTGACACGTCTCGGGGGCGCGTTCCACGCTACGGCATGCCGCAACTTGGATTCTATCGTTCTGCAAGGCGTCATGCCTGGTTCGGAGGATCCTGACGGGGACTTCGACCAGCGACGTCGATTTCAGGACAACCGAGGTGGCAGACTCCACAGTTATTGGGGGGTGTTCGCACCGTTCGATGACCGGAACGCGACGACCAAAGCTCGGGTACACGGGCCGCAAGCCAAGCACATGCCACTTGTGGTCCTCCATGTCGCTTCGACAGATCTTGCCCGAGAAGGTGGACGTATCACTGACAGCGGTGTCATCATCGTTGGTCGAACGGTATCGTTCCAGTTCGTGAAGGAGGTATGGTTTTGCGTCCCGAATCCTCAGGATACACATTCTTTCGCTCTGGTGGAAAAGATCTATGATGAGCGATTGGAGAAAGAGATGGTGTTGGACTACAATGGATCCCCATTGCTTCCTGAATTCGAGAGATATCGAACGCCAAGCAAGATCATGGAATTGCTTTGCGAGATGCCTCCTGGACCCCATGACACAAGTAAGGAGCAGATAATGCGAGACCTTACCACTGTTTTGGAGTCCCACAGGGAGAACACGGTTCGGCATCATTACATGGACAAGGGCATCAAGTTTGTCATCAAGAACTGGCGACCCGAAGATCTACGAAGAGATGAGGATGGCAGGAGAATGAGGGTATGCCCAGCGTGCTACAACATTGTTCCAGCATGCTTTTCTCGATGCACATCCTGCTGGTCACAATTCGTTTCTTGCGGATACTACCAAGGTACTCCACAACGGGATACTCCAACGGAGATCCCAAGTGACTTCATTGCTCAGACGATGGAAGCTGCGGCAGCAGCAGTACCTGAGGCAACCGTCGAGGAACAGGAAGCCATGGAAGCGGAATCGGTTGCGGAACCCGAAGGAATTCCAGAACCATCCGTCGTTGGTGATGACGATCCAGAACAGGAACCTGATGAAGAAATGGACACGGAACCAGGAGAGGACTTTGACGACCAAGTACCAGATGCGGTGGCACAGGAACGACGTCCCGTCCTCATTGCCGGTCAGTCTTTGAACATCGACCCTGAACTGCAGATCGCCCGCACCGCCATGCAGCCGCCCTACTACCACGGAAAACGAAACGCCCATTGCATCGACGCCAACATGGCTGCTCTTTCGTACATGGCATTCGTTGTATGCAGAACCATCTACAAAGCTTGGTCAGGATTCGCGAAATGGGCGACTATGCCGTTGTTTCAGATGAGAGAGAATTTCGCACATGGCCAACGCTATGATGTGCTCGGAAAGTTAGGAACTTTGGCTGGAGTGGACAAAGAAACAGGTGTGAGCAGGGACGTGACTGATGAGGAGATCCTTCGCTTTGCTAAGGAGCCTGAAAACCTCAAGTCGTATGATCCCAACGGGACTTACACTTTGAAGCGCTTCCGGACGAACCAGATGCTTTCGCTATTGACACGGGGAGCCAACATGATGGGAATCGGCAGAGATAACTTCAATCCAACCACGTACTTGAAGAGTAACAAGGATGAAGACGTGAAGGCAATGCACTTTTGTTGCCTCAACGTCCTATGTGAAGTTATCTCGATGGTGACAGGACATCAACAATTCTCGGTACTACGAAACACGCCAACTGGACCAGTGGACTTTCTGTACATCGACCCGGTCGGCATCCTCTTGACTCATGCAGATTATTCCGTCCAGACCGTTGGATTGCTGGTGGACCACAACGTGCAAATGCCAGCGCACTTCATGGACAGATTGGTCAAGCCTAGAGTTGAAAGACAGCAAAATCCGAATACTCGACGTCCTGAAGCATTACATCACATTTCGGCCGAAGAGTATCTCCCTCCGGGTGGTACTTCCATCATGGACACGCCCGTCACTACGGAGGAACGTGCAAGCGCTTCTTCGGCAAAGGGACCTTCAAAAGGGCGTGAGAGAACCGGAGATGAGCAACATGGAGGTTGGAACGCCAATTCCTACCACGACTACATCGCCGGCAAAGGCCGAAACAAAGGCAAGGACAAAGGAAAGCAGAGGAACCAGTATCCAGAGGAGAACCTCCGGCCCTGGGAACGCGATCCTACGTCAACGCGAAGATGGCGGTGAGACAACACATGATCTACCTCATCTTCAAAATTGTGACCTCTGTGCTTCGCACGTGGAATTCCATCGCGAATGCTTCTTTCTTCGGTGACGCCTGATTCGTTGGCCATTTCAGGGGATCGTTACCGACGTAGATGAGTGTCACAACGTTTCTAATTGGGATGCAAAAGCTCTGATCTATATGTCAAAGTTGCGGCGGAACAAATTTTCTGATATTCCTATCGTGCCATCTTCCGGGTGAGCAGCGTCGGAGACGCAACTCATGGGGGGTGCGAACGGACTGCGATGCCTTGTCAAGTTCTAAGGTGTCACTATAAGAGCTGTGAGCAAGACCGTGTAAAGTGCAAGGGAAGGGGGCACGCCACGCGTCCCTCGTCTCTAGGAGTAGGCTTGTGGTAGTGCTACGCACACCGCAATGCCTATCCATCCTTTCAGTATGACCGCCCATGCAACGTTTGGCTCAAGAATGAGCACAAGCTCTAGAAAGCATTGCCCATAGCTAAAGTGCTATAATCTTCTGTGATTCTCCGAGTGGACAGAGCTATCCCGTGCACAGACGATCCACCGCCGGCCGTGAGTGTACAAAACGAGCGAACGTTGGATCTGCCTGCATAGGAGTGCGTGTGTGGAAGTAGCAGTGATCCAGTCTGTAGACGGCAACCACGCCAACAGTCAACACAGCTCTTTGTGGGGTGAGCAACAGAGAACATTACCAAGATTGCGAACGGACTGCGATGCCTTGTCAAGTTCTAAGGTGTCACTATAAGAGCTGTGAGCAAGACCGTGTAAAGTGCAAGGGAAGGGGGCACGCCATGCGTCCCTCGTCTCTAGGAGTAGGCTTGTGGTAGTGCTACGCACACCGCAATGCCTATCCATCCTTTCAGTATGACCGCCCATGCAACGTTTGGCTCAAGAATGAGAACAAGCTCTAGAAAGCATTGCCCATAGCTAAAGTGCTATAATCTTCTGTGATTCTCCGAGTGGACAGAGCTATCCCGTGCACAGACGATCCACCGCCGGCCGTGAGTGTACAAAACGAGCGAACGTTGGATCTGCCTGCATAGGAGTGCGTGTGTGGAAGTAGCAGTGATCCAGTCTGTAGACGGCAACCACGCCAACAGTCAACACAGCTCTTTGTGGGGTGAGCAACAGAGAACATTACCAGGATCAAATCCCCACGCAGCTCCTCTTTCGTGCTTTATATATGCTCGCTTTGGTAAGCTTTCTCAATCCCTTGAAGCCCATTGCAACCTGGAGCCAGTGTAGATGTACGCCTTAGCTTGAGCAGCACGGCGAGGGGGGTGTAGATTTTACCCTGCCTCCAATACTATTTCTATGGTCCTTAGCTATACCGTTACGCGACGCACCGCTTGGCTCGAGTCCCCATGGAAAAAGACCCACAGGGTTGACTTACCGGTAGTAAGTCGTGTCTAGCTGGTAGCCTGGGAAACTTCAGTCAGTCCAATCCATTCGGTGCCTGTCAATGCAGTTAGCTTCAGTCACAACGCCTCGCACTCACCATTGCAGGTGCGTGGATCGGTCACATAGAGCAAGTAGCACAGATCATCAGATTCAAACATGTGTTGGTCACCAGGTCAGTTTCACATCCGGTGTGCGCTTGGTAGGGTACTACGCCCGCCATGCGTGAAGCCCGCTCGCGCAACCTTCAATTGCAATTGTTGTTATTTTTGGTGGTGATGGTGCCTCTGCTGCTGTTAGTGTTATTGCTGCCGTTGCTGCTGCTGCTGCTGTCACGGCTGTGATGGAGGGTTTGGTGGTAGTGGTAGTGGTGTTGGTAGTGGTGGTGGTGGTCGTGGTGTTGTTGGTGTTGGTGTTGGTGTTGGTAGTGGTGTTAGTGGTGATGTTGGTGCTCGTCGTCGTCATTGCGACCACCGGTCATCGCATCATCGTCATCATTACTGTCGACCACGCCAATCCAATGACTGGCGACATGGCTGGTGGTGTCCCCGAGCCAAAGACAGCAGCACGATGCCCCCGTCAATGTAGGCTTGTGTGTTCGATGCTTCTCCATGCTTGGTGCAGACCTTGCAAACACTTCGACGGTAGAAGGGTCGGAGAGACAACTGAACCCTGGTCGGCATGAGCAACCTTGCAACACTAGTCCCGTAAGCCCACGCAATTAAAACATGCCGGTTGCTCTGTGGCAAGCTTTGCTCGGATCCTTCGGGATACAGCACATCCTACAGCTGCACATATCTAAATCTAATTGCATTCGCCGAAGTGATATTAGTAACTGGCCACGTCACAAGGCTGGCGGGTCCTGCATGTTTGGCGAAGTCAAGCCTAGCACGACCAGGACACTGACGGTACATACAATTTTTGCCCAACTTCATCGCAGCTAGGCAGGCATCACCATTGAGGTTTGAACATGCCCGTACGGACAGCAGTCCGCTCGACTTTGAGCTCCGAAGCAAACCCCTCTTGCCCTCTTCTGCAATGGCACGTTGGCGATTGGGGATATGAAACCGGAGCCCAGTACATGTACGCTGCGAGCCTCGGTTGCACTTCCTTTTTCGACTCTGCGTGTACTCAGCATTCGATGCAACCTCTTTCTGGGTCTGGGATGTAGACGTGACTTAAGGTATGATCGTGCCTGCGGAATGGAGATGCCCGGAGCGCTCTGGGCAGAGCAGTATGCTCCGCAGCGCCGAGAACGCTGCATCTGCAGTCAGCCGTAGCAGACGTTGTCTGCTCTGATGAATGCCCTCACGCCTTACCTGGCCGACGTTGGGCATGCAATTCCCATCCATGCGCTTTCATCCTCTTTCCAACTTCTTGACCTGTGCCGACGTGCGCTGGTCTCTCGACCTTGAGTCTTGACACTGCGCCGATCAGATCCGTGCTGTGTAGCACCGTAGCACGTGTGTGAGGGGTAGAGGAGGCCTGGAAGGGAAGCTGCTGCCTTTCGGTTGTGTTTTCAGAGGGCGTGCAGCAGCAGTATTTGGTTGCAGAGCCATTTGCGACGTCTTCACCACGTCCACAACTGCTATGCTTCGAGTTGACCAGTTGATTGAGGTGCAGTGACGTGGACTGGCAACAAGTGGAGCACACGCTGGAGCATGCTCAAAAGCGAGCCCAGGAACTCGAAATGGAGCGCCTTGGCTCGAAACGGAGACTTTGTCAAGTTCAGGGAGTGTCATGTCTATCTGGGCGTGTGACATGCATTTCGAGGCTGCAGTGGGAAGCCAAGAAATCCAAGTTCTTGAGGAGCAGGCGCAAGACCTGCAGTCTGCTATTGAGATCCTTGAAGAGGAGCGGCTGGGCTGAAGTGACTTCCAGGATACATTTGCACGAAGGAGCCGAGAGGTCTGCAACAGTTAATGGAACGGCCTCGCATCGTGGAATCAACGGGGCAATTAGCGCCTCTTGATGGGCTTGATGTGTATTTGTAGCAGCATGAATCCAAAATCTAAAGACTGTGTTTGGGCTTTGCTCCGCTTTCGCCGCTTGCAGAGTTCAAGCTCCGTGTTTGTAATGCTTTTCCACATACTGCCGCTCCAACGACAGCCCTGAAACGGTGCGCTGGCACTGCGCAGTGCCTTTGGCAGCAATGCGTGTGTTCTTCGCGTCGCCACAAATGGAGGGGGAGGGAAGGGGGGAGTGAGGAAAGGTTGTTTGTGAAGGGCTCCGAGGAGGGGATGGGGGAGGGCGGTTGGGTTGTTGGGGGAGGATTACGAGGCAGTGAAATGGCGTCTCTGCGAGGTGCCAGGAAACTCCGTCAGAAACATCCTTGTACGTCTTAGCACTGGGGCAGCACTCCAAATAACGGCAACAAAACGTATTTCTTAGCACTGGGACACCACTCAATCGTACTTCTTAGCACTGAGGCACCACTTCGAAACCACTAACACATCGTATTTCTTAGTACGGGGCACCACCTCGAAACCACGAACAACGGCCGTGAGCAGCAGCCAGCAGCAGCAGAGCCATGGCGAAGGTCAAGATTTTGCATTACACAGCACAGTGTCGCTTGCGCTGCATGAGTGTGCTTTGCGCACTCTGTGCTTTTTGCTTGTGTTTCCTGAGAGGCCGCTGAAAGATCCATCGAGCCGACACGGGCCCGAGAGAGCAAAAGGCTTCTTTGCACATAGTCAGAGTCTTCTCAAACTGCCCATCGATGGTCATGAGCATCTTTGCTTTCAATGCTTGTGCCTCCTGTGCAGAGCAGCCCAAAATGTATCAGGATTCCAGGCTTGGCTCGAAGAGCAACACAGCGACGCTACTTACCCGGCACGGGTGACATAATTAGCGACTTGCATGTTACATTGTCGTAACTGCGGTGCAGATTCTTAGGTCGTTGGCTGTTCGCACCTGCATGTCAGCAAATTGCAGCATACTGTGTGCGGAAAGAGTCAGGCTAGGGGCCACGCAGCGCAGGCATGAATGTGCAACTTATTTCCGGATTTAGCATGACGGGGCCAGCGAGGCTCCTTCCTGCAGCCATGTGTCGTGGGCAGCTGCAGACGCTTGAAGACGGTTTGCTCACCACGCCGACAAGTGGCAAACGCAGAAAGCAACTTGATTCAAGCATGCTGGATGCTCGCAGTGTGCATCTTTTCATTGCATGCGGCCAGGCGTCCAAACCGGACACGCAAAAAGCTGCCGTACCTTGGTGCAAGCATGCCGGACGTATGCAGTCAAGCACTTGGGTCACTGAGGCCACGAAAGAAGAGGGTCAGCTTGAGTGGCATCACGAATGCCAGTACTGACGCGGGCGCGAGTGAGCCGAGCGATTTTCAGGACTGCCGAATTGATCTTGGGGGAGTGCCTTTGCTCCCTCACTGGCTTGGACGGCTTGGGGAAACCCCTTTGTCTCGAGCTTTTCCTGCTAGGATGTTAGTGACGGTGATGGCAATCCCGAGTCTGGCCCCAAGCCGGGGCAGGGTTCCTTCCGCTTTGAGATCCGGCTGTGCAAGCAAGCGGGCGCAAGCATCCAAGGCGAGAGCAGCTTGAAGCAATGGCGTACACGGTTCTGAGCAACAACGCATGGCTACTGCAGCATGCCCAGCAGCTGCAGTGCGAGTGGCTTGGCTGCGAGTCCAAGCAGTGTTGGGGAGGTTGGTGAGAAGATAATGTTGCAAAGCCCAGCCCTTCGATTTGGCACATGCTTGCGTATGCGTGCTCAGGCTTCAGCAGGAGAGGCATCAGCCGGGCCCTGAGCTACCTGTGTGCGTTTGTTCTCCGATCTTGCAGTCAAGTGGTGCAAAAATCCAAGGCGGCTTGGCATCCAGGAACAGCTCCAGGCAACATGCACAGCCTGGAGGACGCTGCACGCCCAGCTTTGGCAAGAGAACGAGGGGCTGAAGTTTGTGAACCGCTGCCAGATGCAGCAGCGGCTTGGTGCCGTTGGCATGGTCTTGCAGCTCGTCTGGCAGGGTTGGCTGATCAAATCTGAGGCTGCATCACACCAATCAACAGCTGGAGGATTGTTCCATGCAGTGCCATCAACTGCAAAAATGGCTTATCCAAATGGGACAACACCATTGGCAAGATGCGTGCCCCCGGTTGCAAGCGTCACGGGCAGATAGACAAGCATGTGGCATGAGCCAGGGAGGCTCCTCTGCAGTGCAGCGCAACCCTTGTCTTGTGATAGAATACGGGGCTGAAGTGACTTTCAGGATACATTTGCACAAAGGCCGCTTGATGGGCTTGACGTGCATTTGTAGTAGCATGAATCCAAAGACGGTGTTTGGGCTTTGCTCTGCTTTCGCCGCTTGCAGAACTTGCCTGGAGAACATGTCACAAAAAAGAAGCTCAAACCGTAGGGAAGTGGCAATCCATTTGCCCACATGAGCCGGGTGAAATCCCGGCTGGAACTCAGGCGCAACCAGTGCAGCGCTGCTAGCGCGATTGCCTCCGAGCAAATTCTGCTGTGCGACGAGGACTGTTTTTGTTGCCAAGGAATACATCTTCACTTGCATGACATAGCTTTGTGGTATTTCCTTCATCTCACGTTTCTGACATGTGTGAGTGCCTGCCAGGAAGCTGGGTGTAACGCTCTGGCTAGCGATGTGGAGACGCTGCCAACCGTGAAGATGCCCAGCTGCAGAGAGAGGTGTCTCTGAAATCGTCTGCAAGGGCAGGAAGCATGCGGTCCTAGCAGCAAGCGAGCTCGGAAGCTCCCCGGTGTGTCTGCTGTAATCATTGCACTCGTGATTCCAAAGCCCTCATCTGTGCTGAGAAAAGTTGTTCAGAGACAGAGGGAGAGAGATGGAGAGGGCGACAGAGATGGCCCGAGCAACTCTTTTGGAATAGGCCAGATTGACTGCCCTTGTATCCTTGTTGGAAGAAGAAGGCAAGCAAGCGTGCTGGAGAGCCATTTTTGCACTTTCAAGAGTCGCAACCTTGTCTCGTGGGCATTGCAAAACAAGAGGCAATTCGCAACGCATCGGCGACGGGTTCCCGAAACACTTCTGGTACAAGCTGAGACTCACACTGCTAAGTTCGCGTGGTCCATTGTGCATAAGCCCAGGTGCCGGAAGATGATGCCGCGAGTGGCCAAGGACGGTAGGGTGGCTATAAGATCAGATTCGTTGTGGAAGGTTCTCTCCGAGTTTGAGGAGCATCAGGTGCTGCCTTCCCCGCTTCGAATGCCCAAGCCTGCTGCACACGGGATCCGCGCTTTTGGATTCGCAAGCATGAAAGCCTGCAGTGCAAGCAATTGCAAGCAACAGCCACGGAAACGCAACAGCACTTGCTGTGCTTGTGCGCAGGATCCCGTGGCAGCGGAGGGCGCGCCTCCAACTGCTGCCGTGCTCTCGCGAGACGATAATCCCAGAAGGCCGGGCTCTCACGCAAAAGCAATAGCGCCTGAGCTAGGGACGTCCCTCAATCTGTCTTCGCATGGTGTGCACGAGCCCAGGCCAAGGCTGAGCACCGGCAGCAACGGTAGCAGCACCTCCGCCGGCAGTGACAGCAGCGGCACCACCGACAGCAGCACCCTCCTGTCCGCAGAGGCGGGCTCCGAGGGCTGAGAAACAGGCGATTTAGCTGCGGCCACGGCGGCTTGTGTTTTTTTTTGTGGGTGCCCCGAGGTGGAGCTGCAGTGTCACGCCGAGGACGGCGGGGTGGTTTAGGATCAGTTTCGTTGTGGAAGGCCGTCTAGACAAACAGGCGGCAGTGCTTTGCATAGCAGCGCAGAAGACCATCCAAGCCATGATCAGAGCAGCCCGTTGTGATGGAGGGCGCTGAAGTTGCCCTCCGGATGCAGCAGAAGACTTGCATGTCGTGCCGCCGAACAGGACGAAGGGCGACAGCTTCGTGATGATCGGCAGGCTTGGAGCCCAGACCGAAGTAGGAAGAAGGCGCAAGCCTCTTTGAAGCGATAGCTTATGTTTCCTTGAGCAGCTCTGAATCATGAGGGGGGGGTGGCGTGCAGCTTTTCTTGCTACCCCACAAGACTTCAAGCGAAGCCACAAAATCAATTTGGGCCGGGGCCTCATTCTACTTTCCTTAGGCCACGGCTATCTGGATTATCGAAAGGTGGCTTTAGCCCCAGCCCCTCCCCCCGGCCAGTGCCGGATAAATGGGCATGCAGGTGACTGGGGTATATTGATCTGTGTCAGCAACGGTGGGGCTTGAATGTGGTTTCCAGTTCAGGCCTTGGCGAAGCCAGAGGATGCCGCTAAGCACGTTAATGCAGCTTGCCTGCTGGACGGCGATCACTGCGCTGCCTCTTGTCCCAAGGCCACGGCCCCTTCCCCCAAACACTCCTAGGGACCGATGCTGCAGACCGGATCGACCGAGCTGAGCCTAGGTTGGTGGTCCGTCCTCGGAGACCTCGACCATGACATCAGCCGAAGCAGCTGCTTTGCTTGAGGGCTGTCGCGGGACGATTGAATTAGCAGTTCCAGCCCGAAGATTCAACCCAAGGCGATCGAAGGCATCGAGGTTGGCACAGGGGAGTGCACCCCAAGGGACCTCTTCGTGTGCCTCGGCTGTCAACGGCCTGCTTGCATGGACTTTCGGTTGCTTGCGGCAGACTCCAACACATCCTGCATGCCGAACAAGCCCCCAGCCCCAGGCCGGACCTGTTGCCCTACCTGAGTGCGGCTTGGTTGCAAAGTGGCAGGTGGCAGGGCTGTGGACAGGATGTTGCAGCGCTTGGTGACGAGTCGGAGGACCCGCAAAGAGCCCTTAAAGATCCCATAGCTCTGAACCCGAAACCCCAAAGCCTAGACTCAACACGGTAGTCTGCAATGTCAAAGATCTTTGAGTGCAGAGGGCCTGCGGCAGTCTTTTGGCACTTCCCGCTCAAGAGGCAAAGCTCAAGTTGTTGTCAAGGTTCTTTTCTGCTTCTGATAGGGTCCTTCCTGGCAAAAGCATGCGGAAGAAGAGCGACAGGACTTCGTACTGTAGAGCTGTGGGCTTCGCGGCATCGTACCCCACGGACCCGGTAAGTGACTACAGGTGCGGGATTTGCTGAACTGGCGGCTGCTTTCGCGGCGCACCAGAGGCCCCAAGGCCTGCAGCCCAATTCCTCCATGTGTTGCTTTCTTAGAGACCATTGTTGAGAAAGCGCTGCCACAAGGTCTTGACGGAGCATGTGGCCGAGATGGGCTGCCTGCACAGGCGCGGAAGGGTCGCATACAAGCAGCACTTTTGACATACACCGTCCATCCATCTACACCGTGCTTTGCAAGCTGCACGTATCGCCCGTTGCGCCGGAGCTGCCAGCATCTCTTCCTTCATCAAGAATGGACGGACTGATGAATCATCACCGTTGCGAGTACCACAGCTGATCACTACTGTACTGAGAAGAAGCAAACGGCATTCCTCAAGCTGCTTCCATGCAACACAACACATAGACATGTCTGCAGATGCAAATTATCCGGGAGTCACATCGTACCTGTACCTGCTGCCGTTGCCTTCCTCCTTCCGGGCACCCGCATGTGCAATCAAGCAAGTCACGGGGCCAGGCGGTTTTGTCGGTTGCACCGCGGGATTCTGCAAAAGTTGTGCTGTGCAGGCCAGAAGCAGTTCTCGCCTTTGTGGAAAAGATGGAAGCGATTGGAAGCAACCCGGATACGTTTCGCACATCCTTCGAAGCAGCGTTTGATGGCGATGCCGAGCAGCAGAAGTTCCACGAGTGCCTCCTGACCTGTTGAGCATGAACCACAGCCAGCGTCTGAAGTAAGAGTTCCGTGAATGTACATTATGTAGGCCTCCTTATTGCGGACATATTGAAATGAATGTTGGGGTGCTTTGTTTCGGGATACTTAGTTATACAAAACCTATGTTTTGCACACCTCTTGCGCACGTGAGTGTTTGGTGGTACATTCCCACAAATATAAAAGAACTTTTTCATGGTATTCTCAATATCTTCAGTGTCTGTAAATCTCCAGCTTCATTAATTCTACTTATTTCTGGACAAACCTAGCATGTTGTACCGTATGCTATATGGATTTGTTCACTCTGACCTCTGATTTTTGTGAATCTTGTGAAAACCAAGCCTCAGGATCCAACCCCCAAGGATCCAGCCCCCAAAACGAGTTCAGTGAAGAATGCGGACGAATCACCACCGACGACAAGGATCACAAACACTCTGAGCGATCCCCACACACTTCGACCACGGACGGCATGCGTCGCCACTTTGGCGAAGACAAGACTGAGTGCAAGAAGCTTATCTTTGTGCCTTAAACTGTTAGCGAAGTGATAGTCCACGTTCTGACGTGTATAGGTTCTTGAAGCACGGTGCACATGTGGACGTTTTGCCTCAAGTTACGACACTCGCGAGTGTGAAAAACAAAACACACTTTCGTTTTCTTTGCTCGTAGTGCAGAGGCACCCCCTACTTGCTTTTCTTGGGCCCGCATAGTGGTCGAGTAAGACTCATCCTTACGACGAGCTATTCGGTGTTCAGCCTTTCCGTTTCGGTACATATTACACATATTTGACAAATATCGTGGTGAGGAGTATCACGGGGTTTACGCCGATCGACACCCTACTTCACACCCATGTGTCTGACAGTGCACCAGCCTGTTGAACCGGCTTTACCCGACTCCCGACTCTGCCTCATTCTGAGGTCGGTGGTGGTGTATGAAGCTGGCGTCCAAGAGACAGACACATTTTGCCGAAAGTCACGTTCGCCGCATTGTGGGCAACAATCTCCAAAGCTTGCTTCGGCACTGTCGGAGTGAGGATGCGGACATTGCTTACGCCGCCGACCTCCTTGTTTTCAACCATGCTTTTGGTTCCCTCCCTTTTGTGCAGCAGCCTGTAGCAGAAGCCATGCTCGATCTGATGGAAGAGTTGGTGATATCCAACATACCCGCCAACCTGGCGAAGATAGAGAATTGCATCAGCGGGCTTGGCCTGGTACTGCGGTCGCTGTGCAAGCCCCAGCGGCAGAAGTTGGCGTACCTTATGGTCCAACTGTTGATGGACGAGAGCATTTCCGACAAAACCGGATTGCTTTGGAGGCTGAAGCTGCTGTGGCTGGCTGATGAGGACCCCACGCAGACATATGCAGAGGCACAACAGCTGCTGCGAAGTCTCGAGAAGTCCAACACAGACCTGCGGGCTGCAGTTCGGGTTCTCATGTACTGCAGCTGTAGCTGAAGTCTGCCTCGCGGATGGGCATGCTGTGGCAGATAACGACCTCGGTGCGCATCAAAGAGAAAGAGGACTGAGTGCTGTGGAGCCTGCAGCCATCGTAATCAATCATCGCAGTCACCGTCATCCTCAGATCATGGTTTATTCCAAACCCATATGTTCTGATCCCACACGCCCACATCCGAAAAGGCATTGCCTGCGCTACACAAATCCAAGCCCATAGTAGACAGATCCCTAGTCCCAAACCATGGCTGAGCCCGTGGACACCGCCGCCACTTTTCGTTGGATCCAGACCGGTAGCTTGGGGCGTTGGTGCCTGGAAGGGCTGCGCCGACGGTCGCAGGTCGCCCATTGGGTTCGGGTGTGGGGCTCACTTTCCGGGAATCCTGTTTGAGCTAGCGGGTTTCGTGTATAGTTGGGCTTAGAGTTCAGGGTATCTTGAGCCACGACAGACCGAAATCGGCACACATCGCTGGGTGGGCGAGTCTAGAAAGGTGGGAACAGAACAGCAAAGCTTGTACTCTGTGTACAGCCTGGTTGTTGATTGGGTGCTTTTCTCCTGATGAGTGGTCTCCTGGTTGAGTTCTGGTGATCTCTGGGTGGTCTCCTGGTTGTCTCTTGCTGGTCGTTTGGTAGTCTACAGGTAGTTTCCCCGCAGTCTCCTGGTTGTCGTTTTCGTCTTGGTTGTTGTGGTCGTCCCTGTGGTCCGAGTGGTCGTGGTCATCGTGGTCGCCATAATCGCCGTGGTGCTTTTTCACCGCTTGGACTTAGACTGCCATAATCAGAATTCTATGAAATAAGCTTATGCTGTAAGATTTTGGGGCTTTAGGGTCTCGGGGTCCGGGCTTGGGGTTTAGGAGTTGGGGTCTATGGGGTTTGTGTTTTGGGTTTCAGGTCAGGGGCTCGTTGACAGATGCAGCATGTGCTTGCAGGCAATGTTCCTGCAAAAGAAGGATCCATTCACGCGGAGCGTCCCATGGCTCGCAGATGATGGATTCGAGATTCGGCACCCTCCCCAAGCGCACCCTCGGCCGTGCAGAGGGCACAGGCAGAAGCTAGAGGTTTCAGTGAATTTGTCGACTGAAAGGGGACACCTTGGGTACCTGTCAGAGCAAGGTTTGGGGGTCTTTGCACCCCTTCTGCTGGCTTGCAAACCACTCACTTGCAGGTTGCTTCTATCTAGCCTCGGCTCGTCATTCACTTTCGGGACATTCGGCTCTTTAGTTAGTAATTGGACTATTGTTACTTTTCTTGTATCTTTCTTATTAGTTACTCGTATTATTTATCATCAGCACCATTTTTTCTTGGCTGTTATTGTACCAGTGGAAGTTTTGAAGTCGACTCTTGGGAGGTGACGTGTCTGCGAAGTCTGGTGTGGATTAGCAAGCAAGAGGCATACATGACATGTAGTATAGGAACCTTACTAAATGGACAAGGTTTTGGGGCCCATTATATTGTAATTATGATCAGGAAGCACCAACATAGTAGAGGTAATTTTTAGTGCTCTTCTAGTATAGGTACCTGTTTAAGAAATCCTGGATCTTTATTAAGATTTTGTATATGGGTCCTACTATATAGGGGTTGCAGGGCTGGGTCTTAATCCGGGTTCCTGCATTAGCTAAACCAAGACCAAGAACCGGAATCCGTTAAGTTGGGTGGGTCAATTTTAAAGGTTGGCCGTCCGACATGTGAGGGTGCAGGGTTGAGGGTTGAAGGATGTTCAAGGTTTAGGGTCAGCAACCTGTCTTTCCATGCGTCGCGTTTCGAAGACCACACCCGCCTCACTTAATCCTGAACCCTTCTGGGGATTCATGCACGGCATATTCACAAACGCGTCGTATACGCTCTGTTCTGGAGGTTAGAGTTGGACCTAAAGAATCCGAATTGTCTTCTCCAGTCAGGTGGCTTCTGGACAGGTCGCAAGCTCAGCAAATCAATTGTCTGCCATGTTCTAAGGTTCTGGGCTAGCGCCGTACCGTCTTAGCTACGGCCATAGCAGCCAGAATCAGAAAAGCACTGCAACAATAATGGGGTCTTTAACCGTTGTGTCTATAGAAGCATCATATGCAATATGTTCGTATGGCTCCCTGAGGGATGCACCATTGGCCCTGCTCACTTTTCCTACTTCCTGCAATCTGGTGTACTGCTACACCAAATACACACCAAATGTCCGCATTTTCAGGTTCGGTAACGTTTGTCTATAAATATCAATGTCCTCCTGAACCAGACAGCTCCACTCCATTGCGGCGAGATAGCAATGAACACATGTTCTAATCGAGCTGCTAGCTGCTGTTTGGCGGATCAGTATTCGTGTCCTTGACTTGAGGCGCAAAGACCGCCGACATCCGCACAGAGGCCACGTTTGCGCGCTAGCTGGACCCTCCATGCCTGCATTGCCCCGTACTAGTCCCCAGATGATTACGTTAGAGAACGCAGCCAAAGCCCAACTCTGATGTCGACGGCTACCTTGAACCCTACAACATGAAGTTTGCGCGAAGCCTATCAACCCGGAACCCTAAACCCGAAGCCTTGAACCCTAGAGCCTAAACCCTAAACCCTAACCCCTAAATCCCAAGCCATAAACCCTGATGTAGGAACCTGATTAAGAAACCCTGGGCCTATAACCCAAAATAGTATTCGTGTAGGAACCCCGATAAAGGCCCAAGGTTGCTTAATCAGGTTCCTACATTAAGCTCTAGACCTTGAACCCTTAGACCTGAAAGCCCCATGCCTTCCACTCTGAGGGCTCCGGAGTTGCATCACCACGGGGCCGCTGTGTGCCTAAATTACAACCTTCGAGTTTAGGGGTTCGGGGCTGGGTTTAGGGGTTTGGGGTTTAGGGTATCGGGACCACAAGAACCTGAAAAGCAGGATCCTTATGTGGTAAGTGGAGCTGCAACCCGTTTACGAGGTCCTTTGCAACAGCCAAGGATACCCCAAACCCTCATGTAAGACGCCTTTAACATCTTAGAACCCTCATACACAACCCTCAAAATCAATAGAAAACTTGCCTTGGATCCTGTAAACCTTAAACCCCCATATCCAAAAGCCAGGGATGGCCAGAAGAACTTGCCAGTGGGGCTCGGCCGCGAGGGCTTCTTGGTCGCTACAGGGTGGGTAGGGTTTAGGGGGGGTAGGATTTAGGGTGTAGGGTCTAGGGTTTAGGGGGTGAGCCCCAGAGAGTGGGAACATGGATTAAGTTTGCTTGGTGCTGGGGTTGGCATGAGGACAATGACGGCCAAATTTTCTGGCTTCTACTTTTGCAGTTTTCGTGCAGGCTGTTCTGTTCTTGGTTTTCCGTTGGGGTTTTTGGTCATTTAGGTATCCGGGGTTTAGGTTTTAGGGTTTCGACTGTTTAGGGTGAGAGGTTGAAGTGTTGAGGTCCTCCATAGTGGACCATGATGCCTTCATCTCTACACCGTGAGGATGGCCCCTAAGCCTCCAGACTCTTACAGAACCCCTTTTCCACGTTCGCGGCTCCCCCACACCCGACACTTCCTGAGGCCCTCCAAAAACTCTAAACACTGAACCCTGAACCCTAAAACCCTAAACCCTGAAACTCCAAACCCTCAAACCCTAAACCCTCGACCCTAAAACCACTTAAATCCTGAACCCTACACTCTAAAACCCCTTAATCCCAAACCCTAAATTCCTAAAGCCCTAAACCGCTAAAACACTAAAATTGTAAACGCCTAAACCCATGCAGGCTTCGATGAGGGTCAGGCACAGCTGGGCACGCAGATGCTCGGGGCCCTGGAGAGTTGGTGCAATAAGGTAAGGTTTAGATTTGAGTTTAGGGCTTCAGTGAAACAGGGGTCCGCTTTTTTAAAGGTTTAGGGTAGTGGGTAAAATGGGGATCGGAGATTTAGTTGTGGGATTTGGCTGTTGTTGGTGTTTCTGCAGGTTTATGCGAATTTAGTTGTGGGATGTGTTTGGTGTTCATATAGGTTTTGGGAAGAATTTAGGTAGCAATATCACTCTGGGAACCTACTTCATGATGGAGCATTGTTGCTTCAAAGGGGTTGAGGTGCAAGTCTTGCTGCAAGTACTGCCTGGCGATCCTGAAGGATTCATAATATAGTGGCCTTCATAATTACTTATGCCATTTTTGGGGATCCCTAGTATGAATATAGTAGAATATACCCCCCCACACCCTATTCTAAGTGTTAAGGCCTCTATAT
Organism: Symbiodinium sp. CCMP2592; assembly: GCA_905221615.1. Lineage (NCBI taxonomy): Eukaryota > Dinophyceae > Suessiales > Symbiodiniaceae > Symbiodinium > Symbiodinium sp. CCMP2592. The sequence continues at coordinate 382,741 of CAJNDT010004835.1, forward strand.
TATTGCCCTACGCCTCCGGCATACATCAGGTCCTCCCTGGGCGGTTCGAAAAAACTCTCGTCGCACATATACGACAAATACAGAGGTGTAGCGGCTGCACCCTAAACCCTGAATCCTCAACCCTGAGTTTAGGGTTCTAGAGTGTCGGGTCTTGGGATTCAGGGTTTAGAATTTTGGAGTTTGGATTTAGGGTTTCAGGAGTTCACGGTGTAGGGTTTAGGGTTTCGGGACCACAAGAACCAGAAAAGTAGGATCCTTATGTGGTAAGTGGAGCTGCAACCCGTTTACGAGGTCCTTTGCAACAGCCAAGGATACGCCAAACCCTCATGTAAGACGCCTTTAACATCTTAGAACCCTCATACACAACCCTCAAAATCAATAGAAAACTTACCTTGGATCCTGTAAACCTTAAACCCCCATATCCAAAAGCCAGGGATGGCCAGAAGAACTTGCCAATGGGGCTCGGCCGCGAGGGCTTCTTGGTCGCTACAGGGTGGGTAGGGTTTAGGGGGGGTAGGGTTTAGGGTGTAGGGTTTAGGGTTGAGGGGGTGAGTCCAGAGAGTGGGAACATTGATTAGATTTGCTTGGTGCTGGGATTGGCATGAGGACAATGACGTCCAAATTTTCTGGCTTCTACTTTTGCAGTTTTCGTGCAGGCTGTTCAGTTCTTGGTTTTCCGTTGGGGTTTTTGGTTATTTAGGTATCCGGGGTTTAGGTTTTAGGGTTTCGACTGTTTAGGGTGAGAGGTTGAAGTGTTGAGGTCCTCCATAGTGGACCATGATGCCTTCATCTCTACACCGTGAGGATGGCCCCTAAGCCTCCAGACTCTTCCAGAACCCCTTTTCCACGTTTCGCGGCTCCCCCACACCCGACACTTCCTGAGGCCCTCCAAAAACTCTAAACACTGAACCCTAACCCCAAAACCCTAAACCCTAAACCCTGAGACTCCAAACCCTAAAACCCTAAACCCTCGACCCTAAAATCACTTAAATCCTGAACCCTACACTCCAAAACCCCTTAATCCCAAACCCTAAATTCCTAAAGCCCTAAACCGCTAAAACACTAAAATTGTAAACGCCTAAACCCATCCAGGCTTCGATGAGGGTCAGGCACAGCTGGGCACGCAGATGCTCGGGGCCCTGGAGAGTTGGTGCAAGAAGGTAAGGTTTAGATTTGAGTTTAGGGCTTCAGTGAAACAGGGGTCGGCTTTTTTAAAGGTTTAGGGTAGTGTGTAAAATGGGGATCGGAGATTTAGTTGTGGGATTTGGCTGTTGTTGGTGTTTCTGCAGGTTTATGCGAATTTAGTTGTGGGATGTGTTTGGTGTTCATATAGGTTTTGGGAAGAATTTAGGTAGCAATATCACTCTGGGAACCTACTTCATGATGGAGCATTGTTGCTTCAAAGGGGTTGAGGTGCAAGTCTTGCTGCAAGTACTGCCTGGCGATCCTGAAGGATTCATAATATAGTGGCCTTCATAATTACTTATGCCATTTTTGGGGATCCCTAGTATGAATATAGTAGAATATACCCCCCCACACCCTATTCTAAGTGTTAAGGCCTCTATATTATTGCCCTACGCCTCCGGCATACATCAGGTCCTCCCTGGGCGGTTCGAAAAAACTCTCGTCGCACATATACGACAAATACAGAGGTGTAGCGGCTGCACCCTAAACCCTGAATCCTCAACCCTGAGTTTAGGGTTCTAGAGTGTCGGGTCTTGGGATTCAGGGTTTAGAATTTTGGAGTTTGGATTTAGGGTTTCAGGAGTTCACGGTGTAGGGTTTAGGGTACCGGGACCACAAGAACCTGAAAAGCAGGATCCTTATGTGGTAAGTGGAGCTGCAACCCGTTTACCAGGTCCTTTGCAACAGCCAAGGATACGCCAAACCCTCATGTAAGACGCCTTTAACATCTTAGAACCCTCATACACAACCCTCAAAATCAATAGAAAACTTACCTTGGATCCTGTAAACCTTAAACCCCCATATCCAAAAGCCAGGGATGGCCAGAAGAACTTGCCAATGGGGCTCGGCCGCGAGGGCTTCTTGGTCGCTACAGGGTGGGTAGGGTTTAGGGGGGGTAGGGTTTAGGGTGTAGGGTTTAGGGTTGAGGGGGTGAGTCCAGAGAGTGGGAACATTGATTAGATTTGCTTGGTGCTGGGATTGGCATGAGGACAATGACGTCCAAATTTTCTGGCTTCTACTTTTGCAGTTTTCGTGCAGGCTGTTCAGTTCTTGGTTTTCCGTTGGGGTTTTTGGTTATTTAGGTATCCGGGGTTTAGGTTTTAGGGTTTCGACTGTTTAGGGTGAGAGGTTGAAGTTTTGAGGTCCTCCATAGTGGACCATGATGCCTTCATCTCTACACCGTGAGGATGGCCCCTAAGCCTCCAGACTCTTCCAGAACCCCTTTTCCACGTTTCGCGGCTCCCCCACACCCGACACTTCCTGAGGCCCTCCAAAAACTCTAAACACTGAACCCTAAAACCCTAAACCCTGAGACTCCAAACCCTAAAACCCTAACCCCTCGACCCTAAAATCACTTAAATCCTGAACCCTACACTCCAAAACCCCTTAATCCCAAACCCTAAATTCCTAAAGCCCTAAACCGCTAAAACACTAAAATTGTAAACGCCTAAACCCATCCAGGCTTCGATGAGGGTCAGGCACAGCTGGGCACGCAGATGCTCGGGGCCCTGGAGAGTTGGTGCAAGAAGGTAAGGTTTAGATTTGAGTTTAGGGCTTCAGTGAAACAGGGGTCGGCTTTTTTAAAGGTTTAGGGTAGTGTGTAAAATGGGGATCGGAGATTTAGTTGTGGGATTTGGCTGTTGTTGGTGTTTCTGCAGGTTTATGCGAATTTAGTTGTGGGATGTGTTTGGTGTTCATATAGGTTTTGGGAAGAATTTAGGTAGCAATATCACTCTGGGAACCTACTTCATGATGGAGCATTGTTGCTTCAAAGGGGTTGAGGTGCAAGTCTTGCTGCAAGTACTGCCTGGCGATCCTGAAGGATTCATAATATAGTGGCCTTCATAATTACTTATGCCATTTTTGGGGATCCCTAGTATGAATATAGTAGAATATACCCCCCCACACCCTATTCTAAGTGTTAAGGCCTCTATATTATTGCCCTACGCCTCCGGCATACATCAGGTCCTCCCTGGGCGGTTCGAAAAAACTCTCGTCGCACATATACGACAAATACAGAGGTGTAGCGGCTGCACCCTAAACCCTGAATCCTCAACCCTGAGTTTAGGGTTCTAGAGTGTCGGGTCTTGGGATTCAGGGTTTAGAATTTTGGAGTTTGGATTTAGGGTTTCAGGAGTTCACGGTGTAGGGTTTAGGGTTTCGGGACCACAAGAACCAGAAAAGTAGGATCCTTATGTGGTAAGTGGAGCTGCAACCCGTTTACGAGGTCCTTTGCAACAGCCAAGGATACGCCAAACCCTCATGTAAGACGCCTTTAACATCTTAGAACCCTCATACACAACCCTCAAAATCAATAGAAAACTTACCTTGGATCCTGTAAACCTTAAACCCCCATATCCAAAAGCCAGGGATGGCCAGAAGAACTTGCCAATGGGGCTCGGCCGCGAGGGCTTCTTGGTCGCTACAGGGTGGGTAGGGTTTAGGGGGGGTAGGGTTTAGGGTGTAGGGTTTAGGGTTGAGGGGGTGAGTCCAGAGAGTGGGAACATTGATTAGATTTGCTTGGTGCTGGGATTGGCATGAGGACAATGACGTCCAAATTTTCTGGCTTCTACTTTTGCAGTTTTCGTGCAGGCTGTTCAGTTCTTGGTTTTCCGTTGGGGTTTTTGGTTATTTAGGTATCCGGGGTTTAGGTTTTAGGGTTTCGACTGTTTAGGGTGAGAGGTTGAAGTGTTGAGGTCCTCCATAGTGGACCATGATGCCTTCATCTCTACACCGTGAGGATGGCCCCTAAGCCTCCAGACTCTTCCAGAACCCCTTTTCCACGTTCGCGGCTCCCCCACACCCGACACTTCCTGAGGCCCTCCAAAAACTCTAAACACTGAACCCTAACCCCAAAACCCTAAACCCTAAACCCTGAGACTCCAAACCCTAAAACCCTAAACCCTCGACCCTAAAATCACTTAAATCCTGAACCCTACACTCCAAAACCCCTTAATCCCAAACCCTAAATTCCTAAAGCCCTAAACCGCTAAAACACTAAAATTGTAAACGCCTAAACCCATGCAGGCTTCGATGAGGGTCAGGCACAGCTGGGCACGCAGATGCTCGGGGCCCTGGAGAGTTGGTGCAATAAGGTAAGGTTTAGATTTGAGTTTAGGGCTTCAGTGAAACAGGGGTCGGCTTTTTTAAAGGTTTAGGGTAGTGTGTAAAATGGGGATCGGAGATTTAGTTGTGGGATTTGGCTGTTGTTGGTGTTTCTGCAGGTTTATGCGAATTTAGTTGTGGGATGTGTTTGGTGTTCATATAGGTTTTGGGAAGAATTTAGGTAGCAATATCACTCTGGGAACCTACTTCATGATGGAGCATTGTTGCTTCAAAGGGGTTGAGGTGCAAGTCTTGCTGCAAGTACTGCCTGGCGATCCTGAAGGATTCATAATATAGTGGCCTTCATAATTACTTATGCCATTTTTGGGGATCCCTAGTATGAATATAGTAGAATATACCCCCCCACACCCTATTCTAAGTGTTAAGGCCTCTATATTATTGCCCTACACCTCCGGCATACATCAGGTCCTCCCTGGGCGGTTCGAAAAAACTCTCGTCGCACATATACGACAAATACAGAGGTGTAGCAGCTGCACCCTAAACCCTGAATCCTCAACCCTGAGTTTAGGGTTCTAGAGTGTCGGGTCTTGGGATTCAGGGTTTAGAATTTTTGGAGTTTGGATTTAGGGTTTCAGGAGTTCACGGTGTAGGGTTTAGGGTACCGGGACCACAAGAACCAGAAAAGTAGGATCCTTATGTGGTAAGTGGAGCTGCAACCCGTTTACGAGGTCCTTTGCAACAGCCAAGGATACCCAAACCCTCATGTAAGACGCCTTTAACATCTTAGAACCCTCATACACAACCCTCAAAATCAATAGAAAACTTGCCTTGGATCCTGTAAACCTTAAACCCCCATATCCAAAAGCCAGGGATGGCCAGAAGAACATGCCAGTGGGGCTCGGCCGCGAGGGCTTCTTGGTCGCTACAGGGTGGGTAGGGTTTAGGGGGGGTAGGGTTTAGGGTGTAGGGTTTAGGGTTGAGGGGGTGAGTCCAGAGAGTGGGAACATTGATTAGATTTGCTTGGTGCTGGGATTGGCATGAGGACAATGACGTCCAAATTTTCTGGCTTCTACTTTTGCAGTTTTCGTGCAGGCTGTTCAGTTCTTGGTTTTCCGTTGGGGTTTTTGGTTATTTAGGTATCCGGGGTTTAGGTTTTAGGGTTTCGACTGTTTAGGGTGAGAGGTTGAAGTTTTGAGGTCCTCCATAGTGGACCATGATGCCTTCATCTCTACACTGTGAGGATGGCCCCTAAGCCTCCAGACTCTTCCAGAACCCCTTTTCCACGTTTCGCGGCTCCCCCACACCCGACACTTCCTGAGGCCCTCCAAAAACTCTAAACACTGAACCCTAAAACCCTAAACCCTGAGACTCCAAACCCTCAAACCCTAAACCCTCGACCCTAAAACACCTAAATCCTGAACCCTGCACTCTAAAACCCCTTAATCCCAAACCCTAAATTCCTAAAGCCCTAAACCGCTAAAACACTAAAATTGTAAACGCCTAAACCCATCCAGGCGATGACATGGCCTCAGTGGGTCGATACTCTGCCGAGGCTTTGGCCTGTAGGTGATCGTGCTTATATATATATATATATATATACATCTGGATGTATGTACATGTATATGTATTATGCTGAGCACAAAACTCGGAGCCCCGCCGTAAAAGATTTGACAGTGTGAGACGCGTTTTGCGCCAATATCAAAGCGCATAGACGGGAAGACTTCCTAAACCCAACCTGTTCCCAAAGCCCTCTCGTGCCCGCCGAAGTCGATTTCTGATGCAACCTGAATACGGGCGTGCTTGTGTGCATGCTAGCGTGGAACCGCACGTGCGGAAAGCACTGCACTGTGCATCTGTGCTTTCCCATTTTGCGAAGATTTCCAATGCATTTTGAGCGCCGGTCACAGGGGCTCGGTCGTGGGGTTATCAGGTCGCTTGGTTCTTTGGATTTATGGACCCTAAACCCTGTGGGTTTAGGATCCAGGGGATGAAGCGTCTGGTGCGAACACGACCTGCGGCACAACGTATCCCGCAACCAGGGTGAACCTGGCGGAGAAGTCTCAGTTGGAGCCAGGACCAGCAGAGATTCCTTTTCTAGACATCCTTATAATATGTGCCCTTAAAATCATGCTCCGACCATCTGCTTCTGCGAGCGTTCTTATTAGGTCTTGCAAATCCCGTCGAGCATTTCTACTTTTAGTGTGACTTGTCTCAACCCAGATCCTGCAGCTACGTTGACTCCACACGAAGACACTCCAAGACCTCGCAGAACGAACAGAATTTCTTAAGTTATACATTAAGACAGAATACAAAGAATACCGATCCCCAAACCTGAATCTTTCTGAACCCTAAAGCCCTAAAACAGCACGAACAAGCTAAAACTATCGGCGCCTTTCGACGAACCCTCACGAAAACCTCTGAATCCTTTTTCAGGCTCTGAGTGGCTGCAGCATCGACCTGGGTCCACCCCCAGGCGAGCGCACAAGCCCATGCCTGTTGCAACTCGCACCGGGGTTTAGCAGGCTTAGGGTTGAGGTTTAGGGTATCATGGGTTAGCAGTTTGGGGTTCAGCACTGTTCCTCTACACCCTGAAAGGCCCCAGGCCCTAGACCCTAGACCCGAAGCCCTAAACCCCGAGGTTCATGGCAGTCGTATCAGTCATATTATGGCTTAGAACTGTAGTGTTTATGCCTCTGACGCCATTTCTAACTATCAACCCTAAACCCGAATGCACTTTTCCGGGCACTTTTGTTTTCGTTTCAGGTCTTCCGGCCCTTCCTCAATGCGAGGCTCGTTTTAGAGGGAGACTCTTCTAGGGGTTATAGTAAATTGTCGTTCATGATAGTATCTGGTGGTACGTCATCGTATCTTGTTTTCCTTGTAGTCTTGTAGTACTTTATAGCATCTTGTAGACTGAGACGGATTCAGGATATGTAGCTTTACAGAGCGAGATTCCGATAGGGAGTAGTCCAGGATTTAGTGTTGAGGGCTTGAATATACGGGCAGTGATACACCGATACCGTATTCTAATTCTTCAGGACTTCACAGAAGGTGTTCAGAGCATCGTCTCGCAGACCGTGTAGGGATCAGGGTGCTCCGACCGGGGCTCTGGGCGTTGGGGTAGAGGGGCCTTACGGGGTTTAGGCTTTAGGGCTTCGGGTCAAGGTTAGGATGTAGGGAGGCTTCCAAGCTGGTGCTTGGCACCTCGGCTAACCATTAGCGTTCAGGATTTGGGGACGAAACAGCCGTCCAAGGAAGCATCGCTGGAAGTGTTACAGGGAAAGGCGCTTTTGCTGTTACTGAGCTCGTTTACTTATCACGGCCCGGCGGGGTTCGTTTTGGATGACTGTGGATGAACACACTAGGATGGATTGCTGTGTGCTTCCCCGGCTTCATATATGTGTGCTGCCATGCAAGCATGACCACTGCATGTGCATAGGGCTTTGGATTTCGGGTTTAGGGCAGGGGATTTCGGGTTGAGGGCATGGGTTTCGGGCATAGGACATAGGTTTTAGGGTTTGGGGTCTAGGGTTGTGGACTCGGTTCGAAAGAAAAGGAGATTTGAATGATTCGTACTCCCCCCCTCTCGTCTCCATATAATCATGCTGGTGCTACAGAACGCCCCCTAGACCCCTATTCAGCTTACTAAGCGTAACGCAAGAACGTGAGGTTCTGCAGGAAAGAACCTCCCGAGCCCTTAGAGGTCTACCAGACCCTGCTGTTTGGCAGGGCCAATGATCTGTATTCTATGTGTTTAAGGTTTGGGTTCAGGATAGGGTTCATATTAGGACCTCTCAAGAAGAATACAGTGGGGGTTGTGGTAGGCTGAGGTACCTGCCGGAGAACGACGTTACCTGGATAACCATGCAGGTGGTCGCTATTGCCCGGGTGTAGCAACAATCAACAGGCGCCTGCAATCCTCCTGTTACGAGAATTACGTGATCACTTGACCCCGTGCACTGCCACTGTGTCCTTTTTCTCCTGGACCGCACGACCTACTTCCCGACTCAATTTCTACTGCATTTCCTCCTGACGCTGCTCTCCCCGCTCCGGGTGATGCGCTTTCAGAGATGGTACATCACCTTCACTTCAGCAGCGCACTCTGGCGCCTACAAGGACAAATCGTTTATAGCACGCGTGCTGACGGGCGGGCACCGCCTGTAGTAGCGATCGCTGATTCCATCCTAGAGTCTGTCCGGCGAACCGCGAAGGTCTGTGCTGGAGGCCACGAGCCCGCCGACTTGACAGACTCAGACTCAGGCGTGCCACAATACCAACGTTAAGAGCAGTCGACGCAATTGATTGTGTGTGACTCATGAGTGTGGCCCTCGGAACTGATTCTGCTTTGCAAGGCGCAATAAACTCTGTTTGCTTGCCGCCATCTCTCGTAGAAGGAGGACGTGAAATCAGGGGCACCCAAATAGCCGGAGCGTGGACATGTCGGCCACCGGAGACGTCATGGAAACGTCCGGCCCAACTTCGCTTGCAGGGGGCTCCTTCAAAGGGCTGGCCAGCAGTGGAACACGTGGGCGTTCCAAGCAATGCAAGCGGGTACGCGGTTGTTTGCCCTGCAGGGAGAATCCAGGCACCGCAGCACTGCTGGCCGCCGGCGCCGGCTCTGTCTTGCAGCAGTGGCACACTCGCCTTGGGACACCAACGACAGGGGCATTCGCTTCCAGCATAGCGTGTCGGTGATATGCTGCTGCTGGAACACGAAGGGCGACCAGGTCAACCAGGCAATGCTGGCCACCCGAAACTTGGCGGACGCCTCCACTCTGCGAGAACTACTCCTGGCAGCCGCCAGGCACACTTGCGAATCGGCCCGCGGTTTCTGCGATTTCGGATGGCCAGCTCTACAAGCCCTTCCCTCACTGCCTAGTCCAGACCTACATCCACGACGACATGGGAGGACCGGGGCAGATGGCCACTAAGTTCCTGGGTGATCACACACGCGTCTTCGTGGATGATGCCGAGCAGCTCAGGGTGATACGCGCTCCGACGGGTGGCGTCGGGCAACGCATGTACGCGACGCTGAAACAGAACGCGCGCCGCGCGGACATCTTCCCAGACCCCCGGGAGGATCCAAAAGTTGTACCTCCCCTGGCTGACATCAAAAGCCATGATCCTGGAGGATTTCAAGTCGGACATCCACCTAATCACCGCGGCTGCCAAACTTTATAGCTGGGGTCCAGAGTCCAGAGACTCTCAAGGAGCACGGGTTCATTGACGCACAGCCCTTTGGGCACCAGTTCTGCCACCACGGCGCATGCCCCCCTAGTATTGCGGCGGCCACTGCTCCACGCTTCCATCCATTAGATCCGAACGCAGAGCCTCGTTGACAGGGGCCTGAACATCTTCCATTGCGGCTGCTCCAGCGGGATCTGCGTTGGAGCTAGAGGCGATGCCTCCCCCTGGCCCACAGGCGGTGCCTTGGTTGCTGGACGTCGTTGAGCAGATGGCGCAGGAGGGTGTTAGCTGGGGCCGTTTTGGACCTGGAGGCCGCGTCACCGTTCCAGCCCTTCTTGCGTCTCTTGAGTTTGGCCTCATGGTACTCTTTGAGCAGGCCGTGGCGAGGGCCTGTATACCCATCAGTCTTGGTGACCCGGTACAGCTCGAGGCAGAATGCCATGTAGATGATGTTGATCTGCTGTTGGTCCACCAGCTTGGGGCCGAAACAGTGCTGAAGGGCCAGGAGGAGAGGATGTCTCTGTCGCCCCACCAATGTCCCTTGAAAAACGTGGTCGCCCTTCGCACCCATGGCAGTGAAGTATAGTCGGGGGGGCCGGCGAATACCTAGCTGTCGAGGTCGCAACTCCAACAAAACGGTAATCAGGATGGCTTTAGGCGAGGGCGCCGCCCTCAGGCCACCAGTCAGCCGTGCCGCGGCACGAAGGCTGGCCCGCCGCCTCCTTTGTAGCGAGAAGGATTTTGTCGAATGGATGCGGACCGTCGCGGACTTCCAAGGGCCTTGGTTGCCCCCGAGCAAAGGTAGCGTTGGCTGGTCCGGCTCACGCGCATCCTTGACAGGTTTTGCCATTGCCTTCCAGAACATCTATGACGGCCATGAAAAGCCGTGACCCGACCGCTGTGTCATGCAGAGGCAATGAGTCCGCCGCCCTCAAGTTCACGCACGGCGAGCGAGTCTGCCTATACTCCAAGTTCAAGGCCGTCATGGGGGTGGGCGATCCTGATCGAGCCATTCGTCGTTTACAGACAGGTGAAGGACCCCGCAGAGACAGGCAATGGAACCTGCAAATGGAGGATAGACGAGATTGGGAAGACGAAGATTGGGACTGGTAAAATGGACCGCGGACCGCAGGTCTTCTTCCAGCGCCATTGGCAACAAGGCCACTGCCGCGACTGAGCTTAGAACTGACAGGAGCAGTGGTCACCGTCCTGACCCATTGGGGGCGCCGCCCGATCAATCACCACACAACTTGTCCAGTGTTTGTGGCGTTTGTGCACCTCTCCTCCTTTTCACATTTTCCACCCAGCATAACGCTCAGACAGTGCTTAACAGCTCTTAAACATACAACCTGCCTACGGTGAAACCTGCAGCAATTTCGAGCGTTTGCTCTTCATGACATCCACGTGTGTAGCCGGTGTTCTCATACTGGAGTGAGGTCGCCTCGGCTGCCATGAGTTCCAGCACCCACCTGACGGCCCACCACATGCATCTGGGAGTGACCAAATGTGAGACGCCGTTGGAAGGCTTCAGGTGCATGACGTATGCAGCCAACCGCATCACTGCCCGGACATAAACTCAGGGTGGGAGGAGCGTGCGCTGCACGGATCCTGGACAGGGCTCCGTCCTGGTCATGGAGCCCGCCGCTTGCCTCCGACCTGGCCTCCGGCCGGCTTTCTGCCTTCGCAACGTGGAATCTGACTATGTGTGGTGGCAAAGGACCACCGCTTCGCCGACATCAACAAGGAGGAAAAGCAGGGCGCGCTTGCCCAGCCTCAGTGCTGGGTGGGCTGGAACCACAGGCGGGGACGAACCTTGCACCCTCGCTTCCACCCGTGGTGCGATTCGTGGGGGATGTCAGCATGGCGCCGAACATCCTTCACCAGCACGACGACTCCCGGCTTAGATTTGGCTCCCTTATAAAGGTGTTGAAGCTGCGCTCAGATGGTCAGACAGCGGCCAGCCCTGTTGTTTTGCGTGCGGCTCACAGCTGGGCACGCGACCGAAACAGAAAACAATCGCTTGATCTGGGTAGTTCTTGTCGTCCGCTTACTGCGTAAGCACTGCAAGCAGTTCGTTGCTCGACCCTGCCGCTGCTCAACTTCCGTTGCTTTCTAGGCACCGTCTCCCCTGGCCAATGGAGTGACTCCTCCTCGGAGATGGGTAACTGCAGGGAGAGCGACTGCTCGTTGGGGGCAGCCGGCGAATGGAGTGACTCCTCCTCGGAGATGGGTAACTGCAGGGAGAGCGACTGCTCGTTGGGGGCAGCCGGCGGCCAGTGAGCATCGTGATTGTCCGTGGCCGCTGAATTCGCCAATGTGGGTGGTGCGTTTTCAGCGCTGGTATATCACCTTTACTCAGCAGCATGCCCTACGGCGCCTGACACAGGGCCAATTGCTCTGATCACTGATAACCGTCAGCAGGCACCGCCTGCTAAGGCACAGGCACCTTCTGTGGCACACATCGCTGCCTCGCTTTAGACGGATCCCTTTTCCTTTGGTACAGAACCCGCTGACCTCAGGTGTGCTTGTAGAAATGCCACGGCGGCAATCGATTGGCCTTCCGACCTGTCATGATGCTAGGATACATCTCAACCGAAGGCTGCGTGTCTTAGAAGGAGGGCAAATTGATAGACGGTCCCAAAGCCGGACTCTGCAAAAGCAAACGCTTGGCGACGTGGAGCAGCCTGAACCCACTCCTCCCTTCTTGCTCCTCTCGGACTCCACGTGGGCTGCTGCAAAAGACCCCGCAGCAGTGAATTTTTCTTGGAGAAACCCGAGCATGGCCAGTGGATGTCTGGCGGCGGGTGCAGGCTCGCCGACGT